>MU223302.1:465683-480683 GCA_018584345.1 Thuja plicata | reverse complement strand
CACATCATTTTAGGATTCAAAAAGCAGAGGAGGAAAACATGGGATCTAATTTCTCACTAAAACACCCCAATGGGCCACCCATTTAAATTTGGGCTCAAATGTTGGGGTATACAATGCCCAAGGTGTTGTATACCTTGGTATATAATGCCTAGAGAATTCTATTCTTAGGAAAATGAGTCCAAACTAAAATGGGGAGTTAGGGATGAAGGGAAGATGCCAAAATAAGTGGAGTTGGGTAGTTGGATCAAGCATAAAGTACATGAAATTTCAAAATCACCAAAATGGGGCCCAAGTAAGAATCTAATTATAAGTGCTAACTTGTTAGGACGGTATATTTAGCCCCAAATTTAGCGGGAGTATTAGACAACCTCATACTCACGGTAAATTAGATCACTGTATTGCAAAATAATTATCAAGGTCAAGGAGACAAGGAAATATCAAGCCCCCAAGTGACTTAGGTCCTCATCATATCCAAATCCAAGATGAGAGAGAGAGAGAGAGAGAGAGAGAGAGAGAGAGAGATGACCAACTATTCTAGTACAGTTTTGTCTTACTATGGATCATGCAAAGAGAAGGCATTATTGCAAAAGATGGAATTGATAGTCTAGAAAGCTATGATATTCTATTTATCCCATCGAAAAAAGGATAACCAACTCAAGCATACTCCATAAGGAAATATTTCAAAAGAGGATCAATCCTTAAAAAAGCATTGTATCCATTAGGGGATCCAAAAAAAGAGATCAGTCCTAAGGAAAGCATAGTCTCCAAAGGGATCTAGAAAAGGAGGATCAGTTTTAGGATCCACAGAATAATGTACAAGGCATGGTAATGTAATGAGAGGATAAGCCTAAGGAAAACATTGTCTCCTTATCCATCCACATAAGAGATTAAATCTCTCTCTCTCTCTCTCTCTCTCTCTCTCTGTGTGTGTGTGTGTGTGTGTGTGTGTGTGTGCGCAAAATGTAAAACAAGGAGCGGAGTGTATGACTCCATGTTAAAGGGATTTCAAACAACCTAACAAGAGAAATGGATTTAATGGAACATACATGCACCCACAAAAGATGTTTCCACTCTGAGATGCCCCAATCAAGGACAAATCAAAGGAAATGAAACACATGACAGAGAGAGCACAAAAGGGATCTACTAACTCTTTGGTCAGTATGATCATATCATAACTCGTATATCTTAAGAATTATATCAAATGATCATCCCCCAAAGGTAGCAGATCTACAAGCATAATGGAAGAAGATCACATAAGAGATATAAAGAAGAGTCTTTTTGGGTTGGCATTGCAAAGATCAAAAGGAATGGTTTCTACCACTTTGTTTCATCCCTAATTAGACAACAAAAAGGTACATTTACAAATAATAGCACATCCATGACATAAAATGTATATAACATATAGAAGAAGTGAGATACAAATAGAATAATGTCACAACATGTTGATTCCTTTATCACCTTGTGCCAACGGATCAACACGGGTCATTTAAAGAAATCTAAACAAAATATATAACAAGTAGCACATTATGGGGAAGCACAATACAAAGGAAAAATAAACAAAAGATTCCACCATACAAGAGGAGATAATAAATCATATTGACTGCCCCTCATCTCGATCCATATTGTTTAGGGAAGGTTGGAAACACACAAGAGGAGAAAGATTGAACACGGTAGATGGAGCTATCGCAAGTTCCAAACAATAACCATGCTCTAAGGATGAGTCACTTTATTTGTCACTAGGAGCAAGGGATAATTGTTTTGCAAATCTAGCAGGTAAATCATGATTAATATTTATAAGCTCATACATATCATCAGAATTGTTAGCAGTAACATCATTTTCGTTAGAAAAATTGAAATCGTCATCGTCGAGGGTATCTTCTTCCTCCAGCTTAATCAAAATAGAATTTATGATATTAATAGAATCATTATGTTTGTTCCATTTCATCTTATTTAGATTAACTTCCTTTCTTGGGATATGCATAGTTTTGTCAAATGGAATCAAGGCATGACTGGGTATCTTAGGGGAGGAAAGTTTTTGGGAAGCATGCTCATGGGCCCTAGCATGAAATTTATAGTGACAGTCACGGGAACATATGTTAATTTTGATTTTATTTGAAATTAGAGGTAGTTTAGGATATATCAACACCACATTCTTTTCTTCTTTAGGAGGAAGATCAAAAGGAACCAAGCTATGTTGAGAAGTAGAAGTTGTGGATGTTTGTAAGATATAGGAGGTAGAAATGAAGCATAAATATGAGATATATGAGGTGTAGGAAGAAGTCTAGGTCTAGAGAAAGGAGTTGAAACTAGAGAATAATTGCTAAGCTCACAAAAAAATTACTTTGAATTTTTGATAGGATAGGAAGAAGTTATCTTTGCAAGGTTGAATTGGTTAAGGCATGCTTGGAAAAAATAAGTCAAGGTCAAAGTTCCTACATTTAGCTAAAGGTTGGTAGAGACTATGGTTAGTCATAATGATTTATCCATCATGGGGAAATTTCAAGTACTTATAGATAGAAGAGACTATAGATTTCATGGAAGTCGGCCAAGGAAAGTCAAGTTTAACTTGAAACTGGTTGGAAGTTGGGATGACAACAATGGTGGAATCTAAGGATTTCTTGCCAACTTCTAAGGGAAAGGTAATGAAACCATGGGTGGGATAAGTGAAACCATTGAAATTTTTTATCATCATGTCAATTTTATCATAGGAGTCTTTTCAGAGGTGTCTTGTGTAAAGATGTTCTTCAGTTATACAATTCACCATGAAAGTAGGATCTATAAGGACTCCACGAGAGGGAAGACCATTAATATTTGCAACAATATGAAGAGGACCATTAGGTACCTTAATAATCTCATCAGGATAAAATGTAATACAAAGATCGGGTTCTGGTTTTGGTTTAGCTTTGTATTGATCAATAATATTGACAACATTGTTTTCCTCGATACACTCCTCATCATACTTCATAATGGTAGGAGGATCAAAAACATGGGTAGAAGAAGACAAGGAATAGGTAGACTCAATGGTATTAGTGGAATGAGAAGGTAAGGGATTGGTAGAAATTTGAAAGTTTTGGTTAGGAGGTGCAATAGATTTGTTTCCTTGATCATTAACACCCTCAACAGATATAACATTAGAATCAATTAGATCTTGGATAATAGATTTCAAACATAAACACTTTTCAATATCATGACCAGGTTGACGGTGATATTGGTAAAATGCTTTGGGATCAAAGTTTTTTTGGATTGTTTGGAAGGTTTAATTGTCTTAATGGGAAGAAGTGTGAAAACACTAGCATTAATCAACTTCAACATCACATTATGAAAAGATTCAAAAAGAGGAGTAAAATTACAATAAGGTCTAAAAATAGATGAAAAATGAGCCACACCTTTGGATGCTACTGCCACTTGCACATTAATGTTGTTTGATGAATTATTGATCTTGATGAATTCTTTAGGTTTTTGAAACTTTTGATATGACTGGGATGAAACATCAATCTTATAAACCAAAGCCATTGGAGTGGTACTCTAAAATGACTCACTTGAAGCTGATAATTATGAAGCACTGCACACAATTGAGTAAAAAAAGAGAATTCAGAGAGCAATATCTTATCTCTAATGTATTTTGAAAATTAGCAATAAAAATATGTTGCACATCAATATTATTCACAGGATAAGAAATATGAGCATGCAAATGCTTAAATCTGCAAATAAAATTAGTCACTTTTTCTTTAACACCTTGTTTACAATGCATCAATTCAGTCAAATAAATCTTAGGAACAATATTTTTTTAAATTTTTGATTTAAAGAATTAGCAAGTTTTTGAAAGGAATTAATGGAATGCGGATGTAAAGAACAATACCATTGCAAGGCATTATCTCTAAATGTTCTAGTAAATAGTTTATCCATGAACCTATGATCATGAGATAAGTCACTACATAATATGTGAAAAAATTCACAAGTCAAGAGATCACCTTTACTAGTACAATCCTCCATGTGAGGTATTTCCATGTATTGAGGAATAATGACACAAATGATGTCTAAGGACAAAGGTCTAACAATGTCACAAGTAGAAATTTGGATTGAGTCACAAGGGGGATTTTTTTTTGCAAGGATGAAATAGTTTGAGCAATACTATTGATAGTGGATCTGATGGAGAAGTTGGTATGAGACATGTGTGAAAGGTTTGGACCATTATAGGAAATGAAAGGAACATTGGAATATAAACATGGGACATTGTTGCAGGTAGGCATGGATGAAGGTTGGAAAACACATGGAACACTTGAAGGAGAAGCAATAATAGGATTAGGAATACTTCAAAGACTAACATGTATAGGATTAATGTTTGGAATGAATGTAGTCATGAGAGGTGGAGCATAGGTGGAAAAACTAGGTAATGAAGAAGAAATGTCATAGAAGTCTCAACACTAGAGGTAGGTTGGGTTAAATCAAGATATTGAGAATAATCCTTAATGGGTTTAACATTGTTATCAATTGGATGTGAAATAGTATGCAAGAAATCAAAATCATTCTCATCATTGCAGATTATCTTGCTCATCTTTTCTACCAAAGAGATGGCTTTTGTATTAGAATATTTTTTACCTAACTATTGCTCAAAAATTTATCAGTCTTTGGAAATATTTTGCACTTGGGTAGGAGACACTCTTAAGGTTTCATCTTAATCATGAGAAGAGTGGGAAGAGGAATTCTCAACAATAGTGGGAATTTCATTAGTAGGCATGTGTGTTTCATCAAGGTTCCTCAAAAACAAAGAGGACTGGGGATAAAAAGAACCCATAAATATACGACTTCTCTTTACTAGAATGCTATAGGTAGGGCTCAATGTTATAACACTCATGTGCAAGGAAATACATGTAAGATATATCTAAAAAATACGAGAATGAAATTTGAAAGAAATATGCAAAAAATCATTACATTTATGCAACATAAATGGATTTAAAACACATAATTGCATATAAAATCTAATGAATAACACATCCAACCATGAAATGATCATGAATGCAAAGGAGATCTACCACCAAAATCAGAATGGAAGTGTTATGATTTGAGTTCACCAAAATGTACAATAAGTAAAAGGATTGCACAATGAAATAGAGGGGTATTGTCCACCCTTTTCCTAATGTGCAATCATAACAAAAATGACCCAATAGGCTCAAGTAGGATTTAAGTGCTAAGTGAGTACAATAATCATTCATGATTATGATTAAGATGAGTTGGATTTGAGGGAATATGACTGACTAAAGAAAGATAGAAGACCAAGTAAGAACAATTGACAAGATTCAACATTAAAAAAAAATAACATAATTCAGACAACAACCTGCAATGACTTGAAACAATGACTAGAGACAAGTTCTAACCTATGGTTTCAATTTGAAGAAGATTTGGAGGGCATATAACACCCTAGACATTGTATACCTGGGTATAGAAGGCCCTGATCATTATATACAATGCACTTTTGTCTAAAAATATTCAAGAAAATCTGTCAGATCGTATACTTTCCATATTTGCAAAAACTTCATCACTTGTTCCTACACACAAAAAAAATGGGAAATTTTTGGGTTGAAAGAGGTTTTCCTTGATCAAACCCCTGTTTAGGATCAACCTTGAAATTGAAATGAAATTGCATACAAGAAAGCATGTAAATTTAAAGGTAAATATTAGATCGACCTTGTAAATGTATATATACCTTCATGAATGGATATTGAGATCGCACATATTCATGAAGATGCTTGTATGATGTTTGATAGTAGTTGTTGAACCTTGGAATCAAGAAAGAAATCAAGGATGCCTTTTCACAAATGCATGGATCTATATTGAATTTCACTCCAAGATATTAAATTTTGTTATTCTTAATAGACTTTTGGCTTGAAGAATGGATGAAATACATGCATGTAAATGGAAAAAAGAATATTCTTTCTCAGTTGAGAACTCCTCTACTTGGCCACCATGGGAGAGAAGCTTGCTAAAATGGAGATGATTTCCTTCAAAATAACTTAGGATGCTTGAAGAATGTTTGAAACTTGAACTTGAATGCTTGGATGCAAAATTGTAGGAGAGCTATTGAAATCTTGATCATTCGTTCTTACCAAAATGAGAAGAGATAGACCACTTATATACCTCTCACAATATTTCGTAGATCAAAATTGACATAGGTTGACCCCAATCTAGAAATCCTGATAGAACACTGCAACTGACCACCAAAATAAGTGGAACTAGGTTGCTAGATCAAGCATAACAGACATGAAATCTCAAAATTGTCAAAATGGGACCTAATAGAGCATCTAATTATAGGTGCCAACTTTTTAGGATGGTACATCTTTAAACAAGTAGTTTATTGCCTCATCCATATTCTAGTACAAGGTTCCTCGGAGAAACCTAACTGTCTGTGATTATGCTATCATTTAGTGCAAGCATACAATGACCATCTCTATTATATATATGATGACATGATAACATTCAAGGATATCGTAATGTGTGGTTTATATCCCTACCAAAAAAATGTATCCAATTTATTTGTAGAGCATGAATGTAGATAAAACAATGTCATTATGAAATTATTGATTAAATATATTACCAAGATAATTCCTTATTTTTTAGATAGATTTTAATGGTGTCAACCCCTACATGTCAGTTAGGAAATATCTAGCGAGGATTTATTTACATAGACAAATATTCATAAAATAGTCAATGTGTAGCTCCTCTTTAACAAAATAGTTTTTGTTGTCTTACAATTACCACGACATTGGTTCATGCTCCAATTACACAATTATAAGCACAAATTCAAATATAAATCTATATAGGATCCTCACTTCCATTAGGAGAATATCCCCTCAACATTCCACTATTATAGTCTAAATTAATATATTTCTTATCCCTTAACCACTCTAGCTTCATATAATCAAACATTTCTAGCTATTATGGAAGTATTTTCTCTCTTTTTTATAAGATCAGATTCAATATAAATTTGATGACGTGAATACCTTAATTAAGATATTGACTAAATATGTTGTATTGCTTTTCTCACCTTCCATATTTTTATTAATTAGTAAATGGGTACATGCTGAAGGCATTATATTTTTCCATTAGTATATACAAGGAAAAACATGATCTACACCATCGGTTTACACTACACCAACAGACAGGGCACAACACTACCCGATGCCAAGGTTACCTAATACTGCCAAGTTCAAAGCATCCCAACAAACACTATTCAGTGTTACCCGATGACAAAAAGGGATAAAGAAACCTGATGAGTAACAACAGTGAAACCCGATGAAACATCAAAAAGAGGAACCCGAAAGATGAAGGGAACCCACGATCAGTTCAACAAAGGAACACCGATAGACTTTCAGTTCAACCCGACTACCAAGAACCGGCAGTCAGTTACATCCTACAAAAAGTGGATCTGACTTTCCACATCAGATAAAATACTGAAGTTGTATATTTAGCTTCTTGATTTTCTTTTAAATCCATTATGTGTGGAGGAAGCAATGTAACTATTATTATTTTAATTAGTTTTACTGATTTAAAACATGCAAACTAAAGATCAAGGTCAAGTTGTATACCTTGGATCTAGAGTTAACATTGTAATGCGTGATTCTAGAATAGGTCAAGTACTTGTATAAATATATGCTCAATCTATTGTGAACATGTTTTTCGATGATGATTGTAGCCACTGAGAACATCTAAGGATCAGACAAGAGAATTAATGAAGAAGGACAGAAAAGGATCAAATCAGTTTCAAAAACAAGAACACAGTCTACCGACGAGCAGAGAAAAGGTATTAATCAATCACTATAGGTGATATTTGTATTATGAGAGCTTTAATGGATCTGTGATCACCAATTATAGATTGTATACAGTCAGGTCAAATATATTGTACTCATTCTAACAAGTGTAGTACACTTAAGAAATCCTTTCAAGAAAGGTGGACCTAACAGTCCTATTGTAAATATCTTAACTGAGTGCACACTTAAATCAATGTTGCTAAAGCTCTTAACAGAGTAGATCTTAATAGGTATCCACTTTAATACTCCTAACAGGGTATATCATCAGAAGTGATCAATTGTAAGCCTTTACCATCTCCCTTCCATTCTGCAGATAGTGAATTTTTGTGGGTGTCATCCCCACCGTAGTTTTTACTTCCTAACAGGAGTTTTCTGCGATATCATATCTTGTGTTATGTATTTATTATTTTTATGAATGTTTCTATGAATGTTGCAAAAAATTAAAGATTATGAATTAATGTTACATGCATAAAGAAGAACAACAGAAATGGTCGGTAATAAAGTAAAGAATGATTACTAATGATGAAAGGTGAAAAGTGTTAAAAGTTTTAGAGGTACTAATTCACCCCTCCCCTCTTAGTACTACTTCCCATTAATCTCAACAATTGGTATTAGGGCTAATTCTCTTCTTGGAAAGCTTAAAGGCTTAAGAGAAAAGATCATATAATGGAGAAGTACAAACTTGATAAGAATATTGAGAACAAAAAGCTTGTGATACAGATGTTCTATGAATAGTATAAAGAAGCAAGAGTCAAGATGAGAGAGTTGTTGGACGAGAGAAAAGGTATGGCAACTCGGAGCAATGAAAAATATTATCAAGAAGAAGAGATTCCACATTTCTTAGAATCTTCAGGATCAAATACAAGTAATGCATCAGACACATCAAAAGAGAACATCACAAGTCTAAAGGAGATCAATCAACACCTGACAGAACAAATAAAGATGTTGCAAATCGGTCAAGAGACACAGATGGTAAGAATGATTGATGTGATGAGTTCTACTAGACAAGCTGAAATAGAAAGAAGACTTGCTATTGATGACAGAAGGAAGATTACAGAGAAATTACAAGAGAAGGAGTTAGAAATTCAAAGACATGCTGAGCATCACCATGAGATTACAAATCAGATTATTCTTATGAGTCAAGAAGCAAACAGAATGAATATAGAACTCATTAAAAGAGTACAGGCTATTGGTGAACTAAGAGAAGAAAATGAAAAAATAAAGCATGAGGTTAGATTTCAACAACAACATAATGAAATTATCAGAAAGGCTGAAAAGAGAAATAAAAGAATGGATGATTTTCTTGAAGGACAACGAAGAGTCAACAACAACAATGGTCTAGGCTTTACCAAAAATGGAGAATTATCAAATCAAGCCAATCCAAAGAATGTCTATGAAAATACCAGACCAAGAAAGTTGACATGCAAACACTGTGGAAAGGAAGGCCACACATCAAATGTGTGTAGAGGCAAAATGAAAGGTATTCCTAAATCTACATCTTCATTCATAGGATTATGTTATAAATATAATGAGAAAGGATATAAAGCATATGAATGTAAGTCTAAGATGGAACAACCAAAGAAGGAAACCTACATGGACAAATATTGTCCTACATATAAGATGAATGGGAACACAAGTCTTGAATGCTAGAAAAAGAAAAGGCAAGCATGGAAGTCTAAAGGTCAAGAAACTCCCTATCAACCAAAGAGAATCGGTAATCAATATGTATGGGACTACAATACTTGGACAAATTGTACAACATGTGGTATATATGGTTACATTGTTGCAAACTACATGAGGGAATGGACCAAAAGGTCTAGAGGTTGGTCAAACCCCGAAATGGCATGCTTACACTGTCACAAAGGTGGTCATCTCAAGAAAGATTGCAAAGACCTAATGACAGATACAAGCACATATCCCAATGGAAACACCATTGAAGATATCCGGAGGGCTAGAGACAAATTGTGGAGAAAAGCTTCAACCAATGATGAAGCTGGACCAAGCAATGAAAATGGTGACACCCCATCCAATGGATCTGGTGACATCACCACCCCCACTTAAGCTGAACAAGTAAGTATGGAACTACACTACACCAAGTCATATTTTGCATCAGTTCCATTATACAAATTGATATATAGTCAAAATATGCATAAATAAAGATGCATATTATGTTACTTGTTACAATTCTGAGAAAACAACCCTGTTAGTATACACATACCAAAAGTCATCGGTGAATATAAAGGATGAGCTGTCTACACTTACCGAGAATTATCGGTCAACACATAAAATGGCTAAGTTGCTAATGTAACTGGACACTCGTCGGTAAGGAAGCAAAGTTACAAAGTTGTCATGACACAATACCGATATCCGTCGGTAAAAGAAAAATTCTTAATAGCCATCCCGAGCATCCTGAAAACCCCAACGGTGATTTTGAAAGTCTTCCCGATGGACTCTGTCTTCATGACCTGATGAGTCATTGAGCATTTATGACAGACTTAGGGAAAAAGTCTATAAGTACTCGACGGGAGCACTTCATTTTTGCAACCACGATTTGAAGAGAAAAAGTAGAGTGATTGAAGAGAATTCAGCAAAGAAACCTTGACTTGATCCAGAGCATGCCAAACAAATCATTCACCAATATCACAGATCGAAATAAGTACCGAGGGCACTAAAGAATTCTGTCATTATTTTCAAGAAAGCCCTAAATTTCAAGAAAGCCCTAAAAATTGTAAAATGATGGCAACCACTTCAAGAACTGCTAAGATCAAGAGTGATAAGAAGAATGTGGTTAAGTTAATTAAGAACAACACCTGTGTAGAACCCAAATATAAGATATGCCCGGAGATCACATCGCAACCCGATGAAACTGGCGCACTTTCTAAAATTCCACCTAGGGTTTTGTTAATAGAGGATGTAAGGTCCTATATTCACTGTAAGATTGTTGAAATAGGTGATCTGGAGATGGATGAAGCTTACAAGAAGCTTTTTGACGCAGAAGGAAGCCTAAAAGATGAACATAAGCATCTACAAGTGAAGGGAAAAACCAATGCCCTATATTTCCCAAGGAACTTCAAAACTGACTGGATTAGGTTGGTACTTAGCAGAATGCATGATGAGAAGCTATGGCTAGATCAACAGAAGAAAATCACTAAGGATGTCATGCATGTTTTCACTAGTTATCCAATAATGGACAAACCTAAGGCTCACAAGCATCCTTCCAGGATAGAAGTTGAAAATCTTACAAAAGCTGAATGGGATAACAAAGGTCTCAAAGGGAACACCATCACCGACGAGGAACTGAGGTTTGGTGCATGTGTGATTGGTTATAAGATCTTTCAGGCAAGCAGGCTGAAAAACATATCGTCAACATCAGTAAGCACAACTCACAAAATAGTGATAAAGGGCATACAGATGGATCTATGTGAGATTCTGTTGAAACAACTTGATGAGAACATGAACACAATAAGGTCTACAAAGAATAAAACATGTAAGTTTGGCTCACTTATCATATTTATATTTTTCTACTTTCAAGAATACTTTCCTTCAGTAGGAAAAGTAAAATGGGACGCTACAAATCCGGTGACACTACAAATTAGTGAACTAATTAAGTCATTAGGAGATAACTTTGAATCAGTTATGACTACATACTTTCTTGAATTCAAGGAAAAGATGATGGAAAGAACAAGAATCCCTGAGCAACTGATTGAAAAACATAGGGATGAGATATGTTTTATGGTGGATACAAACTTTACCCACACAAAACCAGTTGTACCAAGGATAGCTTGGTTAGCCCCACTTGATTATGAAATCAACATAGATCAAGCAACCAATGTTATTGATGCATTGATCAATGAGCCAATTGACAGCAAACAGCCAAGGTTTGGAACCTATGAAGAGGCTAGAACAAAGATAAAAGGAGGCCTAGAAATCAAAAAGACTGTCAATAAGAAGAATAAGATGGTCAAGAATCTTAAAAATATTCTATCGGTTAATGAGGACGAACAAGAACAAACTGAGGAAATTGATGAACAGGGCACCATCGATGAAGGGCAAGATGAACAGAAATCATACTCTGAGGCAACTGAGTCTGATACACCTCCACCTCCTACAAATAAATAGAGGACAAGGAGCCAAATGGCTAAGACAGATACCACACCTCTTAAGAAAGGTCAAGTAAGGACCTATAAGAGGAAGTAGCCAGCAAAGCAAACAAAGGAAAAAATTGTGAAGATAACACCTACAAAGAGGAGAAAAAGATTGGTCAGGACAAAAGCTGACATAGAAGACACAAAAGATGATGAGCCTGATGTAACAAAGAAAAATTTCAAAAATCAAACAATTGATGAGGTTGTTGAATCTATTGCTGCATCTGGCACCATGTCTGATAAGAAAATCAGACAATGGGATACACTTAAGCCAGAAGACCATAATAAGATACAAGATTCCATAATAAGGGAAATGGTTAAGTACAAATATGTACCAACTAAATTTTTCAACCAAATACCCAAAGAGCTGGGTAAGAAAATATCTCAACAATGGTCATATGCTCTATAAATAGAAAGAGAAGCAAGGGAGAGGGTGATTGTCACACTTATGCCCCCCGAATATAAGGTAGAAGAAATCAAAGAGATAATGAAGAAGCACTCAAGAAAATTTATAGCCAAAATAAGAGCTTACAAAGTGCTAGAGGATAAGTTCATAGAGCTGGATACAGTGAATGAGACTAAATGGAGACAACTCCTAGATCTTCTTGCAGAGTCAACAAGTCATGAGGAATAGTTACTTCTCACCGACACACCTCATAGAGAGGAGGAGAAAGATAAGGCAAGTCCTCAGCACATTGCTTTGGATAATGTTGAAGACATGGAGCCAATAGATTTGGACAAAGTCATGGATGATCTTGACATTCAAGACATCACACAATATGACTCTAATAAAGATCCTTAGAAAGAAGATGATGTTATATTCATATCACTTAAGGATCAGATCAAGCAAAAAAAAATGGAGACCCAGCCAATAAGGACATGGCTGTTCCTGATGAAGTATGGCCAGACACTTCAGGCATGGACATAAAAGAACCAGACCCTGCAGAGAAAATATAAAAAGATGAGGATGTCACTACTCAAAAAGAGCAAACCGATGAGCAGGACACCACTCTAGATACATCACAAGCTAGCACTCAAAGCAATATGCTAGTATTAATGAAGGAAATCAATATACTAGAGGGTAATGAAGGATCTACTGCATAAGATACATGCAAACCTAAGGACAAGGGTGATGCAGAAGCAAAAGACACAACAGATGATACAAAGGACACAACTGCAGAGCAAGCTACAACTGATGATTAGAAAGCTAAGTCTACTGATCAAAGTAAAGAGGTAACACAAAAGGTAGAAGAGGACATGCAGAAAGAAAAGGGTGAAGAAGCAAAGAAAGATGAGCTGGAGAAGAAAACAGAAGAAAAATTTGCAGAGACACCCAAGGTTGATGGAGAGACATCTTCAACAAACTGACAGGTGCACCCTAAGAAAAAAACACAAGAAGCATCTTCAACAAAGCCTTCACAAAGCACTTCAGAGAGGAAAAATGAACTATCAATGGTAGTTCATACATCTGCGTCCACACAAGTCTCAAAGAAGAAGAAGAGCAAGCATAAGAATCCAGTCACTCTGGATGAAATCATTGATATTCCATTTTGTGATCCAAGGAAATTGAATCCAACTGAATTGACCAAGTATGCAAGACTCTATGAGAGGAAGGCAATGCAAGACAAATTGAGAAGAGCCAAAAAGCAGGAAAAGGTACTTGAAGCAGCAAGAGGAATACTTCAACAAATAGTACCTGATGTAGATGTTGATCAAACAGCCACAATGCTTGATCAATTAGTGGTACTCATAGATGCAATAACATCTTAGAACATATATGTTGAGAAGGTCATGGAAGAGAGACTTGAACTGCAATATGAGTTCAAGCTAGTAGAAAAGATAAGCCAAGAAGTGGCATTGCAGAAGGTAAAGCTTTCTGAATTGGTTAGCACAATAGATCAAATAATCTCAGAAGCTATAACCTTAATACAAAAATTATGCACGCTTGATCAACTCACCCAGGAGTATACCGACAAGATAGCACAAATAGATTTTGATCTTTAGACAAGTGCACAAAGTCTCACGAATAGTGAAAAGGCAATAAAATTGCACAATGAGCAACTCAAGCAAGCTCAAAAATTGAGACAGGACATTCAGATTGCAGAGACCAAGTTTACAGATGAGGTAAATGAGCTTCAAGCATAACTCTTACCGACACTCTCACTACTGCAAAAACATATGACATAGGCAAAAACACTAATTGCTACCCTAGAAATGTCTGTCCTAGACAACATTTATGATATGCATGCACGACTAGAACTAGAGCACATGGCACTAGACCTATTGAAAGAAAAATGGGAGAAATTTCTCAAAGACATCAAGAAAACCCATTCACATATTCTTGACACATTGTAAGTTCCACATTTTTGTCACATTTTTGGCATCTTATAAGTTGAACATTTTTTTCATGAGTATCAAATAAAGGGGGAAGTGATATGTACATACAGTTCAGTTAGTATAAAGGGAGAAATGTACAGTCAAACAATTGAAAGAGCAAAGAACAGGGAATGTATAGTACAGAGCCAAGTATACATGTACATATATACTTATAATATACCGATGCATACAGTTAGGGGGAGTCATAGAATGACAAGGATATAGACATGGTGTACATACTAAACACTTTAGTATTATGCACATATCACTTTTTGATACTAATGTCAAAGGGGGAGATTGAAGGCATTATATTTTTCCATTAGTATATACAAGGAAAAACATGATCTATACCATCGGTTTACACTACACCGACAGATAGGGCACAGCACTACCCGACGCCAAGGTTGTTAGGATTGCTAAACTGCAATCTTCCCAAGAACACCTGCATGCATAGCTATTACATAAACAGAAGCAAAAGACAGAAGATAGAAGGATCTATGGAGGCCAAAAATCCAGAGACATCGTGTGCTCAAGAAAACAATATATTGATAATATGTTTCTATGATTTACAAACTGATGTAAAAACTCTGTCAATAAAACTAAGCGGTGATTCCTTATAAAGGATACCGAAGCCCTAAAAAGGAAACTCTCAGAAAATAGAAAGTTGCCTAAGT
>MU223302.1:441252-465633 GCA_018584345.1 Thuja plicata | reverse complement strand
GGAGAAGCAAAACTGCTAAACTACTGCAGAAAGCAGGAAAGAAGGGTCCCGGCAACTAGGCCTGATCAGGTACCCAAACAAGAAAGCAAACTAGATGAAGGAAACAGAGCCTTCAATCTAGGGAAAAAATGTCCCAGAGAAAGGAACAAGAAAAGAGCAAGAAGCATCTCCGAAGCATGTCTGAAAACTCTTTCAGAAGATACTGCTGGAACCCCCACTGAAGTGCATGATCAGGTAGAGAAGACAAGTGTCTGAAGAGCTGATCAATCAAACCAGGAAGCAATAGAACCAACAGGTGAACCCCCCCATAATGCTGAACTGGGAGAGGTGACAGGAACACTGAAATGCGATGCCAGAAACAACTGCAGAAGAAGAACCAGGGACACCAACAGTGCAACAGAAGCACACACATAGGATAAAGGGTGGTGTCACAGACATAGACTACATGGGATAATGTCATGGAAGGTACGCTCACTTGACAAAAGTGGATGCACCTAAAGCGGCAAATGCATCATAATCCCCCCATGGCACTTTATAACAGAGTGCGAGTGCAAAAACTGAACCAGGTGAACAAGATCCAAAATGCAGGAGAAGGCACTTTATCTTAGTGTGTTTACAGAACAATGATGCAACAGAAGGAGCATGCAAGCTCAGAAGTCAGAAAGAAGAGTGAACTATGAAACCAGAAGAAGAGATCCCCGAACCTGTAGAACCAAGCAAACCACCAGAGGGCATAAACTGCCAAACACGAAGGAGTGAAAACCTGGAGCAGAATCTAGAAAAATAACCTCTTCCACTGAATAGCACACTGAATCAGCTTTCCGACGATATCTCGTTTGTCGAAAAAGGAGTCCGAATGAGCCAGATATGACTCCCAGAAGGCAAAACAAGATATCAGACTTCAACAGCAAAAAATGCTATTGAAACAGTGGAACCAAAAACCCTAACCTCCACCACTAGAAAGTGCTCGGAAAGAGCTTTCCGACGATATATGGAAGTCAGAAAAATACCCCCGTATGCTCCCTGTAGAGCGAAAAAATCCCAGGTACCCCCAAAAAGGCAAGAAAAGAGCCCCAGGGGCTAAAAAAATAGGCCCCCGGGCGCATGGCGCGCTTCGGGGGCTGGGCCGCAGCCCTTGGTCGGTCATATGACCGCGCGGCCTGTGTATTAAGCCTGCGGGGGCTGGTGCAAAATGCCACCACCGGCTGAGCTGAGGCCGGGTGGCGCGAACTGTAAGGGCCACCGGGAGCGGCGGCAGAGGGCCACGGTGGCGTCTGTTTGGGAGGCGGTGGCGGAAGGGGCGCCCGGTGGCGAGCTGGGCGCGGAGCAGCTGCGACGGGGAGATCGGGCGGCAGGCGGCGCTGCAGACTGGGCGGAACGCCGCAGCAGTGGCCGCTGGGTGGCACGGTGGCCGCTGGGCAGCGCCCTTTGAAATGAACTGGCCGCGTTTTAAAAAACCCAAAAATCATTATAAAAAATGATTTTTTTAAATTTTTTTTGAATTTTCTCATCCGTACGGCCCTTGGGAGGGCAAGAAAATTTTCCCAGAGGCCCCGGTGTCTAAATCGGACAAACCTTATATGGTTTCTAGGGTTTTTGGGCCTTCTGGACGCAGTGGCAGTGTCCGTTTGGGCCGAAAATGCCTCCAAAAATAGAGACCCCCCAAAACCAATAAACAAATGCTGGAAAAGCCTCTGAAAGCTTCAAACCCTCGCTGCTTCAACAAAGAACGAACAGCCAGCTGCAGAGTGGCTCTGATACCATGTTAGGATTGCTAAACTGCAATCTTCCCAAGAACACCTGCATGCATAGCTATTACATAAACAGAAGAAAAAGATAGAAGATAGAAGGATCTATGGAGGCCAAAAAGCCAGAGACATCGTGTGCTCAAGAAAATAATATATTGATAATATGTTTCTATGATTTACAAACTGATGTAAAAACTCTGTCAATAAAACTAAGTGGTGATTCCTTATAAAGGATACCGAAGCCCTAAAAAGGAAACTCTCAGAAAATAGAAAGTTGCCTAAGTATAACTTAAGCACAAAAGAGTAATTACTAAATTACTCTAACAAAGGTTACCCGATATTGCCAAGTTCAAAGCATCCCGACAAACACTATTCAGTGTTACCCGATGACAAAAAGGGATAAAGAAACCCAACGAGTAACAATAGTGCACCCTAAGGAAACAAAAAAAAGAGGAACCTGACATATCAAGGGAACCCAATGATCATTTCAATAAAGGAACGCCAATAGACTTTTAGTTCAACCCGATGACCAAGAATCGCCAGTTAGTTACATCCCGCAAAAAGTGGATTTGACTTTCCACGTCAGATAAAACACTGAATTTGTATATTTAGCTTCTTGATTTTGTTTTAAATCCATTATCTGCAGAGGAAGCAATGTAATTATTATTGTTTTAATTATTTTTACTGATTTAAAACATGCAAACTAAAGATCAAGGTCAAGTTGTATACCTTGGATCTAGAGTTAACATTGGAATGCATGATGCTAAAATAGGTCAAATACTTGTATAAATAGATGCTCAATCTTTTGTGAAAATGTTGTTCGATGATGATTTTAGCCACTGAGAGAATCTAAGGATCAGACAAGAGAATTCATGCAGAAAGATAGAAAAGGATCAAATCAGTTTCAAGAACAAGAACACAGGCTACTGACGAGCAGAGAAAAGGTATTAATCAATCACTATAGGTGATATCATATTATGAGAGCTTTAATGGATCTATGATCAACAATTATAGATTGTATACAGTCAGGTCAAATATATTGTACTCATTCTAACAAGTTTAGTACACTTAAGAAATCCTTTCAAGAAAGGTGGACCTAACATTCCTATTGTAAATCTCTTAACCGAGTGCACACTTAAATTAGTGTTGCTAAATCTCTTAACAGAGTAGATCTTAACAGGTCTCCACTTTAATACTCCTAACAGGGTAGATCATCAGAAGTGATCAATTGTAAGCCTTTACTGGCTCCCTTCCATTCTACAGATAGTGAAGTTTTGTGGGTGCCATCCCCGCCACAGTTTTTACTTCTTAACAGGAGTTTTCTATGATATCATATCTCGTGTTATGTGTTTATTATTTTCATGAATTTTTCTATGAATGTTGCAAACAATTAAAGATTATGAATTAATGTTACATGCATAAAGAAGAACAACAGAAATGGTCGGTAATACAGTAAATAATTATTATTAATGATGAAAGGTGAAAAGTGTTAAAAGTTTTAGAGGTACTGATTCACCCCTCCCCTCTCAGTACTACTTCCCATTAATCCCAACACATGCCTCGTTGCTTGTATGCAATATCTTGTTATGAAGTTTCATAGGTTACTTTATCAGTCTTGAGCATTATCTCAACCATGCCATAGATGATATCTCAGCCATATCATAGATAATATGTTTGAGAGGCTTAATTTCTACCACTTAATATTTCTTGCCAGTTACTATTAATGAGAATTAACTAAAATATCATGAGCCAACTTTTAAAATATTTTTACCCTAAGTCAGTTGTGATCAATTCTAAGCTTATAGGTTTGAAGGACACTCAAGTGAAGTTTTAGTGGAATCCTTTTTTTCTCCACACATTGTTTGTTTACCTTCCTAACAAAAAATACAATCTTACAGAAATTGTCATTTCATTTTAGTTGATTAAGCCTATAGGCTTTGTGTGGGAGCTTTGCTCCCGGAAATGACTTTCTCTTCCCGGATAATTGTTAGCCCTCTTCCCGATAGTTTATCTTTTCCGGCTATGAAATAAAAAATAGCAAGTTACCTATGCACACTTAATGAATTATTTTCTACCAATGAAAATTAACTATTTTTTTTTGTCTTTTTTCTACTTTTTTGGGGGTAAGTTTATAATTTGAATTAAAAATTCATCTTCTTCTAATATGAATGAGATTTTTTTCCTACCTTTCCCATTGATCATTTTTATGCTGTCGGTGTAAGTGCATTTGTTTTCTATGCATGTTACCAGTTTTGTCCATGCATTTGTACTTTTGGGGAATTGATAGTAATCATGTTGTGTATTTTAATATTCAGGAGAGGTAGCATTGATCATTGTCAATAAGAGAGGGAGATTGCATGAAGACTTGGATTGCATGGTTATGAATTGCCAAACATTATGAAGAAGACACATAATAGACTTATAGCTATGAAGTATGAGTTTTCCCAGATTTTTTGTTGGCACAAGGTTTTAAATAAAAATCTTTGTAAGATTTCAAACATTTCTTGAAAATATAGTTTCGTTTCTTTCATGTCTCTTTTTTATACATTTCTGTTTTCCCTTTTGTTTCCTATTACTGTGTTGTATAGATTATTGCACAGGGTGTCGTTCTTGGTGAATCTATGATTGGCATCAAGGTTCTACATGCCTAGGAAATGATATTCTTTAGCCACAGATATTTAGTAGCTAAACATTATGTGCAGTGATTGGGGTTAATAAAATAAAAAACATGCATTTCAAATTTAATAATCAATGACCAGTTCATGGTAACTTTGCATGGAAAACGTGGGTTGTGTTTTAGATGTTAGAGATCATAACCAATAGTTGTATTTTTCAGTAATTTACTTATATTTTGTATGTTGTATAAATGTTTGTGTATTTTCAAAATCTCTATGCCGGTCAAGTTTTCAAGAATTTAGATTGAAAAATATGGGGTTGCACTTTAAAGTTTAGCAATCATAATCAATTACTGTTTTTTTAGTTTGCGATTTTTGTAAATTCGTGTGTAATTTCATTGTAGATTGAGGTTCTAAGATATTAGATGGGTAGGGAAAGAATAATATGAGGAAAATAAAGAAGTGGTTGTTAGGCATGTTATAGGAGAAATTATTAATTTTTAATGGCTTTCCAACAAAGACTATGGTTTTCATTTTTAAGCTAAAATTAGTTGTGTGGTTTCATTTTCTATGCTCATACAGGGTATTTGAATGTTTGATGAAATCTTCATTTTTTACTCTTGTATTATCTAATTGTTAAAAAGTATATACATAAAGCTTAAATATTTAAAAATACAATTCTAATAATAAATTTTATTTTCAAATTAAAAACTATCATTTTTATAATTGAATATGAAATTTTTAAAGAAAGTAAATAAATTAATAAATAAATAATATTATAGTCTAAAATTTATAAGTTCAATTTATAATAGAAACAAATCTTCAACTAAATTTTGAAGTTGATTTTTAAAATTTATAATAGAAATAAATATTAAATAAATCAATAAATACTACTCAATTTTGAAGTTCATTTTTAAAATTTATAATAGAAATATTTGTTATTTAAGATGAAGTATTTAAAAAAGAAAATAATTTAATAAATAATTTTAAAGATGCTTTATTTTCACTTTATAATTTATAATAGAAACGTGCATATTTTGAATAAGAAACTTAAGTTCTAGAAAGTGTAATTGATTGTGTTGTTTGCTTCTAAATTAGAATACAAAGAATTTGTATTATTATTTTTGTCACAAAGTCACTAGTTCTTTTGTATGGGTGTTTTTCTTGGGTACAAAACTAAATATTATGTGTTGTTCTATTTTTTCAATATATTTGGTATGTGCAGGTAGAACGACCTATTGTTTCGGCCATGTGCCTCTCTGTGTAAATAAGAGTTTTGCTTCTGTTTTGGCTTGTCATTTTCTCATCACACATGCTATTAGAGCTTTGCAGTGGTTTATCCAAAGAAAACTCCTTGTCTACTATCATGAGAAAGAAGTGAATTTCATGTTTTATTATACTATTTACATGTTGTAACAATTAAATATTTATTAAACAGATAAAATGTGTCTCATATATGTAAAAGGTGGTGCTTTAAAATATAATAATTTAAATACTATCTTGTGTTAAATGTTTGATACAATACGCTTGTTAATATGAATTATCCTAATTCAACCATTAGATTAGAGTAGAGAGCTTTTTGGACAAGCTAAATTAGTTAGCTTAAAATGCCTAATTTTGATATTATATAATAAAATTTCTTATATATAAAATTTGATGAAAAAGGTGATAATAAATAAAAATTATTTTAAGTTTTAAATTAAAATTTTATTATACAATATTGTGTTGATTTTGTTCATAAATATATATGTATATTTTTCATTTTCTTTGTTTGTAAAAGATTATACATTACAAATTAGGTCAATTTGTTTATAATGTTGGAAGCAAGAATAGTTTCTAGATATGTCCATATCTTGGATTCTTCTGGTGAATGGTTTGAAGCACTAGTTGTTTTTAAGGTTAAGGGAAAACTTATTCCACTAATTTATTTCTTGGTAATTGTATTGGTGCGTTGGTTTATTTTAATGATGGTGTTTGGAGAGGATATGACGTTTATAAGTATCAAATTATCTTCCTTATTTAGTCCCATTGAAAATGTTTGAAACCCTTATTATGCATAATATAGACAAAGCTCAGCTTATAGTGAAAAAGTAAAAAGTCATCTGATATGAATGACTAGATGAATCATCTGGTTTAAATTCAAGTAATGTTAGGTCTCTTAATTATTTAGATGTGTTGAGTTTGAAGATAAGATATATCAAATAAGTGGGGCAATATCTTTATTTACTATTTTTCTCATATACACTACATAACTTCTACTCATCTTTTTATATAAATAGTCAATTTCTCGGATACAAAAAAAATAGAAAACAAATGAAGAGATCGGAGCATACATAATGATTAAATGAATGTTAAACTTTTGGTTAATTTTCTCAGAATTATGAACTGTGGAGTTTGAATTACTGCGGTGAGAATACCAAACGATCCATGCAAAGGGGTTGCCAAAACTACTTGAGAACATAAAGAAATCAAATTACAGAGGGAGGTTTCAGAAATTGTTGACGATCTTTCATAAGCATGGTGCCACGATTTTGTGGATTTTGTGGATGAGTTAATTACGGGCACCAACTTTGAGATTGTCGAAAGTAGTTCATGGATTCTAAAAGTTCTCCCCTGGAATTAATCTGGCAGACTTGTTCCAAATTTCTCAGATGGTCGGAATGACACAGAAAATAAAGTAAATACATTGTATTTGTACGAGGTGTGTTCCACCGAGCACAACTTTCCCGGTCCCCGTACAATTCCGGTTTGCTTAAATTAGGGTCTGTTTGTTTGGCGGAATTTGTGCATGGTGGAATTGAATCTATTCTGGAATTCTGCTATTCTCAAAATAAATTCTAGAATATAGGCTTGTCTTATCTGGTCCACCTAGAAGATGACTCAGAAGATGCAGATTCTGCGTTTGATTCCACAAAACTGGAATTGGAATTGGAATTTTGTTTTTGCACACATACACATATGTGTGTGTATACACACACATGTTTGTATATATACACACATATGTGTGTATATACACACATGTCTATATATACACACACACATGTGTATATATACACGTGTGTATATACACACATATGTATGTATATACACACACATATATATACACATATGTATGTATATACACATGTACACACATATACACACATGTGTGTATATACACACATATGTATGTATATACACACACATATATACACATATGTATGTATATACACATGTACACACATATACACACATGTGTGTATATATACACGTGTACACACACACACACACATATATATATATTATTGATACAAAAATGAGAATGCATTTTCCTTCCCAAAATAATACTTTCAATTCCAATTCCAGGTCTGAAGGGGGAATTGTGGAATGCTCAAAATGACCCAAAATTAGAATTCGTATAACCCTATTCCAATTTTTAATTTTGAAACCAAATAGAGAATTGAACATTTTGGGAATTCGGAAATGTCAATTCCTAATCAATTCCTGGTCAATTCTCTGAAAGAAACGGGGTAGAATAAAAATCAATGCCGTGTAATTGAAGGAAACAAATTTGATTTCTCTAGACTACATAGTACCAATAAAGTTGACAAGCTTCCACCCAAAAAAAAAAAGATTTTTATTTATTTATTTTGGTTCCAAGATTGTTATATCTTTAAAATATTTTTACTCTCAATAGAAGAATTAATGAACTCCGTTGGCTATCCCGACGCAAAAAGCGACATTGTAGCCTCAAAAGTGGATGGATGACATATAGTAGAAACACCATAACTACCATACCCATAAAATAGGGAGGATTTGACGGACGTTTGAGGATTTTATTGGCGTTGACTACTGCAATGTAAGATTGATAAAATAAACATTTGGGCTTTTTGCAGGTATAACAACTAATGTTTTTTTCGTTGATCATAAGAATCTCTAGGAATGGTGTCCTAATGAGTTTGAGTTGCTAAATAATGACACCTGGGAGAGATTTAAATCATAAGTAAAATTTTATTTTTGTGCAAGGGAGTTGGGGAGTTAAAAAGAGTCTTCTAAAGGTGTTGTTGCCGACATTATTGACATTCTACAAAGAATGAATGTGAATGTGAGCATCAAAGTGCCCAATTTTATTCCACAATAGTCATCTCAATCTATTTTATACTCATAAAAAATTTAACTTAAATTTTCATTTAACATGCTTGAAGTTACAATGTATTTAGGTTTGTATAAGTTATTATCTAATGTCAAAAAAAATAGTTAACATTTGTATGAACAAAAGCATTAGTTAAATAAAAGTTTTAAAATATACTGAGATAAATTAACCTATTATTTATAATAAAAGGTCACACACATATCTATCAAACAAATTTATTAAAAACAATTTATTTTGTCATAGTGAAATTCATTTTCTAAAAAATGCTTCTGAGTTCTTTGAATCTACTCATTTAACCCATTCAAAAATCATTGTAACACTTTTTTTATAATAATTTAATGATAAATTAAGATAACTAAATTGTTATAGAATTTAGTGATAAATCATTTTAATTTATTTATAATAATATTATTATTTTAAAATAAAAAATTAATTATATTAACATATTTTAAATGATAAGTTTAGTGATAATTTTAGAATAAAATAAATACTATTCTATAGGATTCAAAATAATTGTAATCCTAAATAACAATTATTTAAAATTCTACAAGTAATTATTTTTTTATTGAATACTTTTTAATTAAAATTAAGGAATTATAAATAATAATTTCATGGTCAAAAAGTATGAAGAGTCATCACCAATCATAACATAACATGATCTTATTATAAGAACTAAAATATTATATTTAATCTCTCTAGAAAATTAATCATCAAACAAATTTTAAAACAAAAAAAATTATTCAAATTTATACATTTCAAAATGTACACAACCCATCACATCAAATCAAAAAATCAATTTTATTGTCCCCTTCCACATATCTTTGGCCTACCCATTGCACACCACTTATTATCTGATAGGCTTTCTTCATGATCTGTATAACCAGTGTGTTTTTGTAGATTGAAAGAAAAAGTTTAATTTTTTTTTATTTTATTTTTTGTGTATTTGATACATTTTACATGGAGATTAACGGCCGCCCTTTCTTTATGGTAGGCACAAGCCTGAAAATTACTCACTGGAATTATTAGCAACAACAAAAACTGTTCACTTGTCTTTCAATGTGGTACAGGGAAAGAGCATTACTTTGTCCCTGCTCGCCGAAACCCACATCCAAGGATCGAGTCTCAATAGAGCCCAAGTACTCTGCACGCTCAGGTGGCCTCCCCATGAAGCCGCTGGAAACCCACTCTGATAAATCATAGACAACGATTTCTCTCTACGATTCGAACCTGCGACTCTTGTAGACTTGAATCATAATCACAAAACATCAATGCCATCCACTGCCAATCTCAATGTCCCAGTCTTACGTAGAGGAAAAACATTGAATGAGACACTACACATTCTTCTAAATACACACAATCCTCATGTACACTCTTCTACATATCTTCAATTCTTACAGGTCTGCACTGCCAAAAAATCTCTTTCACAAGGTAAGAAAATCCACTCTCTCATCACTGACAGGGGATTTTTGTTTGCTACAAGCACATTTTTTCAAAATAATCTTATCAAGATGTATGTCAACTGTGGTAGTTTGGAAGATGGGTGTGAACTGTTTGAACAAATGATAGAACGAGACGTCTCCTCATGGAATATCATAATTATGGCTCAGAGAAGGCATGTACATTCTCATGAGGCATTGAAATTGTTTAATAGAATGAATATAACAGACAACAAACCTGATAAGTTCATTTTTGTCAGCATACTACCAGCCTGTGCCAAAACTGGGGCTTTGGAACAGGGTATAGATATCCATTGAAGTATAACTGAAAGAGAATTTTCTTTAGATGTTATAGTTGTAAGTGCATTAGTAGACATGTAAATAAAATCTCAAAGAATACACCAGGCACGTGAACTATTTGACAAAATGTCTCACAAAGACGTGGTTTTATTGAATTCATTGATTGCAGGGTATGCACAAAATGGTGATCATGATGAGGCTTTAAAGCATTTTAAAGAAATTCCTCAAAGGGATGTGATTTCATGGACTGTAATGTTTGCAATTATGCACAAAATGGATTTGTTGAAAAGGCCTTGCAAAATTGTAAGCAAATGAAGTTAGCTGGTATAAAGTCAGACTCCAGTATTGGGGAGTGAAGCCCAACGGACTTCCTCTTCCTTCCCGCCCTTTTTCTTGACCTTTCATATACTTTGTAAAGCTCTTTATAACAGAGTTTTTGCTGTTGTTTGAAGTGTGGTTTCTGGTTAGCTGAATGAGCTAGTGTATGTATTCAAAACAAAGATCTAATTAATAAAGGATTCCCTTGCTGAAGTGTGGAAGTACAATAAATTTGGTGTTGTCTTCTGATTGTGTGTTATGATTTCATTTGGTTTATTTTCTTTCATTTTTTAATCTTCACAATTGGTATCAGAGCAAGGTAGATTTGTTGTTGGTGTTTTTGGTGGCTAAAATTCTGACACTATGGCAGAGTTGAAGGTGCAGAAATTCTCAGACAATAATTTTAGTCTATGGAAGGTTCAAATAGAATCATTGTTAATTAAGCAAGATTGTGTGCTTGCTTTAGAGGGGAAAATTAAGAAACTAGGAACAATATCAAACGAAGATTGGGAGACCTTGGACAAGAAGGCGAGGGCATCAATCTTTCTTTCATTGTCCGATAATGTTTTGTTTAATGTTACAACTTCAACAAAAATGAAGGAGGTACGGGACAAGTTAACAGCCACAAATGCAATGCCTCAGCTGCAAATAAAGTTTTCATCGTGAAGAAGTTGTACATACTCAAGATGAGGGAAGGTGGAACCATGCCAAACCACCTTATCAAATTTAATACCTTGATCAGCCAAGCGAATTCGGTTGGCATGACACAAGACGATGAGAGCCAAGTTGTTCTCTTATTATGATCTCTACTAAGACGCTGGGATGGGGTTGTAATAGAAATTACCACTACGGCATCAAGCTCAAAAATTTTAGTTTTTGATGAAGTTTCAGCTACTCTTCTTAGCGAAGACATGAGAAGGAAAAATGATGAGACTTCAACCAGAAAATCCTTAATGGTAATGAGTACTGAAAATAGAGGAAGGAGTCATGAGAGAGGTAAAAATTTCAACAACAAAAGAAGGTCCAAATCTACAAGAAGATCAAGTTCTAAAGGCATAAATGGGGATTGTTGGTTTTGTGGCAAACCGGGACACACAAAGAAGAATTGTCACTCTTACATAAAGGAAAAAGATAAGTTAGGGACAATGAAGCTAATATTGCTTGCGACAAAGATGATGTTATTTTAATACTTTCAACAAGCGACACCGCTTCAAGTTTGTGGGTGCTTGATTTCTGTGCTTTGTTTCATGCCTCTTCTTGTACGGAGGCTTTCACAAATTACCAAGAAGGTCAATATGGAAGCGTGTTCTTGGGTGATAAAAAATCTTGTGAAATCATTGGAAAAGGTGATGTTATCTTATCATTACAAGGTGGCGGCATATGGTTATTAAAGGATGTTCGTCATGTCCCTAAATTGAAGAGAAATCTGATTTTGGTTTCTCAACTTCACACTCAAGGCTTCCATACTTTCTTCAATCCTGACACTTGGAAAGTAACCAAGGGATCCTTGGTGATTGAAAAAGGAGATAGGATTGGTAGTTTGTATATTGTAGAAAACAATGGTGAAGTGGGAGTTGCTATGTCAATTATGGACATCAACTCAGATTTGTGGCATCAAAGGCTTGGACACATGAGTTGGAAAGGGTTTGATGTTATGCTAAAGAGGGATCAATTACCATGACTAAAATCTGTTGATTTGCAGTTTTGTGAGCATTGTCTCTATGGCAAGCAGAAGCGGGTTAGCTTCTTGAAGACCGGTAATGAAAAAAAGGGTGCACCTTTGGAGTTGGTTCATTCAGATGTCTTTGGATCAAACGAGCTAACCTCCATTAGAGGCGCTAATTATTTTGTTACTTGTCTAGATGATTATACTTGAAAAGTATGGATTTATATGGTGTCCAAGAAATCAGAAGTATTCTGTAAATTTAAAATTTTCAAAGCTCTTGTTGAAAATCAGATTGAACACAAGATTAAGTGTCTAAAAATAGATAATGGAGGAGAGTTTTTCTCCTTGAAATTTGACTCTTTTTTGTGTAGATAATGGTATTCGCAAAATTAAAATTGTTTCATTTACTCCTAAAGAGAATGGATCAGTTGAAAGATTGAATAGAAATATCCTTGAACGAGCACGTTGTATGCTCTCTAATGTCAATTTGGGCAAAGAATTCTGGGTTGAGGCATGTAATACAGCAGTTTAATTGATCAATCGAAGTCCTTCATCATTGTTGGATTTTGGTATTCCAGAAGAAGAATGGCTCGGAAAGAGGATCTCTTACTCACACATTTGGGTATTTTGATGTGAAGTATATGTTCATGTCCCTAAAGAAAAGAGGACAAAATTGGATTTCAAATCACAAAAGGGTATATTTGTCAGTTATGGTGAAAATCATTTTGGTTTCATAATTTGGGATCTGGTTGTGAATAATATCATTCAAAGTCGTGATGTAGTTTTCAATGAGAAGTTCTTTCCAGCTCTGCAAATTGAAAAAACGTCAGTGAAAGACTATGTCTCATTTTCAATTTTTGAAAACACTAATTCTCAAAGACAAAATAATGGTGGTCTATTGTAGTCTACACAGATCCATATAGGAGGAATGCATCAATCTGTTTCAGCTTCTCTTGTAGTATGATTTCAACCAGACCATGTTTCTTCACCGTCCACGGCAGAAACCAACTATGTATTCACTGGTAATGTTGGTCAAAATGATGACCTTTTCGGTCTATTTTTTGACAATAACAATTTCATGGGGTATCCACGGAATGGTTCTTCTCCAAGCTCTATTTCACATAATTACGATGTCCAAGACATTGCATAGTGTACAAACCCTGGCTCAAGTGCCTCTCCTCATTGTGATGCAAATCACACAACAACAGACTGTTTATCAGTAGAATGCGCGATGGTCTTGAATAGAGTACGAGTTTTGACATTCGAAGCCCACCTTCTAGAAATGGCAATAATTGTTCAAGTTCGAATCAATTAATTTCTTCCTCAAATTGAAGGTCCAAGTCAATCTCTACCGCAACACCGTTTGTTTTGGAAGACATTGGAAACACTTCATATGAAGTTCCTGATGTCTCCACTCGTGCACAAGCCTGGAATAGCTTAGCAAGAAATGAATCACCACTTCTTCGTATGCAAACACAATCCAAGGCAGGGGACCAAAACTTGTACACAAATGGTGTCACACAGACTGATTTCCCTGGCGAATATACACTGAGGATGGGGGATTTGATGGGAAATTCTTCTGGTATGCAACAACAAATGTTAAATTTTCTTATTTCCTCTATCCAACCTGATGCGATGCCTATCCATAATCAACATATACACAAAAATTGTTGGAATGACTATGGAAAGTTGGGACTGAGAGGGGAGGGGTGAATCACTAACACAAAAACTTTTATAACTTAAATTGTATATTGTTGTTGTTGTTTTACCAAATTCAAAAACTTGAAATAAAATATAAAGCATAACATAAAACCATTCAAGTAAATTAACTCATAACTCCATGACTTTTTTTACGCAGAATTTCTCAGTTAGAGCTTACATAGTTTAGTCATTTTGATAGCTTACCCGGTTAAGAGTATACAAAGACTTGTTAGGTCTATCTGGTTAGAGGATTTTACAATCTATACACTTAGAGATGTACCCTTTTAAAGGTTTTACATAAATCAAATATGTTAAGATCTACCCAGTATTGGGATTTCTAGCTCTCAATACAATAATATTAACAACTTATAAATGTCTGCTATGTTGCATCAATTACAAATGTTGATCAGACTCTATGTTCTCTGAAATATTGTGTTACCTCAATTACAATCTGTAACATTACTCGGATTTTCTCTGCTATTGCAAGATATCAGCTCGGTGCTCTCTGCTCTGATTTGTGTTTTTCAATAACAACCTTCTCTGTACTTTGTCTCTTTTTCCTCTGTCATCTCTCTTTTGCTCTGTAAATCATCCTTTAAGTATATGATTTATTGCCTCTTAATCTTATGTGTTAGGTCGCTGATAAATTATTTTGACCGTTAGATTGTGTCAATGTATTGAATGCGACCTTATTGCTTTACAATCCATTAAGTAACTCAGTAGAGTAACTTATCTTCACTCGGTTAACTTGTTCTTTTAGTACTCGATAAGTGTCAACTTGGTGTATTGTCTATGCGCTCAGTGTTCAGTAAACTGTGTGCTCTCGGTGTAGTGTATGCGCTTTACCGACTTCACTGCCTTGCTCAGTGTACATTACCGACTACTCATATATTTTCTTTTCTGCTTTTCACTGATTGAATCTTCTGACTCATATGACTTTGTCTAAACTAATGAAAACAAAATATTCATATAGAGATAACAATATCCACCTTTGACTTTACTTGAGCATTTTGACAAAAACTTCAAAGTCGTCAAAACTTAGTAACTCCCCCTTGGATTTAACTCTCTATACAACATATGTACAACTCTTCTCTTCTTTTTCTCAAGTTCACAAATATTCTTTTTTTTGTGTTTTGTATTCTTTTTGCTTTTTTTTACTATCTATATATCTATATATATCCCCCTTTTTTGACAAAAATTCTCAACAATTAAACTTAAATATCAAAAATGTGTTTATACCTCTGCTTCAATCCGGCCAGTACAGTCTCCCAAGTATCTCAAAGGTTCTATAATATCACAATATGTTCATTTATATCTGTCAATAAATAAACTATAGTATCCAGGGTGCTAACCTCTAGAAAACTTACCAGTTCTTTTCCTTTCTTCAGGTGTATTTCCACTTATTGCATGTGGGGAATAACTAGTGCTTGCAGCTCAAGCAACTCTAGTCTCATCTTGTCTTCCTCTTGCCTCAATGAGAGTTGAACTCCCATGAGTTCCTGTATCTTTGAGTAATGTGTAGAATTCTCCAGGCTTGGTAGTTAGCTTTACAAGCTGCTCAGTCATCTCTTTCTCGGTATCTGCCTCTTTCTTCTTAATGTCCTCAGTAAATTTAGAAAGAATACAAATTTTCTGAAATAATGAAAATATGGATTGCAATTGTTCTTCAATTGGAATATAACTCAGAAAGAGTTACCTTCGCTATAGCAATGTTCTGCAGTAGGTCCTCCATCAATTTCTTCTCCACTGATGTCTTGTAAATTTTCAATATATAATATGCCATGTCTTTGTTTGGTCCTTTGATTTGTTGGACTAGGGTTCCAACTTGGTCTAATAGTGGCTCAGACTCATCAATGGTAACATCAGGAACAATCTCCTTGAAAACTTCTTTCACATCTTCTAGAATATCTACCTTTTTCTTCTTCTGCAATAGTTTTTCTTGTTCAACTTTTCTTCTAACTAACTTGGCATAGATATTCAATTCCTTAGGCTTCATCTTGTTGGGGTCTCCTGATGGTATTATAATAGGCTCACTCAAATCAATGATTTGCTCCCTTTTCTTACTCTTCTTCTTCTCACTCAATTTTCTCTCTCTAGTAGAGTGTTTAGAATGTGACTCCATTGTTGCATCTGGTGACTCGGTATGGTGACCGGCTATGCTCTCCTCTTCTTTCACTTCCTCATGTTTTTCTTCTTCTTTCTTTACATCCTTGTCTATTTTATTTGATTCCTGCAGCATTTCTTTTTCTATATCTTTTGGCTTGGGATCATTCTGAACATTTGATGTGTCGGTCATTGGTGTGTTCAGCTTCTATCTTTCAGTGTCAGTTGGAGTTTCCAACTCGGTATCCTTCTTTTGTTCAGTCTTGGTAGCCTCAGTCTTATCAACATTTATATTGTTAGTGTCACTTGGTGGCTTGGTTACCATAACTTGTGCAACATCAGTGGTGTCAATCTGCATAGTAGAATAGCTTTGTATTTGTACCAATACGGGATTAGTACTCTGCAATGGTGCAACATCTAAATCCATGTACCTAATGTATGGTTCTTGAACATCCATTACATCTTCATCCTTTGACAAATTATTTGCAGGATAAATATCCTTTGATGCATCTTCAATGATTACTTCAGCATAATCAATGGTAAGATCAATCCGATCTACTTGGCCTGTGTTGTTCTTTATCTGATCAGTGATTGTATCACCTTGATTCTTCTCAGTTTTGTTTTGCTTGGAGTCATCTAAATGATATATCTCTTCCCATTTCTTAGCAATTTCCTTCTCTACTGATTGTAGGTCTCCAGTCATTATCCTCAGGGCTCTTCCCTTAACCAAAAAATTATTTGAATGTTTCTTCAATGCATCTTCAATCTCAGATGGTGCCAGGTTGGGAATAGTATGCACAAGAGATCTTTCTCTCATTTACTTCTCAACATTAATTGCATACTTCCAATGTGCATTAATTATGTTGTAGATTTCTTCAGGTAACTTATCAGCAATCTCAATAGGAGTCACTCTATGTCTCATTAATGTCACAACAACTGTAGCTTCTATCTTTTCTCGTCTTCTTCATTTCTCTTCAAATACTTTACTATTCTAAATCTTTTGAATCCTCCTGATTCTTTTAATCCTTCCAAAAAGTCACTAAGACTTTGTGGATCTCGTGAGAGCTGAGCCATTGGAACAAATTTATCTAGCTCATCAGACTCAGTCTCACTATCTTTGCCAAGTATTAGCTTTCTCTGTGAACTTATAGTTGGTTTACCTCCTCGGGTTCTCCTGTAAGTTTTACCTTTCAGTTGAGAAATTAAAGCAACTTCCCTTTCCTTTGGTTTCACTGAAGATCTAGTTTTTCTTCCAGTGCCTCTCGTGCTCAGTGAAGTTACAAGTGCCAGTTATTTTTCGGCAACAAGAATAGCTTTCTCATCATTTGTGTTTTTAACACTTGTCTCATCCACTTTTAACTTCTTGGATAGATTATCAATCATCTTTCCTATCTTCTTGACTGCTTTAGGTATCACAATATTCTGCTTATTTCTCACTTTCACTTCTTTGTAGGTGTCATACCTCTTAGCTTTGGGATCAAAATGTTTAAAAAGTAGTGCTTCAATCTATTGTGATCCAATATCAATGTCCAATTCATAACCTTTCTGTTGTATCCATTCGGTTCTAGGCTCAACACCCTTTATAATACAAGTGTCAGTGTCAACCTCAAAACATATATTATCTTGATACTTTGCAACCAATTGAGGTGGTATCCTATACCTCTTACGCATTCTTGCTTGGAAATTCAGAAAGTATTCAAACATGGTAGCATCAAAATTATCTCCTAAACTTTGTATATACTCATTTATCTGATAAAGAATAGGTCTACCAGGGATCCAAACTACATCTGCAATGGAGGCAAATGAATTCTGACAATAGAAGAATATACATACCAATATTGAATCAAAATTTAGTGTATTAGTCTTTGCTTTTCTGATTGTGTTCATATTGTCTTCTAATTGCTTCAGCAAGGTTTCACATACATCCAATTTAATTCCTTTCTTTACTAGCTTGTATGCCAAATCCACTGCTCTGCATGGTATACTATCCACTCGAGACAATTGGAACACTCGATATGATAGATATTGCAAGCATACTATAACATGGGGTCTATTACTATAGATATTCTCATCCCGTTGCCATCCCATTGTGCTTTAGTGAGCTCGGTGAGCTTACCTTTGTCAATTTTCTTAGTGGCCTTGGGCTTGTCTCTGATGGGGAATCCAATAATGATATGCAATATATCCTTAGTGATCTTCACAGGTTCATCTAACCACATGAATTGGTCATGTACTCCGCTGAGTACCATTCTTATCCATTCTATCTTAAAAACCCTCAGTAAGTGAACAGTGTGTGTCAAACCTTTTGCTTCCAGGTGAATATGCTCATCCTTCACTTTCTCATTCTCGCACAACTTGTTGAATGATGTATCTATCTCAGCTTCACACAAATCCTCAATCTTACAATGTATAAACATGCGTACATCTTCAATTAATATAACTCTCAGAAGTATCGAAGATAGGGCTCCCATCATATCTGTCTTGATGGCTATAGCTTGGGGTAATTTGTATTTCAGTTTTAATGGTTCTACTTCCTTCACAACTATAGGTGTCTGTAACTTTGGTGTCATTGATAACTTCAAATGCTTCGACTAAAAAAACTAGGGCACGCTTTGACAAACCACAAATTTGCAAACTCAACTCAGAAAATATCTCAAATGATTCTTAAAACTCTTGCAAAGATTCACAAATACCTTGTAATCGCTTTGAATTCACTCGGGATAGTCACTCTACAAATGTGCTCGATGTTCTTCTGTAAATGTTAGGTTCAAATGATTTGCAAAATGACCCATTTATACTTTTTCCTCAATTAGGATTTCCAACGACTCTATTAATGTGCATTAAATGCGCTTGTCGAGTCCTTTTTTACCTGTATACCGACTGCATAGTTACTTTGCTCAACCGAGTTAAACAAAATAACTACAAATAACAATATTCATCTAAAACTTATACAACTTATCCAATTGCATCTCAATATGTTGATATGGATCTCAATTCTATTTCTAGGAACTGAAGTAGGATTTATCGTAAGCATGCAGTTCCTACATACCTCTCACCAATTAGGTGGAGCTCGATGCAGCCAACTTGGTAGAGATGGTGAATTTTGTGCTTCCAGATGATGTCACTTCATCATGAGTCTTTCTCCTCTAGGTTTTGTTCATTTGTCCTCAGATTTCCTCAACAGTAGTAGGGGCTTTTACTTCAGATTCATCTTTGGTTAGTGCATCACCTCGGTATCTACAATTCCTTGCAATGTGTCCTACCTTATGACAATGAAAACATGCCATGCCAGGATTTCTCCATGCTCTTTTGTTGTTCTTTTCGTGCATCAACATGCAATTTGCAGCAATGTGTCCATACCTTCCATAGGATAAACATGAAATTCTTGTATTATAGTCCCATGGCATAGAAATGGATGCTCGGTTGGTTTTACCATTCTCTCAATTAGGCTTCCAATTGTCATTTTGTTTCTTTATTATGCACTCTTCAGTTGTGTCCAAACTTATTATAATTCTTGTAGCAACCATCAAACTTAGGTTTCCTTGTGTGTTTAGCAATATTAGTTCTACATTCAAATGTTTGATGTCTATACCTATTGCATCTAAAACAATAACCATCAAACTTAGGTTTACTCGGTGATCTACTTTTCCTTCTCCTGCAGACATTAGCAGTATGTCCAGTATTCCCACAATAATTGTAACTTGGCTTTTTGTCTCGGTGGGGATGCAGTACTTTCATCTCTCTGAGCTTTTGATGATTCTCCTTTCTCAGTGGTGTTTTCCTCTTTGAATCCAATACCTATTTTGTCATTTCTTTACTTCTGATTCTTGAATTGTTGATCCAGATATTTTAGTGCTTCTTTGTTTCTTTTTAGTATTGCATTTTTATCTTTCTCAACTTTTAGTCTTTGACCCTTTCTTTCAATTTCAGCTTTCAATGCTTGATTCTCAAATTTTTTTATGGTGTTATCTCGATTTGCACTCAAAATTTGATCGTCCATGTCATAGTGAACTTGTGTCATTCTCATGATATCATTATCTTTTTCCAATAGTTTGATTTCAACTTATCTTTTATCATCTTCTATCATTTTCTTTTCATCTTCAACAATTATCTTTCCTTCAATCAATTCAGTCATTCTTATCATGTTGGTTTCAAGATCTATCTTCATTAGGTCCAACTGCTCGGTAAGTGTATCATTCTATTCCAGTAGCTCTTTTATAGCTATTTCGGATTCATTAGTAACATTTCCTTCAGATGTTTTTTCAAGTGTATCAACTGTTGGAAATGAGACAAGTAACTGAGAGGGGAGGGGTGAATCAGTTACTCCAAAACAAATCCTTTCTCCCTTAGATGTCTTAAATACTTTAACAATGTTACTTGATCAATTAAAAATTTCTTCTGTAACTCGGGTGTCAAAGCAATCTTTATAATATCCAATGCAATTATACTTTAGTGATTGAGTGCAAAAACATAAAGCATGAAACAAATAACATATACACAGGTGACACCAAGATTTAACGTGGAAACCCAATATGGGAAAAATCACCAATGTAACTAGTTACTATTTTTCACTCTTCTGAAGTGAGCCCTGTTAGGAGCCAACCCTATCAAAGGTTACAATAACACATTGTTAGTTGTGACCCTATTAAAAGATTTAATCACCCTATGAGGAGTGGCCTTGTTAGAGATCTTCAACACTTCAACATAGAAATTCTACCTTGTGAGAGGATTTACAAAAAGACTGTTAAGTCTACTCTGTTAAGAGATTTGAGATCACTGCTACAATTGTTAGAGAGTAACAATGAATTGACCTCTATGTGTAAGCAATTGTCTTTGTTGATTCAGATCTCTGTTCTGATTATGACTGGATCCTTGCTGATTATATATTCTATTGCAGCTTCGAGTGATCTGTACTCAATCAGAATCCTATATGATTTCGCCTTCACTCTTCATGTCATAGAATTCCACTTCAACTTTTACACACTCACACACATTCAATCCAAACTTGACCTTTCATATATATGATAAGCCCTGTCAAGTTAGCTTGAATATACTTCTAAATAATAAATCACAATTCAGTCGGCCTCATATAATCAATTAATTATAGAATGTAAATCATTGTTAGTCGGCTGGCACTGAATGCCCGACCATGACTGAAATGCCTGAGTGACTCAGTCAACACTGAACTTCTTCAATACCCGACTAAACTCGATCAACACTAAAACAACTCATTCTAATCACCAACTATGCTCGGTCTGAATGTAGACATTTGTGTAACATCACTAAATAAGTGTATATACATGTGTAACATCAATGAAAATACACAATTGAATAATTGTCTTCAACAATCTCCCTCTTTGGCATTGATGGCAACACAACATGTCATAATACAAATAATTTTAGAGCAATAAAAAACTTTCTTTAATGTCCTTAGCTTCATTCTGATTCTCATCCAAAAACTCCTTCTGACATCAAAATCTCCCTCTTATTGTATTATTCTTATGTATTATATAAAACTCTCCCTCTTTGACAACAGATGCCAAAGACTCCATCTTCTCAAATACCAATAGTCAGTACTATTTCACTTTTTAATTGTAATGTACCTGAATGTACTAATTCATCTGCAATGTGCTCTGATGTACCTGCATCAACTGATAGATCTTCACTGTCGCTCAAGTTGATGCATCACTAAACTTTATTTTAGTGAGCTTCAGTTAGGGGAAGCACCCCTAGCTTTCCTCTAAGATACAAGAATGCATCCGTAGGTAAAGGTTTGGTGAATATGTCTGCAACTTGTTCTTTTGTATTCACATATTCCAACCTTACTTCTTTATTCTGTACCAATTCCCTCAAAAAATGATACGTTATTTCTATATGCTTGGTTTTGGTGTGCATCACAGGATTCTTTGAAATGTTAATGGCACTGGTGTTGTCACAATAGATAATAACTGGTTCTTTTACTTCTTCCTTCATTCCTGACAACAACTGCTTGATCCATATGATGTTTGAACAGTTCACTACTGCTGCAACATATTCTGCCTCTTTTGTAGACTAAGAGATACAATTTTATTTCTTGCTAGTCCAAGACACTAACCTCTTTCCAAGAAACAAAGCTCCACCACTGGTGTTTTTCCTATCATCGACACTTCCATCATGTATGCACCCTAAAATGGTCACCTAGACTATGGGCCCCATTTATCATTTTATCAATTTATCAATTTTCTGAATCAATGCTTTGGAACATTTTCAATTCAAATCAATTTCCTTGATCAAATTGTAATTAATTCAATTATTCAATCATTTCAATATTTCCTAAGGTTTGATCATTTTTATTTAATTAAAAGATTTAATTTTCTTTTTAATTAAATAAAATTTATCTTATTTAATTAAAAGATTTAATCTCCCTTTAAATAAAATTCCTCTTATTTAATTAAATTCAATTTCTCCCATTTAATTAAATAAATTCTTCTAATTTATTTAATTATAAAGAAAACCCCTCTTTTAATTAAATAAATAAAAATCCCCACTTAAAGCACTTTATTTGATGAAAAAGGCAATAAATCAAATTAAAATCCCTTTTTCATCACATCTTCCTAAGTGGTGGGTTTTTGCCTCTTAATCTCAACCATTGATTAATTATTTTTGCCTCTTAATCTCAACCGTTCACTTTCCTATATAAGGAAATTTTTCCTTCTCATTTAATAATCATCAATCATTCATACATATCATCTTTTTCATAGTATTGTTATGTTGCAGGTTTGGAGAGCAATTTTGGAGGAGCATTTGAGCACTCAAGCTTGGATATTGAAACTTCTCTCTTCTTGTCTCATTCTTCTTGCATTCATGGCTACTCATATAGATTAGATTCATGTTTATTTTCATAGATTAAACTTACATTTGTATTTCTTTCATAGATTTAGTCATTCATTGTTATCATTTAGATTAATTTCCTTTCATGCATTGCAATCATATAAACTAGATCTCATTTTCATGCATTTGAATCTCTCATTTCATAGTGTACTTGCATGGGCACAACTAGGTCAATCTGAGGGCCTCCATTTCACACCTTTGCACTCCATGACTAGAGAGCTATGGATCGATATTTGAGGCCTCATTCTTGAGCAACCTTGGATGGAATGATTCATAGAAGTGTGTCAACATTTATGCACACATTTTTGGCACCCACCGTGGGGCATGATGCTCCTGATTTTTCTTCATTTTATCAGATTTTTTAATCTTTACATGGTTATTTTATTGAAGTTTTTCAAGCCTCACCCTTGTGCAGATTTGCTTGGAGATAAAAACCCTAGATTTTTAAAGATTTGATCATATCTCCCAAACGGCTTGGGGTTTTGGTCTGAAATTTTTTTTGGAGGTTTGTGACATATCAGAGAAGCTCCAATAACAAATTAATAATTTTCTGAGGTATTTTGAATTTTTTATTATTTTTTCTTTATTTTTCATAAAACCTTAATTTTCGGCGCAAATCAGCAAATTTTTCAAAAAAAATTACATTTTCAGGAAAGTCTTTAAATTATACAGGGGGTCCATTCTTGGATTTTTAAATTTAGATGCAATATTATAGCTCATTTGGTCAATTTATGAAAACTAGTCTATTTTGGGAAAATAGCTCCCTAGGGCACAAATGAAAAGATATTTTTAAAATTCTAACATTTTTGGAAAGCTCTCTATTTTTTAATAGGGATCTCTTTTCTGTATTTAGGATTTGGGATCTGAATTCATAGAAAAAAAAATCAGATCTTGTTGACTAGGTTAAAAAATTAAAATTAAAAAGGGTATTTAATGATTAGCTTGCACTTATTTTTCACATGGTTCAATGCATGATGTGAGTTTTCATTTAGATTATTTGCTGGTTATTATTTCTCATAACAATTGATTTTTAGATCTAACCCTAGGGTTTGCATAAGTAGAATATATATTACATATCTTGTTTGTTTGTTTGCTTGTTTTGCTTGTTGGAGAGTTCGTGAGGATTGCTTGGACTTGCTTGGATAAACAACAAAATGATTCACGTTGCATTGGATTTGAGGTATTTTTTTTATCTCTATAACATTTGGATTTTGGAAATTAAAATGAACATCTCATATGTTTAGCTTGAGTGTTTCTTGCTTTCAGAGATCACATTTCCAATTGGTGCTCTAAAAATGGACCTAGATTTGTTTTCTTGCATATATGTTTCACATAGTAATTAGACCCTATGAACACTATTTGTGATGATCTTGAGAGAGTGGGCTTCATTCGCTTGTTTTACATGCGAATCTCTTCTTGACGATAGATCCCCTTGTAGGTAGGGAAGGATTTTGTTTTTACCTCATTGGTCAACTTGGTTTGGGCTTCAACT
>MU223302.1:414010-430152 GCA_018584345.1 Thuja plicata | reverse complement strand
ATTAAATAAAAATCCCTTTTTCATCACATCTTCCTAAGTGGTGGGTTTTTGCCTCTTAATCTCAACCATTGATTAATTCTTTTTGCCTCTTAATCTCAACCGTTCACTTTCTTATATAAGGAAATCTTTCCTTCTCATTTAATAATCATTAATCATCAATCATTCATACATATCATCTTTTTCATAGTATTGTTATGCTGCAAGTTTGGAGAGAAATTTTGGAGGAGCATTTGAGCACTCAACCTTGGATATTGCAACTTCTCTCTTCTTGTCTCATTCTTCTTACATTCATGGCTATTCATATAGATTAGATTCATGTTTATTTTCATAGATTAAACTTACATTTGTATTTCTTTCATAGATTTAGCCATGCATTGTTATCATTTAGATTAATTTCCTTTCATGCATTGCAATCATATAGACTAGATCTCATTTTCATGCATTTGAATCTCTCATTTCATGGTGTACTTGCATGGGCACAACTAGGTCAATCTGAGGGCCTCCATTTCACACCTTTGCACTCCATGACTAGAGAGCTATGGATCGATATTTGAGGCCTCATTCTTGAGCAACCTTGGATGGAATGATTCATAGAAGTGTGTCAACATTTATGCACACACATCCCAATCAGCATCAGTTAATGCCTTTAAATCAAAGTTTCCACCTTTCTTATACCATAAACCATAGTCTTCAGTACCCTTCAGATATCTCAGAATTTTTTTGATTGTCATTAGGTGTTTGTCTCTGGGATTAGCTGAAAATATTGCGACAATACCAACTACCAATGCAATATCAGGTCTGGTGTGAACAACATATTGCAATTTTCCAATCATGGATCTATAGTTGGTCTGATCTACCTCTTTTGAATCATCATCCTTAGACAATTTATGTTCAGTACACATGGGTGTTCCAACAGGTTTGGAATCTTCCATACCAAATTTCTTAAGTATCTCTTTGATATATTTTTATTGAGTAATGTAGATATCATCCTTCATTTGATGTACTTGTAATCCAACAAAGAATTTGATCTCACCAAACATAGACATCTCAAATTCTTTACTCATAGCTACAAAGAATGCTTTGCATAGGTCATCATGACTAGTGAATAATATGTCATCAATAAATATATATGCTAACAGTATTTTGTTATGTGGTCTTTATTTGATGTACAGGCTACTGTTATCATTGGTTCTTTGAAATCCAATACTTACTAGATAGCTATGCAGTCTTTCATACCAGGCTCTGGGCGCTTGCTTTAGTCCATACAATGCTTTGTGCGGCTTGCAAACCATATTCCTTCTGCTAGGATCAACAAATCCTTTAGGTTGTTCAATGTAGACTTCTTCTTCTAGGATTACATTCAGAAATGCAGATTTCACATCCATTTGATATACTTTGTATCCTTTATGTGCAGCATATGCTAGAAGAGTTCTGAATCCTTCAAGTCTTGCAATAGGAGAAAAATTTTCTCCATAGTCAATACCCTCTCCTTGAGCGTATCCTTTACAAACTAGTCTGGCCTTGTTTCTAGAAAATTTACCATTTTCATTCATCTTATTTCTTAAAACCCACTTGGTTCCAATCATATTCTTGTCCTTTGACCTAGGCACAAGAGTCCAAGTTTTGTTCTTCTCAATCTGCTCAATTTCTTCATTCATTGCTTCTATCCAACTTTCATCATTCGATGCATATTTAATAGTTCTAGGTTCAAATTCACTTAGTAAACATGTACCTTTGAAATTTTTCCTTGTCATTACACCTTCTGTCAAATCTCCAATTATTTTCTTAGGAGCATGATGCCTTCTAACATATTTTGAAAGTACTGGATCCTTCAGTCTAGATTCTGGACTTGATCCACTAGGTCTGTCATTCTCAAACATTCTTTCATGTTCTTCTATCTGATGCTCGGGTTCCATTGTCTGTGACTCAGGTTCCTTTGTCTGAGACTCTGTTCCCTCTGTCTGTGACTCGGTTTCCTCTGTCTGTGAGTCTGTCTCTTCTACCAACAGCTCGGGTTGCATAGTTTGTTCTAGTGAATTTAGTGGTCGACAGTTCTGTTGTCCAATCACCCTTGCTCAAGTCATAGGTATAGTATTAGGTTCATGATACATAAAGTTACTATAGTCTTCAGGCTCTTTACTGCTCTTTTCTTCACATTTTTCTGCAAACTCATCAATCTTGACATGTACACTTTCTATGACTTTATCAGTAGTAAGATTCAGACATTTGTATGCTTTTATTTTACATGAGTAACCTAGGAATATTCCTTCATCACTTTTTTCATCTCCTCCATGAATGGCCTGTAATTTCTTCCACATATCATAGATTGTAGAGCAGTCCTTGACTTCATCAAATTCTGAGTAGCTGAGTGAAGAAGCTATATCAATCATCATTATGTTATGAATCTTTTGTTCCATAATCTATTCCACCTTCATAGTCCATGTTGGTTCCACATATTTGCTTTCCAAAAATTTCAAACTAGCATCTCTGATAGTAGATAGATGTAGCTTCATCATCTCTTGCCATGCTAGGAAGTTGTCTTTGTTTATCTTTGTGATCTCACTTTTGTAAGACATCTTTGATCTTTAGGTTAGGTCTTGAAACCTTCTCTAAAATCACTCGAAGCTCTGATACCAATTGTTGGAAATTAGATAAGAAACTGAGAGGGAAGGGGTGAATCAGTTACTCCAAAACAAATCATTTGTCCCTTAGATGTCTTAAATACTTTAACACTGTTACTCGGTCAATTAAAATATTCTTCTATAACTCGGGTGTCAAAGCAATCTTTATAATATCCAATGCAATTATACTTTAGTGATTAAGTGCAGAAATATCAAGCATGAAACAAATAACATATACACAAGTGACACCAAGATTTAACGTGGAAACCCAATATGGAAAAAACCACCAATGTAACTAGTTACTTTTTTTCATGCTTCTGAAGTGATCCATGTTAGGACCCAACCCTGTTAAAGGTTACAATAACACACTGTTAGGTGTGACCCTGTTAAAGGATTTAATCACCCTGTGAGGAGTGGCCTTGTTAGAGGTCTTCAAAACTTAGAAATGCTACCTTGTGAGAGGATTTACAAAAAGATTGTTAAGTCTACTCTGTTAAGAGATTTGAGATCACAGCTACAATTGTTAGAGAGTAATAATGAATTGACATGTATGTGTAAGAAACTATCTTTGCTGATTCAGATCTTTGTTCTGATTATGACTCGATCCTTGCTGATCAAATATTCTATTGCAGCTTTGAGTGATATGTACTCAATTAGAATCCTATCTGATTTTTCCTTCACTCTTCATGTCACAAAATTCCACACTTTTGCTTGTCTTCAACTTTTACACACTCACACACATTCAATCCAAACTTGACCTTTCATATATATGATAAGCCCTGTCAAGTCGGCTTGAATATACTTCTAAATAATAAAATCACAATTTAGTTGGCCTCATATAATCAATTAATTATAGAATGTAAATCAATGTTAGTCGGCTACCACTGAATGCCTGACCATGACTGAAATGCCCAAGTGACTCGGTCAACACTAAACTTCTTCAATACCTGACTGAACTCGGTCAACACTAAAACAACTCATTCTATTCACCAATTGTGCTCAATCTGAATGTAGATATTTGTGTAACATCACTACATAAGTGTATATACATGTGTAACATCAATGATAATACACAATTGAATAATTTTCTTCAACATAAACTTGTTCTTGTGTAACCTTTAGTTCATCATAAATTTTCAATCCAACCCTTAGATACTTTCAAGTTTCTTCTTCAGATCAATGATTAACTCTCTTGCACTTTCCAACTCAGATTCAAGACCATCAATTCTTTTGAATTGCCTAAAAATTTCCTTGACTAGGATATTTAACTCTTAGGTGGTCAAACCCTATAACTCAAGAGTATAAGCTCTAATACCAATTGTTGGAATGACTATGGAAAATTGGTACTGAGAGGGGAGGGGTGAATCAGTACCACAAAAACTTTAATAACTCAAACTGTATACTGTTGTTGTAGTTTTACCGAATTCAATAACTTGAAATAAAACATAAAACCATTCAAGTAAATGAACTCATAACTCTGTGATTTTTTTTACGCAAAAATCCTTGGTTACAGGAAAAAACTACAGTGGGGATGACACCCACAACCTTCACTAACTACAGTATAAAGGGTGCTCAGTTAGATCTTACATAGTTTATCCATTTTGATAGCTTACCTAGTTAAGAGTATACAAAGACTTGTTAGGTATACCTGGTTAGAGGATTTTACAATCTCTACACTTAGAGATGTACCCTGTTAAAGGTTTTACATAAATCAGATCGGTTAAGATCTACCTAGTATTGGGATTTCTAGATCTTAATACAATAGTATTAACAACTTATAAATGTCTGCTATGTTGCATCAATTACAAATACTAATCAGACTCTATGTGCTCTGAAATACTGTGTTACCTCAATTATAATCTATAACACTATTTAGATTTTCTCTGCTCTAGCAAAATATCAGCTCGGTGCTCTCTGCTCTGATTTTTGTTCTTCAATAACAACCTTCTTTGTACTTTGTCTCTTTTTCCTCTGTCGTATCTCTTCTACTATGTAAATAATTCTTTAAGTATATGATTTATCAAGCCTCTTAATATTATGCATTAGGTCATGATAAATTATTTTGACCATTAGATCTTCTTTTCTGCTCGGTGACTATGTCACTTTTACCTCGATACTTGGTGTTTTTATTGGAAATAGCAATCTTTGATTAACCGCTTAATCTTCTCCTCAGATCTTCTCTTTGAATTATTGTGATTGTTGAACATGTAAAAAACTCATCTTCATGCATTGTAGAATCACAATTAATATTGTCTCAATGTATTAAATGTGTACTTATTGCTTTACAATCCATTAAGTAACTCGGTAGAGTAACTTATCTTCACTCGGTTAACTTTCTCTTTTAGTACTCGGTAACTGTAAACTTGGTGTACTATCTATGCGCTCAGTGTTTGGTAAACTGTGTGCTCTCGATGTAGTGTATGTGCTTTACCAACTTCACTGTCTTGCTCGGTGTACATTACTAACTGCTCTATATTTGCTTTTCTTCTTTTCACCGATTGAATCTTCTGACTCATATGACTTTGTCTAAACTAATGAAAAAAAATATTCATATAGAGATAACAAAAACAAAAATATTTGCAGTAGTAATAATCTTGTAAGTCCAATTTAAAAAATAGAGACAAGTACTCTATCAATTCATAATCAAGGATTGAGGAGATCTACTAGGCAAAGGAAAAATCCTTCTAAATATTCTGATTACAAGCTATTGTTTACAAAAGAAGAAAAGCCTATGTTATTAGTTTCTGATCAAAAAGAGACATCAACTTTTAAAGCTGCTATGAATGATGTAAACTTTGATCAATGGTAAGCTAAAATACGAGTCGAAGAAATGGATTCATTAATCAAAAACCAAACATGGGATTTGTTGTCTCTTCCACCTAACAGAAGGGCATTAAGGAATAAGTGATTTTACAAACTAAAAGAGGAATATGGAGGCAGACAATGATTTTGTTTCGAACTATTTGTCAAAGGGTATGCACAGCAGCAAGGTAACGATTTTGATGAAATTTGCTCTCCAGTAGTAAAGATGACTACCATCTGAGCAGTTTTGGTTTTAGTAGCAACTTTGGATCTTGATCTTGAACAACTGGATGTTAAGACAACCTTGTTACATGGATATGTTGATGAATAATTATTTATGTACCAGCCTAAAGGATTTTTTAAAAAGGGGCAGGAGCATCTCTATTAAAGACTGAAGCTGAGCTTATATGGGCTTAAGCAAGCCCCAGGGAAATGGTATCTAAAATTTGATCAATTTATGCTTGAACATAAGTTTGTTCACTTGGAAGCTTATCCATGTGTGTATGTCAAATGATTTCCTAATGGTGGATTTTTTATACTTTTACATTATGTGGATGAAATGTTAGCTACCAGCACTAGCATGAAGCTTGTTCATGAGCTTAAGAAGTAGTTAGCTAGCATATTTTCCATGAAATATTTTGGAGCAGCGAAAAGGATTCTTGGCATGACTATTATTCAGGATAGAAATAAGAAGGATTTTTGGCTATCTCAAAAACAATACATTGGGAAGGTATTGGACAGATTTGGCATGTTAGAAGCTAAAACGGTAAGCATTCCCTTAGTTTCTCATTTTTGGTTGTTAGCTGAAATGTGTCCTAAAACACAAGAGGACCAAGAATTCATGAAAGAGATCCCTTATACATGTGCAATTGGGAACATTATGTATGTCATGATTTCTACTCGTCTAGACATTTCTCAAGCAATGGGAGTAGTTAGCATATATATGAGTAATCTGGGAAAACCTCATTGAGAGGTTGTTATATAGATCCTCAGGTACTTAAAAGGTACCTCTACTTTTTCCTTATGTTTTTGAAAGGATAAGGCATGATTGCAAGGATTTGTGGATTATGATCTTGGTGGAGACTTGGATAAACAAGGATCCACTTCTGGTTATGTTTTTACATTTGTTGGGGTAGCGATCCATTGGGGCTCTATATTGCAACATTTAGTTGCTCAATCATCCATAGAGGCTGAGTACATGGCCTCTTTTCAAATAATCCAAGGAGATAGTATGGTTGTAGTTGTTGTTGAAAGAATTAGGCTTAAAGAAATAAGACTTTGCTATGTTTTGTGACTGCATTAGTGTCATTTTCATGACTAAACATCATACTCTTAGCAATGCTCCAAACACATTGAGTTGTGTTATCATTATATTTGACATATGGTTGAAGAGGGAAAGCTTCATGTGGAGAAGATTGACACCAAGGTAAACCCAGTTGATGCTTTCACAAAGGTTGTTATATGGGAGAAGTTTGAGTTTTGTTGAGCTTCTCTCAGCATTTCCAGAATGTAATAGTGGAATCACAGTGGGGGAATTTCCTTTTTTGTAGTAGTTATTGTTCTTCAAGTGGGAGATTGTTGGGGAGTGAAGCCCAACAGATGTCCTCTTACCTCCCACCCTTTTTCTTGACCTTTCATATTCTTTGTAAAGCTCTTTATAAGAGTTGTTTATGTTGTTGTTTGAAGTGTGGTTTCTGGTTAGCTGAATGAGCTACTACATGTATTCAAAATAGAGAACTAATTAATAAAGGATTCCCCTACTGAAGTGTGGATGTAGGCTTATTATCGAACCAGATAATAAACTGTATATTTTGTGTTGATGATTGCTTTCAATAAAAATTAAATATAAAATATAAAAAGTAATTAAAATATTAAAAAGATTAATTTTAGAAATGTTCACTTATAGACCTACAAAGGTTTATTTTTATATTTCTAAAAAAATATCAATAAAAGGAGTAGGAGTTATTGAAATATCACTTTTCTATTTATTTTTTTGGTATTGGATCCAAAGTTGTCTAAAATACACGTTCAATAGACACTTCCAATTAGAAAATTTGAGACATGTATCTCACTTAGCTAGAATGAATCTAGCTAGACAATATGTTTCACCAAAACTAATTTTTAGTTAGAAATACTTACATTCAGTTGTGTTGATAAGTTGGCCTAAAGTGTGACACGCCTTTGACCTTTTACCCCAATTCTGCCTCTAAAATTTTCAACAACAATAGGCCGCTAAAGATAATACCTGTACATATATGAAATTTTCTTTATACATTCGCTGGTCTCACCGATTAATCTAGATACCTTATGTTTTGCATTGGTACACTTCTTCTTAATAGACTCCTTGAACTTTCTACAATCATCTCCACTCTTCAATAATTTTTTCTTAATATTTATGACCAACTCAACTAATAGCACACTGAACACACTAGAAACAATGATTTTCTTATTGATCAAGTGATCAGTCGACAATTCCTCTATTTTTGTCCTGTTCACAAAAGAGTAACCATACCATAATTCACCAACTCTATCAAACTCATCATCTTCTAATAAGGACTTAACCACGTCAGAATCCACAAAGTCAAATTTTGACAAAAAAAAGTGCATCTTTCTCAATCTCTTCTTCTTCTTCCTTTTCTTCTTCATCCTCTAAGATAGTAACAATTTTCTTTCCTTTAACACTAGATTTTTTCTCCTTTTAGGTTCTGGAGGGGAACCATCAACAATAACATCTATAATTTTCTAACCAGAGGAGGAACCCTCCTCACCATGACTCATAACACCAGAAATAACCAAACTAGAACAAATATTCATCTATAATGAAGTGAAATACACTTTACAAACATATGTATTGTTCTCCAAAAACCCATAAATTTGTGTACTGATAGGTATTTTGGTCCTCCACTTAATGTTCTCTCTATTCAATAATGATCTCATGAAATAGAACACTAGATATTTTTGGAAAAATGGTCATTGCTTCCCTTGGGATTCATGGCAAGGGACTAACCACCTCCTGTGGATTCTATAATTCTAGTGATTGTATTGGGCATTGATAGGTCGATCTTTTAGTCTCATGGCGACCACACTTATAATAAGTGGTATCAGAGCTTGGTCATAGGTTTGAATCCCCTCGTCTGACACTGAGGGGGATATTTTTGGAAAAATGGTCAGCGCTCCCCTTGGGATTCATGACATGGGACTAATAGCCTCCTGTGGATTCTATAAGTCTAGTGGTTGTATCAGGAAATGACAGGTCGATATTTTGGTGCAATGACAACCACACTTATAACATACATATGATCAATGAACCAAATCTAAACCCATAACTTTCATCTACTTTCATCTTGAAATTCTCAAGAAAGTTATCCAACAACATTTTACACATGCCAAATTGAAAATTCTCCTTAACCATTTTATAAGCAATGTAAAATTCTACAGCTGAAGTGACACCATCATGATTTTTAAATTGAATTTTATAAGAAAATCCATACGAAACATACCTCACCATTGGATCTTCAAGGTTATTTATTAGTAGTGCATGCTAGTCATGGTCAATACCAGTTAACTCCTCTACTTCCTTATAATTGACTGCCCTCTTTCCAAGTAAATAACCAACACTAGGTTTCCATCCTAAAACAAACTCAGTAAGAACATAATGAATTTCTTATTATCACACCAGGGGAATTCTCCCCATATATGTAAACCAAGATTTTGTATCCTCTATAATGCATCCACTAACAAACCAACTTCCAACTGTTTGATCCTATTATGATCAAATTCCTCTAGCTCGACCTTCTTCAAAATTCTTGACACAATTACATCGGTATAATGTACCATCAATTGAGACTCCATTATTACACTCGAGTAATATTCTTCAACCTCTTTATTCTTGCAACAATGCCAAATGATTTCAAATATTCTCCTTTATAACCACAATCCATCATAATTATTTTTATTGTCAAAAATTAATTATCGTTGATGTAATCTAATTGCATTTTTCACATCAATCAACTGTCATATCTGCAATCATTATTTGTCCAACCATCATGCTGGAGACAATCCAGTTGCAATCAATATCACCTCAGAGTAGGGGAAGTGACTGATATAGAATTTTAATAATCCCCCTGAGCCATAATATTTGACTCAGTTACTGGAAGTGCCAGTACCAGGATCTGGTACCACAGGGCTCTCTTCACCAACATATTTCTTCTTCCATGTCATGTTAGTCTTCTGAGGTTTACTTGAAAACATAACATTATTACCATCTTTGGTATTTACCGAAGAACCACCATCTATATGTGCTATCATAATGAACAATCTGACCACATTTGAAATAGTTGACATTTCTTTGACCTAATTTCACTGTCTGAACCCTAGATCTGCATTCATTAGCCTTGTGACCATAATTTTGACACACATAGAAATTCCCATGAAAGATATTATTCATTCCACTTTTCTTAACCGGATTAGAAACTTGACTTCTGCATTGATTCACTGTATGACCAACCTCAACAAAATTAAAGCATTGAACATTCTATTCTTTCTTCATCTCACATTCAATAACCTTATGACCAAAATTCTCACATATATAACAATAACCATTAATAGATAAATACCTTTGAGTATTAGGTTGCCTCAGCAAATGTGTTCTTATAGATGTATTTGGAACCTTGACCTTGATTCCTACCTTAGCTTTATCATATATTCAATAGGTTCTTCATTAGAGTCGCCACCTCTTTGCAGAGGAAAATTTTTAAACAAAAAGCTATTTAGACCTTAAATTCATGCTGGGTCCTTTCACCAGAAAATTCAAAATGTTCTTTATACTTACTACAATAAAATCACTTTCAGGCTAACACCACATGGATCTTAAATAAATTTCAGATTCTAAACACTTTGACTCTTTCAATGGATTCAAAACCTTTGTGTGTCCAGCAGAGTCTCCATTTTATGTTGGTTATTTTCTTGCAACCCTCAATTCTAAAAGAGAAAATGGGAAGTAGACCTAGGGATCTTCACCTAATTCACCAAATCTGCATCATCTACAAATTGAGGATAGGAAAAGCCAACATTAACAAGGCATACAAGACTTCTTCACTTCGAGTTCCACACACTCAGGATGGTTTTCCTAATAACATATTTCTGCCTATATAATAAACCTTTTGTTAAAAAACACTATGCAAATACACAATTGTTGATAGTTCCCAGACCGATAGGTAATGGGTATTTAAAACTCTACCAATCTTATGCACAATCACACTTGCATTAAGTGTGCCGAGAACTAGATTACTTAACTCTCTCAACAAATGACATGAAATAAAAATGATGTTTAGTGATTTGAATTGTTTCTGAAAGTACTTCAACACCCATACAATTCAGTGCCTTGCATTGGGTTTACGGAGTTAGACCTATCATCATAACAACAACCTTATGACAAAAAGAAAATAGCAGATACCCAGATGTTAATTCCTTACATTAAAAACTTCATTTAGCATTAAGTTCATCTTACAAGTCCATTTGTGCATCCAAGATTACAAATATCCATTCAAAGCATTTAACTCTTGCCTTTGAAGAGACCCAGGAATAGAAATTTCATACACAACAAACTATAAAGACAACTCTGAATATCCTTGATATTTCAAAATCTTATAAATTTGGATACAAAATCAAGATTACAATTATCTCAACAAAGAGTTTAATCTCCTCCTTGAAGAGAATCAATGAACAAATAATTATATTGCAGAATACTTGCAAGAGGCAAACTGAAACACCCTTGATGCATTTGATTCACATAATCTAGAATTCTCAAATAGAAACCAACTTAATGAACAATCCATATACTTTCATAAAACCATTGGATCCATTACTCATAAAGAAACTGTTACATCAAAATCATCTTATCTCTACGCCCTACAAACCAAGCACATACAATGAGAAGAGAGTATTCCAGTCTTGGAACCTAGAGTGGAACCCCTTTTCATGGCCCTAAAATCCCCTTTTATATAACAATGGGGCCAACAAGCTTCAGGCCAAGGAAAAATACCTGCTAAAAACTTAAACTACATGACACAAAAAAATAACACGAGAATACAAAAACTATGCTTCCAACGTAACCAATATGTTGTGCTTCCAACCTGCATCGTTGAAGGAAAATTGATATGCTCGAAAAAAAGGTAACTTAATAATATTTCCATATAGGGTATGTTGCTCCCTTAATTGATTATGGTACACATCAACTAAATCACTTAGTGACAAAAATGTCACTATCAGGACAAACAAACACCAAAGTCGGGCCAATGTAGCACAATACATGGTCGTGGTACAAGATAAGCGAGGATGCAAGATTCTCATCAAATCTCTTCCAAGGGCATTAAAATATTCTAAAAATAATTTACGAAGAAAGACCCAAGGAATTGACATCTCCTAGTTCTTTTCCCCAGCGAACTAACCAGTATATCTGAGTCAAAGGGTATAAAAAGGTGATAATTTTATGAATTATGAGTTTGCAAAATAGTTCACCTTTTAATATCCCTTTAACCACCCACCTTCATTTTAATATGCCTTTAACTATGGTGTATTCTTCCCCATGCAATAAATCCCAATACTTTTTCTTCATTTATATCCAGAGACACTGCTTATCCTCAAAAATATCCATTGTTGTTAACACCTAGGCAAATAAGACATGAAAAGGTCATACTTATAACCTCCAAATCCTCGATCACTTCTATAAAATGTACTTTGACAATTACCTTTCAATGTCTGCAACTGCATACGTATAGAAGTAAACAATCAAAGACATCAAAATCCATTATGATTCTTACTAATAACACCATGATCCTCTGAAGATTCAATCTGCTAGATTTTGTTTTTTCTCATGCATGCCTTGTCAAATAAACTTTTAACAGGGTTCCTTGATATGCTTATGCATTTATGGCAACCTGCCCTGCCCTCCATTTTTGGCAACCTGCTTTGAACATAAAAAGGTCCATCAGAAAAATAAAAAATCAAGACTTACTGATGACTCTGGTCAATGTTGTCTTGACTGTCACACAAAAAATCCTAATAGGTCCATGAGTCTATATGTTCATCATCCTAGCACCCTATCTGAATGCTCTCCTTCTTCAAAATGTAGCACGCAATCACAACATCATAGCTCCACTTCCAGATTTCTCCATTACCTTGTAACCCTGTGATTTGACATTTCTTTTTTTCATCACACGGTTGCATGTCATCCTACGAAGTGTCACAAACTGTAGCAACTACGCGACAAGAATTTCTTCTAACCGCTTGCAAGATCGCAACCATAGTCACTAACTATAAGTCAACCTCATGACACTGCAATATTTCTTTATTTTTCCATAGGTCAAGCTCCCCCACCCTCGCAAATTCAACCTCCTTGTAACTCTTCTAACCATCTCAAGCTCACAATCATATAACTCACCTCCTCGTGGATTGAAACCCCTAACCGCTTCAAATATGGTGACCTCGCAACTAACTATTGTTGTCGACTCATAGCCTGCACATTATCAGCTGGCCTAATGTTGTGACCTCGCGACTAGCCACGCATCTACCATGCATCATAATCTTGTGAGCTTGTGGCATGTGTTCCTGAGCGTCACCCATCTTCTGAGCAGGTGAGGGCACGCCACCTGGAGGATCATTCATCCTTCCACCTAGCCTCTTGCACTAGCCCTTTCTACAACATGGTGCATCATGTTTTGTCATTTCTCTTCCATGTCACCACCATGTGAGTGTGAGCCCACAAAAGTTTCCAAGTAAATCGCTAACTGATTGCCCGCGCATGAAAGGCGCATGCCTTTTTTTACTTCTTAATTGCGTGTTGGTGTGTAAAAACAAGAAGTAACTCTACGACACAACCAAATGTGGGATAAGTGCCCTCAAGCATATCAGAAAACAAAATGCAGAACAACTCTTCCATGGTTGATTATTTCTATTAAAGGTGCCTAAATGATATTGTTGTGTTCCCTACTAATCTTCACACAAATCCACTCATCCTTCCTCTATAGATTTCTACCCGAAAAACAAAAACATGTGATCCCTTGACATTGAGTTTTTTGTGGTTGCTAGAGGTCAGTGCTAAAATTCAAAATGGTGGCCTCGTAGTCTTTTAAAATTTTACAGGTGCTAACAATGGTTTTTGTTAGGGATGCATGCCCCTTAGGGGCATGACGAGATTCCAAATCTCAGGAAGAGCATACTAGCACACCTTATCCATTGTGTTCCTTATTAAAAACCTAACTATACATCAAAAAAAACCCTCAATTGGTGGCCCCGGGCCATCAAACACATAAAAACTAATATTTACCCCTATCAAAAATATGGTTCTTATCATTTAAAAGTAGGATCAATCTGAAAATACCACCACTATGCATCAAACCATACTTACTGTAGTTGCCAACCCTCAATATGCTTATACAACCAGCATTGTATGTGTTCTCTACATCATTCTAAAATTTATCATGAGGGATCAGCCCACACAATTTATAGTTACACGACAGATTCAAATGACATTCATTATGCAAAACACATTCATAAAAAATGTAACATTATTCTAAATTCAACTTATTGTCATGCTTTTGAAAAAATTTAGCATGTTGAACTAGAAAAAGAAAAGACACATTTTCTCCCTGATAGTTGATATCCTCTTGTCGGTTCACTTCAACACCCAATAAACATGATGCACCAATATTCTTTACATCCCATTCTTGGAAAAATGAACATACCTCTAACTCAAGCAAACAATCTGATGTAAAAACTATATCCTCATTCACCTCCTCATGAAACTTTTCAAAATGAAGCTCAAACAAGTCAACAAGAATCCCATTACATGTGTCTTCATCCTAGCACATGTCTTCTTGATATAAATCACTACTACAAGAAGCATTATCAATAGTAGTAGCTTCCACTTGACAATAAAATATTCCCATATCCATGCCAGTAATATTAGAACTCAAATCAAACATGAATACATACATTTCTCTTTCAAATGCATAATCAACTTTATTCTCCATATCAGAGGAATTATCTTCCTGAAAATTTCCATAAGTTGGTTCATACAAATCTGACAATGACTTGTCATCAGCACCCTCATACAAGTCATCATCCTGAGAAGATGAAACCAAATATGAACTAAAACAAAGTTTAGTGTTGCATCTATCATAATAGAGAAATTTCATGTCATGACCATCATTCTCATCCTTGAAAATCTCATAAACATATTGTCACCATTGATCCTTTCCCTTCTCAACAACACATGATGATTTATAATCACTTAAATAACAAAAGGGATGAGAAGAAAATTGATCTATTGTATGAAAAGTTGCAATTATTGGAACAATAGTAGCACCAGTACTTGCAACATTGATTTCAAGCACACTTACCTCAATTAATTCCTTGTATATATTGGCTTGAACATATTCATGTGGAAAAAGCATAGGCTAAAACATATCCTCTTTATTTACACCAACTATGCACTCTTCTAACTCAATATCGTTATAAACAAAAATTGATGGGACTTCAGTAAGATGATCATTATCATCGCATATGGGTGACTCATAAATTTTTGAAAAAAACATCATCATAATTTTACAAAGTAACATTACCTTCATCAGATGAATAATGTTTCAACTTACTATCATTTTCAGCATAGGACTGTGAACAACTTCTTCCTGCAGCCTCATTACTAGAATAACCAACAAACATATCATATGGTGTGCCATATGAAATCAGACCCATTTATGTATCAACATTATTACAAAATTTCTCACTAACCACTTCACCATTATCATGAGGGAAAACCACTATTTGTAATAATCATTCTTCACTCACATTTTGATTTAAAACCCATACTTCAACGTAGCTAATATGACCAACAAGGGTGACAGTACATTGATATTGAATATTACTTCTTAATTCACATCCCTCTTCAACATTAAATGTGTTATTACATCATACACTAGCAGCTATAAAACCTCTTGTGATCCCATATTTCAAATTATTTTCAATATCCATTGTTGTTATAAAAGCCTGATGTAAACTCTTAGGCTCTTTATCTCTGAACAAGAAGCTCATATCTTCATCAAAAGCACCCAGATAAATCACTAAACATACTTTATCATTGAGCCTATAGTTTCTTGGAATGTCATATAATGTCTTTGCAAATCTAATATTAAATGATGGAACTAATTTATCTTCTTCAATCTCAATCTACATCAATCTTCTCAACACATCACTTGCATTTATTCTTTCAACAAACTGCTTCATGAAAGTTGCACTCAATTCTTCCCAAGAAGAAATAGAACCTACTGGAAAGACATCAAACCTGGTGGTACCCTAAATTTTGATAATTTAGAAGTCCCAATATATTATCAAGAATAAAGTTTCTTCAGACTAAAAAAATTAAAGGAAGGAAACTTTATGACACAAATAAATAGAACTAAATAGTCGAAGCCTTCGGAAAATGTTGGAATTTCAACCTTCTACAAAGATGATGCCGACAGAGGCTGAAGATGGTCTAATTTTAAAAATCTAAAACCGACCCAGTTCAAGAAATAAAATTTCCTATCTCTAGATACAATCTTAGCTTTTCACAATGTGTTTTGGATTTTCAACCAAAGCCAAATCCGAAAGTTAGGTAGTTATTTTTTAGTTAGTTTATTGTTTTTTCAAAATATTTTGTAATAAGGGTTGTGTCTTTTC
>MU223302.1:384915-409972 GCA_018584345.1 Thuja plicata | reverse complement strand
ATCTCTAAATTTGTTTTAGGTTGCATGTACATTCCATAACACCTTTGAAGTGATAATTTTTCTTGTAAAACTATCTCTGAGGTTGAACATAAGATTGGAATGATCTTGACTCTATTGCCCATGATAGCATAAGGCACTGGTCTAATTGTTATTTGGATTATAGTTATTCAATTCATTGTTATAGTTTTTTGATATCTTATCTATCTTTTTATTTCAATTTACATACATATTTACTAAACATTCTTTCAATTACTCAAAGTATTTCAGTTTACAGTTTATGATATATTGCTTACAATTTGATTAATTCAAGCCTACTTGCCATCTTGAGAGATCGGTTGAATTCTGTACACAATTTATCTACTATAAAATGCCTTAAACCAATAGATAGTGGTTAAGGTAAAGGTTCACCCACCTTGGTCTTGCAGAGCTAGAAGTGCAGGGGAAGAGGATCATAATCGATCATTCACGTTAGTTGGCCAAAAATAATTGGTTTTCCAAACATTGGATTGGCAAGTATATAGGAAATCCAATTCAGCATTTTTGGGCACCAACAAAACCAATCCTTGGCATCCTCTTTCAATGTCTGAACAAACAACTTCATGAAAACATCTTCATGATAGGTCTCACAATCCCCATCAGATCAAAAAATTATTGGAAATGTTTACATGCTGAATCTGATCATTTCTGATTAAATTTTGGTAAAATTTTCCTAACCTCAGTAGGAACTTCATTTGGGAAACCATAAAGTCCATCAAAACATAATGATGCATATATCTTAGAACTAAAACGTCTCCTATTGCACAATTGGGATAGCTCACTAGGCATATTTATATGGGGAAATATGCAAGGCTAAAATACTTACTATAAATCTTAATCTTCCATTACAAACACATATTACACAACCTTATACTTCAAATGAACTAAAACCTCAAGCATATGCCAAATATGATTTTACTATGACTATGCTTAATAAGGCATTTCAATAACTTTGCATACCACTAAAGTACTCATAAGCTAAAATTTACATCACACATATGCACACAAATTCCAACATCCTCCCTTTCAAACTAGTGCTCATTTCACCAATCAGAGAGACTAATTTTCTCATAAATTACTTTCAAAATTAATGGATCGCATTTTAAACCTCTAAAAATATTTGGAAACTTGCAGTAATATAGCCTAGTAGATTTTGAGATTTTATCATATCTTCAATAGTTTCTTCAATAGAGCTTCCACCTCTTTGCAGAGAAAAAATTTTAAACAACAAAAAACTAATTAGATCTTAAATTTATTGTGGGTCCTTTCACCAACAAAGTCACACAATTTTCTTTATACTTCCTTCGATAAAATCACTTTCAGGCTAACAGTACCGCACAGATCTGAAATAAATTTCAGATTCTAAACACCTTGACTCTTTCAATGGATTCAAAACCTTAGTGTCCCCAGTAGAGTCCCTATTTTATGTTGGTTTATTTCTTGCAACCCTCAATTTTAAAAGAGAAAATGGGAAGTAGACCTAGGGATCTTCACCTAATTCACCAAATCTGCATCATCTATAAAATTGAGGACAAGAAAATCCAACATTAACAAGGTGTAAAAGCCTTCTTCACTTTGAGTTCCACACACTCAGGAGGGTTTTCCTAATAACATATATATGAATTTATAATAAACCTTTCGTTAAAAAACACTACGCATATACACAATTTTTGATAGTTCCCAGACTGATAGGTAATGGGTATTCAAAACTCTACCAATCTTATGCACAATCCCACTTGCAATAAGTGTATCGAGAACTAGATTACTTAACTCTCGCAACAAATGAATGTTTAGTAATTTGAATCATTTCTGAAAGTTCTTCAACACCCATACAGATAAATGCCTTGCATTGGGTTTACAAAGTCAGACCTATCATCATAACAACAACCTTATGACCAAAAGAAAACAACAGATACCTGGATGTTAATGCCTTACATTAACAATTGAATTTAACATTAAGTTCCTCTTACAAGTCTATTTGTGCATTCAAGATTACAAATATCAATTCAAAAAATTAAAATCTTTCCTTTGAAGAGACCTAGGAATAGAAATTTCATAAACAACAAATTGTAAAGGCAAATATGAATATCCTTGATATTTCAAAATCATATAAATTTGGATACATAACTCAAGACTACAATTATCTCAACAAAGAGTTTAATCTCCTCCTTGAAGAGAATCAATGAATAAACAATTCTATTTCAGATTACTTGCAAGAGGCAAACTGAAACACCCTTGATGCATTCAATTCATATAGTCTATATTTCTCAAATAGGAAACAACTTAATGACCAATACATATACTTGCATAAAACCATTGGATCCTTTACTCATAAAGAAATGGTTACATCAAAATCATCTTATCTCTACGCACTATAGACCAAGCACAAACAATGAGAAGAGAGTATTTTCAGTCTTGGAACCTAGAGTGTAACCCCTTTTCATGGCCCTGAAATCCCCTTTTATAGAACAAGGGGGCCAATAATATTTAGGCCAAGGAAAACTAACTACTACAAACTTAAACTACATGACACAAAAAAACAACAGGACAAGACAAAAACTATGCTTCTAACGTAACCAATATGTTGTGCTTCCAACCTGTACCATTCAAGGAAAAATGATATGCTCGAGAGAAAGGTAACTTAAGAATATTTTCATATAGGGTATGTACGCCTTGTTCGGATTCATTGTTCCTTTTCTTTCCAACGACGAGGGTTAGTAGCACCGGTTTGCAATGGGGAAATCAAAACAAAAACTACTAATAATGAATACTTAAACGTATCAATAAAATATACAAGCAAAGAAAGGGAAAAAAAGAATGCAAACCCAATTGCTTTAAGCTTCTATTGTCTCTCTCTACTCCTTATGAAACGTTGTTTTTTGATGCTCAGTATTGGTGTAGGCAGCGTCTATGACTTGGGAGCATCAATAATTTGATAATTGAAATGTGTGTGTGATCACAAGATGGCTTGATTTCTAGAACCAATCTGATAGAGTAATGGCGCATGTGAGCTTGAAATCCTGGATGTATGATCGCAAGAAGGCTTGAACGCTAGAACCGATCTGACAGAGTAATGGCGCACATAAGCTTGAAATCCTGGATCCTTCGAATGGGTATGAAGGGTTTATTATATAGGAGTTGAGGATGATATGACCGGTTGATATCAATCCCAGAGATAGGGAGATGAACGGTTGAGATTAAAGGGAACTGGAGAAGCCATCAGTAAACTCCACCTCTTCAACTGGGAGAGAGGAGATAGAGTTTGGTTGACTGAAGAGCTAATTATGAGTTACCTTTTTGAACTGAAGAGGTAGGTGGAGTTACCCATGTGAAGTGGAGAGATGGGTGGAATAACCCATGTTATCTGATTAAGGATTATCTCTTTGAAAATTAATGAATATTTAATTCATTTATGTAATTAAAGTTTTCAACATGTGAGATAATTGAATTCTTTTTTTTTTTAGAATTGCTTTATTGAATGAAATTAAATTAATTTAATTGGAAGAATTTAATTAGTAATTTTAAATCTTTCAATTTAAACTATAGGAAATTGAATTTAATTAATTAATTAATGGTAATTAATCAATTAAAGTTAATTAATTAAATAAAATTAAATATTTAATTAATTTTTAGAATTTGATTAGACGATTTGGGGAATAAATTTAGAGGAAAATAGATGATTAATTAATGATTAAAAAACCATTAATTAATAGATGAAAATTAGTGTTTTTAATGTAAAAGTCGCAAGCCTATCCATTTTAGGGTTTCTACATTTGCCCCTCTTTGATGCAATGTGGCTTGTCGCAGTGTGTCAAAGATTCTCTATTTTGATGTTATCCCAGCTTGTCCTAGCAATAGCAGGTTTATTTATGCCCCCCTCAACAAATTTGAGTGAAAAGTCGTGAGATGAGCGTTAATTTGTTGAAACTGCAAATTGTGAATCTGGGTAGCTAACTAATTTGAAAAATTCTTTACGACAGAGATGATCCTTATCATGGGGGTGCTGGTGGTGGGGTGAGGACCAGGGGTGGATGGAGTAGTGGGTGGGTTGGATTAGGTGTCATCTTGGAGGAGGAGGAGAGTGTGTCATCGCACTGCTGTTGTGTTTCCTGAGAGATTGGAGGAGAGAGTCATACGCTCTGAGGATGTAGATGTTGAGATAGATGATATTGATGTTGAGGCTTTGGATGTAGAGGAGTCAAGGTCTATCACATCTATTGGTAGCAGCAATACTGGAGATAGTGTTGATAGTGAGGGCTCTTGGGTTCTGAGGGGGAGGGGAGATGAGGGATTGGGAGATAGGGCAGAGGAGGGAGAGATGGATGTGGCTATGGGAGGGATAGATATAGATCCTTCTAATCTTGAGAGACTAACGCACCAGGTATCTGATCTTTAGGCTAGACTTGCCTCTTCTGATGCTCATGCCACTACTTTAGAGAGTAGGGTTGCAGCAGCCGAAGCCAGGGCGACTGCAGCGGAGGTTAGAGGGTGAGAGGATCGAGCTGAGGTCTGATCATTTATTGACAGTATATAGGATGATTTACATTGGGATGTATTGGACCGATATTATAGATCTGGGTGTGAGGCCCAGAGAGAGATTGAGTACTGGTGGTGCCACTATGAGGGCATTGTTCCTTCAGCTCAGCGGGTTTTGAGTTATACAGTGTCATAGCCATCGAGCAGAGCATAGAGGTCACAGAGTAGTGGTGTTGGTGGTCCTAGTCCATTAGAGAGACCTGTGTCTGATATGCCACCCCCTCATCCACTTGGCGGCGAGGGTGGGGGTAGCTCTTGTAGACTTTATTTTTGTATCATGTACCATTTTTGTAGTGAGCTCCATTGATATACTCTAAGGCTTATCAATGATTGTATCTTGACACACTGATATTTATTGATATATATGTTGATCACCTTTTTTTATCTTGACTTGTGAATTTTCATTGTACGCAGATATTTTGATTAATATGAGATGCAGCTATTGATTTACTTGTTATATGTATGGTTCTACATGATTGTGCTTAGATGTTGAAATGTTTATGCAATGTGATTCTATTATGCAGACTCTTAGATGGATGATTTACTTTTCCTCTAATACTGACATGTGTATGCAGGATGGTGGAAATGAAATGCATATTTTATATGAGATGCTGATGGATGCATGTGATATGATTTACCATGTATGCAACTACTATATTTTTTTACTTTTTCTGATGCACTTAAATAGAATGGATGCAATCTATTATGCACAAAATATCTGAGTAATGCATGTATTAGTTAGAAGATAGTTAGTGGAAATGTGTTCTCTGGGGTTGATTGATAGATATGGAATGATAGAAAGGATTTTTTATTTTTTTGATAGATATGAATTGATAGAATGGATGAGTGACCCAAGTCGCTGTCGCATTTCCAATTTTTGTCATCATTGCCTCTTTTTATGAAATTAGGAAGAGTGTCCAATACATCTAGATCACATACCATTTGGATATCTCCATGACCTCTTGATAACCAGAAGGAGTAGAGAGATTGAATAGAAAGAGAACTTAGTGCACCCAAATATTGACCATCTGGGTTCATCTATGTTCCCTATTTGAAAACAAAAAGAGCCAAAAGCACCCAGATATTGACCATATGGATACCGTTTTTCCCTCTAAATAAACCAAACAAAAGAAAAAATAAAATCAAGATAGAACTCCAACGCACCCAGAGTCCATCTAGATAGCACTGTGAGCTCTTGATTTTGAAAAGAAAGACCAAAAAACCAATATAGAATTCCAATGTACCCAAAGTCTATCTGGATAGCACTATGAACTCTTGATTTTAAGACAAAAGCCCATAAAAATGAGATAGAATCCAATGCACCTAGAGTCCATCTGGATACCACTATGATTCTATTGGTAAATAAACAAGCATATAACAGAGAAGGAATGTCCAATTCTTTCCTAGGGTTAAGCTCAGATTGTGGAACTGCGTGACTGCCAGATAAGTGACAGCACCTACCGTATTTATCCTAAATCATCATGGCCCCAGAATTGGAGTGAACATTCAACAAACAACAATCAAAGAAAATAATTCATGATCCATCATAGCTACTCTCCTCACTTGGTGGATCCTGGAGTAACGTAAGAACATAACCGCAAAATATAAACTGACATTTGACCGACTGACTGATCTAGTCAACATTTTGATTGTTCCTTGATTTAGTTTGGTTCTCTTGATTGGCTCGACTCTCTTGATAGGCTTGATTGGCTTGATTTCTTTGATTGTGTCTGGTTTCAGTAATAGATGACTCATATAAGACTGGCCTGTCTTTTTTTGAGCGTATCCATCACTGTGTAAGATGATTGATTGATTTTGATTTTTTTTGTGGCTGATCAAGCTGTGTCAGATGGGACCAATGTTGATTTGCAAAGCTCATGGTTGTGACATTTGATAGATTGGTTTGGTCACTAGTTTGCTTGCTAATAGATTTGATAGATTGATAAAGCTGTGTCATATGGGCCCAATGTTGATTCACAAAGCTCATGGTTTTAATATTGATTGACTTGGCGTGATTGTCCTTTGCTTTGTTGATAACTGAGTTGGATATATTGCTTGGGATTTTGCAATTTTTTGATTATTTTTTATGAAGATTGATTTTTTCAAGACATTTTGATATTTTTTTTTATGAGCTTTCTAGCTTTTTGGGGATTTTTTGATGAGTTTTTTAATTTTTATGGATTTTTTCAAGACAGTTAGAATCGCCCCCTATTCTGGTGGACCAGTACTAACAATGGATAAGTTTGGTGCTCAGAGGGGATTGTGCTTCTGGATAGAGCTTGGGTAGTCAGTCTTGCATTTGAAGTGTGCTCAAGCTTTTGATCTTGGAGTTCATTGATGGTGAAGCTGGAATTGAGCACTCGGTGCCTATTTGCCAGGTTTTCACCATGGTACCTACTCAATAGCGCCTGTTTAACAAGTTTTCACTGAGAGTGATTTTGTTTCTCTTTACTTTTTTGCTTTTTTGATTTTTTGGTTGTCACTAAGGCACCTGTTTGTCAAGTTTTCACCAAGGTAACATTTTGTATTTTTGTATTTTTTTATTTTTTTTGGTATTTTCTGGATATGTAGATAGTTGCCTTAACCATTGAGCCCTCAAGCATAGAACCTCTTGAGGTGAATGTTGTTTATATATCCAAGGATTTGATCTCTTTCTGGTGTTTCCAGTTGGTATGCCCCACTTTGGGTAGAGTTGATAATGATATATGGTCCTAGCCAATTAGGCTTGAACTTTCCTGGTTTTACTCTTTCTGCTTGGTTCTTTTGATTTTCCATGAGGACAAGGTCTCCTACCTAAAATTTTTGTGGCCTCACCTTCTTGTGATAGTTCCTTCTAAGTCTATTCTGATAGCCTTGTAAGTGGTTGAATGCATTTTGTCTTCTTTCGTCTAGCAGTTCCAATTCACTGAGCCTTGCTACTCTGTAGTCTTCATCTGAAATCAGGCTCTTTAATGATATCCTTAGGGATTGGATTTCCACTTCGAGGGGTAGGACCGCCTCTGATCCATATACTAGGGAGAAAGGAATGGCTCCTATAGGTGTTCTCACACTAGTTTTGTATTCCCATAATGCAAGACTAAGCTGTAAATGCCAGTCTCGCCCTGATTTGTTAACTGTTTTCTTCAAGATTTTCAAAATGGTCTTGTTTGTCGCTTCAGTCTGGCCATTCCCTTGAGGATAATAGAATGAAGAGAACCCTTGCTTTATTTGGAATTGTTCACATATCTCTTCAACATCTTTTTTTTGGAAAGGTGTACCATGATCTGTTGGGATGGTTTGAGGAATTCCATACTGACAGATGATATGGTTGAGTATGAACATTGAGATATGATTTCAAGTTATATAAGTGACGGGAATTGCTTCCACCCACTTAGTGAAGTAATATGTTTCTGCTATGATGTATTTATGTCCATTAGTTGAAGATGGTGTAATCTTGCCCACTAGGTCAAATCCCCACATAGAAAATGGTAATGGTGACATGATAGGATTTAGTTCCTAGGTTGGTGCATGGATGAGGTCTCCGTGAATCAAACATTGCCTACACCTTTGTACATACTTGTGTGCATTTGTCTCTACTGTGGGCCAGTAGTATCCCATGCAGATAATCTTTTTTGCTACGTTGTTGTCACCTCTGTGGGTTCTACAAATTCCTTCATGTACCTCGTACATAGCTCTCTGGGGCTCCATAGAAGTGAGACATCGTAATAGTATTTTGTCTAGACTTCATCTATATAGAGTAGTTGCAAGAATGGTGTACCTAGAGGCTTGGTGGATGAGGAACTTTTTCTGGTTCCTAGACAAGTAAGACACTAGTTTGGAGGTAATTATACATTTCATGGTACCGTGGGGTTTTAGGACCAACAAGGATACATGTTGATTCTATGATTCGTGCTTTATGTAAGGGCATCATGAGCTGCTCCACTAGAAACTTGAATCTGGTTTCATTGCCTGCCATATCGATCAGTGATGCTATGTTAGCCATCGCATCTACAAATTTTTTTTGAGTCCTTGGTATTTTCTTGAAAAAGATGTATTGGAACTTAGTGCACAACCTATCCATCTATTCTTTGTATGGTATTAGCTTCTCATCTTTTGTCATATAGTCATTATTGACTTGGCTAATGACCAACTATGAATCTTCGTAGACCTTAAGGTTCTTGATTCTCCATTGAATTGTTGTCTTTACTCCGATGAAGAGAGCTTCGTATTCGGCTATGTTGTTGGTGCACGGGAAGTTGAGTCTGAAAGATTTGGGTATTGCATCATTGTTTGGAGTGACGAGTACTATCCCAGATCTTGCATTATGGTTCGTGCATGACCCATCAAAGTATAGTTTCCATATATCTATAGTTGGTTGTAGTGTGAGAATAGACTCATCTAGAAAGTCAGATAGGATAGGCTGATGATCCTAAATAGGTGCCTTTGTTAATTCATCCACAATCACTTTCCCTTTGATGTATTTTATGTCTACGTACTCAATGTCAAACTTGCTTAAGATTATTACCCACTTTACAAGTCATTTGGTGAGTGTTGCTTTGCTTGGTAGATACTTTAGAGGATCAATGTGCGCTATGAGATTAGTTTGATGGCTCAACATGTAATGCCTTAGCTTATGAGAAGCAAAGACCACCGCTAAGCATGACTTTTCAATTGGTGTATAGTTGAGCTCATATCCTACCAAGGTTCTGTTGAGATAGTAGACAGCTCTCTCCTTACCTTGGTCATCATGTTGTGCTAGGAGCACTTCTAAGGCTGTTTTAGTTGCTGAGATGTATAGAAGTAGTGACCAACCTTGAACTGGTGGTACCAATATGGGATACTTGAGTAGATAGTCCTTGAATATTTGGAGCACTTCTTCACATTGTTTTTTCCAAATAAACTTTACGTCCTTGTGTAGTAGATATTTAAATGGGTGGCACTTGTCTTCTAGTTGAGCTATGAATCACCTAATTGATTGGAGCCTTCCCTGTAAACCCCTTATTTTTCTTAGGTTAGTTTGTGGCGGCATGTCCAGTATTACTTTTTCTTTCACTGGGTCGACCTCTATGCCTCAATGGGACACAATGAATCCCAAGAGCTTCCCTGCTGTGACCCCAAATGCACATTTATTTGGATTTAAATGGACCTTATATTCCTACATTCTATCGAATATGGGTCCAAGTACTTGTAGATGATCTTTTCTAAGCATTGACTTTGCAAGTATATCATCAACATTGTCTTCCATTGTTTTGTGGATGAGGTCATGGAAGATGGTTTTCATGTCCCTTTGATACATTGGCCCGCATTTTTTAGACCAAACGGTATGACATTCCAACAATAAGTGCCCCAAGGTCATGTGAATGTCATTTTATGTTGGTCCTCTAGCGCAATCCTTAACTGATTATACCCTAAAATCCATCCATGAGTGATAGCATTTGATTTCCTTTTGTTAGATCTACTATCATATTGATGTTAGGCAAAGGAAATTCATCCTTGGGACAAGCTTTATTAAGATATCTAAAGTCTGTGCAAATTCGAATCTAACCACTATGCTTGGTAACTAGTACCAGATTGGATATCGAGTCTACGTATGGGATCTTTCTTATAAACTTAGCATCTAGGAGATTTTTCAATTATGTCTTGACTAGTAATGCAACATGGGGATGCATCTTTCTCAGCTTCTTTTTGACGAGTTTGACGTTGGGTAGCAACGGGAGATGATGTAGCACAAGCTCTGGATCTAAACCTGGCATGTCATAGTAGGACCATGCAAAATCTATCTTCCTTTCCTTAAAGAAACTGATGAATTTTTCTCTCTCCTCTGGGGTGAGTGATTTTGCTAAGTAGATGTTTTGTGGGTTCTTTTCATCACCCAAGTTAACTTCTTCTATTTCTTCTTCTAATAATGTTGACTTTTCCTCTGTCAAGGGGAGGAGTTCCTGCTTTCCATCTTCTAGCACGTCAGTGAGGTTTTCACTATAAGATATGTCTTGTTTTGTATTTTTATCATTTTTGTGCCAGTAAGCACCTTTCTATTTTCACTTACTGACGATTCTTTTTTCTTTTTCAATTGTTTTTTATGACTGGAAAGAGGAGCTTCCTCCCCAAAGTATGTTTATCAATTGAGGTCGATGGTGAAACCTACTTTATGGTCTCTTGATGGAATTCCCTCTCTAAGTCCCATGAAATCTGTGATAGCCTCATCATTCTCAAAGATATCCATATCAGGCAGTCCTTGTTGATCCCACTCTATTAGTTTTGGGTGTACAAGACATAGGCCCTCGTGTTGGGTTTACTCTATTTGGTTGAAGGGGACTCTTGAGATGGTTCTGACAAACCTAGACTGTGATGTGGAAACACCACCTAAGGAATTTATATTGATATGTTTATCGATATAGGGTTGGTCATCTATGGTTAATTGGTCAAATAGATCATCAAGGTGTATGGTGGTGGCTGACCGAGGGGAATAGTCTAGGATTGAAGGTTAGGAGTCATGAAGGGATCTCCACTCATACTCATGGTAGTCAGTTTCACCTGAACACTCATCAGATGTCTCACTTCCCTCATTATTGTGGATTTCTTGGTTGAGGTTTAATTGGGGTTGAGAGGTTTCCACTTCAACAGGCAACAACTATTGTAGCACGTTTCTTATCAAGATGTATTCTGGGTTTTTCCCCCGGTGTAACTCTGCTATTTGTTCTTGATCAACTTTTATGTCTCGGGTGATAGGTTTGGTTCTTTGTTTCTCATAGCCTAACCCTCTCTTGTTTTTTTGGGTTGGCGGGAGAGACAATTCCATTAATCCTTGTTGTCTTGCCCCCAGACCAGTTGTACCATCATACCCAAATCTTTGCAGCATTGTATATCCACTTCCATAGTTTGATATGGGTAGGGGTTGTTGAAGTGTCTCTTGTGGATCTTAATACAACCATGTATTGATATCTGGATCAAATGGGTTTTCTTCTGCAATGTCTCCCCATCTGACAACGGTTGTGGGTGGACACCTAAATAGAACACGCTCTAGGGTTTATGTTGTAATAAATGGTTGTGGCATGCCATATTTTTTTGGGCTTTGAGGCATGTTTGTGATAGTGAAAGCTTCCTTGTAGTTGTATTCACCACATCCCTTGTCAGTAATGGATATTATTTTTGCTTTTCTTATGATATCTTTGGGAATTGAGTTTGATGCAGATGAGATACTTGCCTCTTGGTTCAAGGGAACTTGGTTTTCAGTGTTGGTTTGGACTGCATTACAGTATTGGAAAGGATTTGGATCTCCCTCAATGATGATTTCTTCCCCCTAATGTGGGAACTTGATGCACTGATGATATGTTGAAGGTACAACTTGCGTCTCATGTATCCATCATCTCCCTAGTAACATTTTGTATCCCAACTCTACGTCTAGGATCTATAAGGGAGTGTTCTTGACAACTGGGCCAATCCAGATAGGTAGAATGATAATACCTTTGGAGGATCTTTCCTCTTCATCGTAGGCTCTGATATTGATCCTCCTTGTTACATCAATAGTGGACTCTAAGTAGCCTAATTGCTTGATTAACTTTAAAGTACAAATGTTTAATCCAGCCCCACCATCAACAAGAAATCTACGGATTGTGCTTTTGTGGAATTGGACAAGCAAGTGCAAGGGATCATTATGCAAGGGTTTGTGCGGCGGCACATCACGGTTTGTGAATCTTGCATGTTTGTTGGCTGCTATATGGTTAACCATTATTTGGAAGCTCTTAGGGGTTATGTCCTTTGGGACAGCTACTTTCTAAAGGGCTTGGTCAAGTTCTTGTTTATGCTGCAGAGATATGCACAAGAGGTCAAACATGGAGATTTGGGCAGGCGTGCACTTTAAATGATCCACTAGGCTTGTCTGTGGATCTGAGGTTGCTTGAGGGTTGACTAGTGTAGCAGACAAGGAAAGTACTCCTTGCAAGACAACTCTTGTATGACACATGGTTATAGCACATTTGTTACCTTGGTCTCTGATAATGATCGTAGTCACATGGCTATCTGAAGGATTTAGGCAATTGATAGTGTTATCACTATTGGCATAAGTGTAGTTGACCTATTTTGACTATTCACCAGACCCAGAATTTTTCCCTTTATTTTGATCATGAAATGTGTCATTGAATATCGTATGATCAGTTGTTCCTTTGGTTTGAGTATTTGTTACATCAATGACCCCTATCTCAATCAGATCTTGGATGGCGTGTTTCAATCGATAATAGTTGGGTGTTTTGTGTCCCTTCACCTGATGAAACTCGTAGAAATCATTATTATTGTACCACCTTGGTTTTATTGCCCCGTGCTCATATTCCCTAATTTCTATGAGAGTTATATTGTTGGATTATATCAGCTTTCGTAAAGCTGATTCTATTGACTCTCCTAATGGTGTGAAGTCTCATTGTTGGAACTGAAACTGTGGTTTGCATTGAGCCTGTTGTTGAATGTTTGACACAATAGCCACTTGGATAGTGGGAGGTTGAGTTTGAGTGTATGCTTGTGGAGTGGGAACTGGTTATTTTTGGTTAGCCACAGGTGCACCTTGCAGTGACACTCTACGTAGTTGACTATTTTTACATCAATGACACCATCATTGGTGACATTTTTGTTTTTATTCCACTACTTAGCTTTGTCCATTACAGTCTTTTTTGTATTAATTTGGGTAGGATCTGCAAGGACACCTCATTTGACCAAGTTATGCTCACAACAAACTCCTCGTTTGATGATTTGTGTAAAGTTTGGAGCTAACTGCAATTCTATTGTAAATGACATGTCTGGAATTAGATTTTCAATGAACATGACTATTAGGTATTTCTTGGGTACACCATATGTTATTCTATTTGCAGTATTCCTCCATCTCTATAGGACTTTTACAAAAGACTCTCCATCTTTTTGCTTGATATCACAAAGGTCCTTGATGCTGACCTTGCGCTCAATGTTATGATGTAAGTGAGCAATGAACTTTTTTGCCAACTCACCCCAAGACAGAATGACATGAGGTACATGTGAGAACCATTCCATTGCTGATCTGGCTAAGCTTTGTGGGAATAGTCACATTAAGTATGTCTCATCATGTGTAACTTTGACGCAACTAGCAAATAATTCTTGGATATGCTCAATAGGGTTGGTATTGTCCCTATATTTGTCAAATTTTGGTACCGAGAAGTGAGTTGGGAATGGATACATGTGAAGAGAGTGATCAAAGGGGTATGGGTATAAGTCCTCTGTGGTGTAGGATTTAGTTTGCCCTTGATTTTGCATATCCTTCATTTGGGTTTGAAGGTTCTGCACTTGTTGGATCAACATGTCTGTTTGAGAATGAGGATGATGTGTGATGTTGTACCTCTGTGTTGTAGTAGGTATGAGGCTGCGCCTCTACATCCCTTGAGTAGGAACATATGACCTTGTCCTTGGGACTTGATATTGATTTCCCAACACATGATTCTGAAATAGGGGTACGTGAGTGGCCCAAGGTTGGTTCTGTTGTGTTTGATGTTGGGGTTGGGGATGTTGTTTTTGTCAAAGTTAGGATTGATGTTGCTGGGGTTGAGGTTGTTGCTACTGAAGATGGGGTTGCTTCTGTTGGGGTTGAGGTTGTTGCTGATGAAATTGGGGTTGTTGTTGCTTGGGCTAAGGTTGTAGTTGGGTGAGAAAAGGTGTAACCTTGGGTGGGCATTGACTAAAAGTCAGACCTGCAAAGATGGATCCCTGTGGGAATGATCTGTTGACCCCAAGGCTAGTAGGGATTGACTACAGTAGCAACATGGTGGAAAAAATTTTACTGCTTGTTGGTGGGATAGAAGGCATATCATGAGAGCTTGATTGGCCAGGTCATAAGGCCGAGGGTGGAGCCATACTAGTGACCATGGGTGCACTTAGTTGGGAGCTTGTCAAGCTTTGCATGGAAGATGTGATTGCTTGGTTTATGTAGTTGGTTTGATTGGGTATCATCTATGCCAATGTTGGTGTTGTCAAGGGTGGGAAGATTTGAGAAACCACAGGTAGTGTTTGAGAGGGCTGAGTAGTGTTTTGACCTACGAGAGGGTTTTCGGGCCATATGGTCGACACACTAAATTCAGGGAGGAGTTTGACTCCCTTCTTTATCAGCATGGCTAAAAAATGTATGGGGTTCCTCTCTAAAATAGTGTCAACCACTTGTGTGGAATAGGCATCTTTCTCTATATCTTTGAGCTCCTCTTCTATGTCATTTTGGAACAAAGCTTCCCCATGGGGATTCTCAATGAATAGATCAGAACTAGTATTTTTGAAAGGATCATCCTCTTGTTCTATTTTCCAAGCAAGGAATTTGTTGATATATGACTCATCAGGTTGTGTCCTAGCCTTCAACCTTGTGTAAGGCCCTCCATGAGGTGTTTGAGATATAGTGTGGTCTAGATTTTGTGACTAAAACAAGTGATATAAAGAAAACATAAAAGGATAACCTTTCTAGGAAAATCTAAGTTATGTTTGGACAAAGGGTAATTCTAAGGACAGATGTCGATTTATCTTAATCTCAAATTTTTTGATGATGTAAGAATAATATTTGTCGACCTTTTCCTAGGAAAAAGTCACTGATAGAGATAATGATGATGTTGAGATGATGGGATCAAGATATTTTGAGTCTAAAATTTGAAACTACAATGTTTAGACAATAATCGTGCTTTTCAAAGAAGGGATGATCTTTAATGTTTAGAGATTCACACAATATTCTTCACATTTTTCTGGGATAGACATTGGTCTTTGACACAAAATGGAGAGTATTTTCAAGGTTTTAGGTCAAAATAGGTGTAAAAAAGTCTTTGGTCAACTATGGAGAAACTCCACCGATTGTGGTATAAGTGACTGGTTGATTGTGGTAATCTATCACTGATTGTGGTAATAAACAGGTCAATTGCAGCAATAAAAAGGATGATTGCGGAAAACTTCCATCAATTGTGGCAAAATGCGGGCAATTGCGACAAAGGGGAGACAGTCTCAAAAAGACTCAAAGATAGGTCTCACTGTCTGACAATTTTCATTTTATGGAACAAGGCTTTTGATTTGCAAGACAGTTTCATGTTAACAACTCTAGACTTTAACATGTTTGACTCATTTTGATAGTTCGGATGTTTGTTTTGAATTTTGGAAACTAGTCAAAGAACAAGCATGATAGACAATGTGTTTTGAAGAATGAAGACTGAAATGTGTATTTTCTACAACTTTTTCAAGTTGCAATGTTATCACGAGGTCTCAACACTGAATAGTCAGATTAATCTAAGTCAATGGCTTCAAAATACAATATTATAGGCCCAATGCTTGAATATTCATTAGCTCACACATAATTTTTCACTCCACTAGGACATGAAGGTCCACGACGTAGGCGCCCATGTTTTTGCCATTGCTAGGTATTGTTGACGTGGAGTGAAGATCTCTTTCACTACACAAATACCTTGGAACACATATGTTGGGAACCTTGGGGGGAAATTCTGCAACCCTTGCACTACAATAAGGTATATGTTCGGAAGTAGATCAGGTTGGCCTCTAATTAACAAGGTTGTAGTAAGGGTCTGTGGATTCTATCCAATCGCTTTGTATGTGTGTGACTCACTTAAGAGCCTAGTTGACCATGTTGGCTCCTTAGGAATATTCACCCAATTCAGACTATCATCAACACACCTTGCCTGAGCTTGGATAGATAAAATGGAACTTTGGTTTGCATCTTTTTTATATACTGATCAAAAGGATTACCGGTTTAAGGTCATTCTCTGAGGAAGAAGTGCATTCCCTGGACATGCCTTTCTAAAAAGTATAAAGGTGTTTAATCTAACAGATTGTGCAAGTGCACCCAAAACTCAAGACACAAGGTTAATCGCTTAAACCCCAAAGTTGAAATGTGAACTAAGCTAAACCACCATACAAGCACAAGTGTTCAATTTTAAGCCCAAAAGTAGGTGTTGATTGCTTGTTCAGTTTTAATGCACCAAATTGAGAGATCTTTTGCCTTTGTTCAATTTTAATCCTCACGTCAATTTTAAGCACCAAATTCCAAAGTATGAGATCGTGATGTTTGGCATACAATTTTCTTTTTTAAGCACCAAAGTACGAGTGAATGAATTTTATGTTGTATTGTTAGCTTGTCTTCTCAATTCGAACCTGTCAAAAAAAGTGTTTAGTATCTCAAGAAATGAAAGCTTTTCAATCTAAAATAGCAGAATATCCAGAAACTCTGGTATTATTGAGATTGCTGAGATTAATAGTGACTTTGTACTTACTTGCAAATCACTTGATTGAACCAAGGTACCTTGTGTATGCTTCACTTTGATCCTCAGTTGTGATTGCAAGAATATCCCTTTGTTGTGATTGATAGTTGGTGGTTCTCCTTATTGCATCTCTTAATGATCTAGAACCTGGGATGCGTCTGATTACCTTCTTTTCCATTCACCATTAGTCAACCCTGCACTGAAACCAAGAAAAATAGCCAGAAATGTTCTTTTTATGTCAATTGCGGCACTATTTTCTCAATTGCGGCAACCTCTTCTCAATTGCGGAAGAATGTTGGAAATTGTGGTAAAAAACTCTGGTCTATGAAAAAATGTTGGCATTTACAACACAGATTGGTCAATTATAGTAAAGCACAAGAAATTGCGATGAAACCTAGGTGATTGTGGCACAATGCTAGAAGAAAGAAAGACAGAAGATGACAAAATAGCAATGCGAAACCCTACAATCAAGTGTGGTATTAAACCAGTCAATTGCGGCAATATTTTGTTAATTGCGGAAAAATACCAGCAATTGCAAAATTACATGATTATCGAGAAAATGATGGAAAATGAGGTCTGCAATCGTACAGCTGAGGCTAAAGGATTTTGTCTATTGTCTGCAAGAGATATTTGGGTTGTTTTCTTCATGTCGCGTTCACCAAAATGTATGCCTTGTTTGAATTTGTGGTTCCTTCGCTTTCCAACGACGAGGGTTAGTAGCATCAATTTGCAATGGGAAAATCAATGCAAAAACTACTAATAACATATACTTAAATGTATCAATAAAATATACAAGAAAAGAAAGGGAAACAAATTAATACAAACCCAATTGCTTGAAGCTTCTATTTTCTCTCTCTACTCCTTCTGAAACGTTGTTTTTTTATGCTCAGTATTGGTGTGGGAAGCGTTTATGACTTGGGAATATTGAGAATTTGATAATTGAAATGTGTGTGTGATCACAAGATGGCCTGAATGCTAGAACCAATCTGACAAATTAATGGCGCATGTGAGCTTAAAATCCTAGATGTATGATCGCAAGAGGCTTGAATGCTAGAACCGATCTGACAGAGTAATGGCGCACGTAAGCTTGAAATCTTGGATCCTTCAAATTGGTATGAAGGGTTTATTATATAGGAATTGAGGATGATATGAACGGTTGAGATCAATCCCAGAGATAGGGAGATGAACGGTTGAGATTAAAGGGAACTAGAGAAGCCATCAATAAACTCCACCTCTTCAACTGGGAGAGAGGAGATAGAGTTTGGTTGACTAAAGAGATAATTGTGAGTTACCTTTTAGAACTAAAGAGGTGGGTGGAGTTACCCATGTGAACTGGAGAGATGGGTGGAGTAACCCATGTGATCTAATTAAGGATTATCTCTTTGAAAATAAATGAATATTTAATTCATTTATGTAATTAAAGTTTTCAACATGTGAGATAATTGAATTCTTTTTTTTATTTTAGAATTGCTTTATTGAATAAAATTAAATTAAATTAATTGAAATTAATTTAATTGGAAGAATTTAATTAGTAAGTTGAAATATTATAATTTAAACTATAGGAAATTGAATTTAATTAATTAATTAATGGTAATTAATCAATTAAGGTTAATTAATTAAATAAAATTAATTATTTAATTAATTTTGGGAATTTGATTAAACGATTTGGGGAATGAATTTAGAGGAAAATAGATGATTCATTAACGATTAAAAAAGCATTAACTAATAGATAAAAATTAGTGTTTTTAATGTGTCACAAGCCTGTCTATTTTAGGGTATCTACAGATATGCTCGACAGAAAGGTAACTTAAGAATATTTTCATATAGGGTATGTTCCCTCCTTAACTGATTCTGGTACGCATCAACTGAATCAGTTAGTGACAAAAATGTCACTATCAGGACAAACAAACACTAGAGTTAGGCCAATATAGCATAGTATGTGGCTGCAATACAAGAGAAGTGAGGTGATGAACTATAACTGATTGAATGTTTGAAGATGATAAGTTGATGATCACCGAGCTACAGAAAGTAAATGCATGACATTAAATCAGTTAATGTATTGTATTGTCATTGATGTCAACTTGATATAATATGATTGGTCATATACATATTGTCATAGACTTCAAGAAATCAAAGAGCTAAAGTTTATGTTATCGGTAAACATATAAAGCCAGTGTACACCGAGTGACAATAAACACCAATGGACAGTGCACATTGACAGATAGAGAACCACGAGCAGTTCACAATATATATAGAGAACCACAACACTGAGCATAACTAAAGTGAACCCAGAGCAGTTTTGAAGGTAATGCCTGAGGACAACTGGAGTCATTGATGAAGCAAACTAAGAGTTGATCACCGATCAGAACTCAAGTTAGGAAATGATAAAATACTTAGATGGAAGGAGCTAAATATAGAGTTATCTAATTAAGTACTTTGTTTTCATCGATCAGATAAACTAAGGATAAGAAGGAGATTTAAAGCATAGAAAAAAAGGAGAGATTTTTGGAATAAATCTAAAGCTATGCTTTAAATATTAAAGCAATGCATGGCAAGATTTGTGGATCAAGAAAGCTATCTATGTCAAGAACAAGGAATGTAATGGTGAAATCATGTCTATATAAAGAGACAAGTAATTCATTATCAAACAGAGGAATGTTAAATATAATTCTAGTGAAGATAGAAGTCTTCATGCAGATCTGATCATATAGGCTGAAGAATAGAGCCAAGAATTTTGCAGACACCAAGCAACAAAGAAGCAACAACATTCACCGAGCAGAAAGAACAAGGAGGGGAGAAAAGGAACAGAAGAGCATATTGATCAAAGAGTTATTATGGACTTACAATAGATGTGAACATCTACAAAGTAAAGTTGTATTAGTGAACAGATCATTTACTGTTCCAATTTAACCATTGATTCAAAAAATCTCTTAATCGAGTGGGATTTAACAGTCCTTAATGTATTGAGATACTCAAGAGTATCAAAAGGTTTTTTCTTGTTGACAACATAGTGAATTCCCAAGGTCAAAATACTAACCAATGGTTTTAAATCCTCTAATAAGGTTGCACTTAACCATGTGTTTGTAACCTTTAACAGGGTTGGCTCTTCACCAAGCTCACTTCAGAAGAGTGAAAATTCTGGGTTATCGGTCCCAAGTGGTTTTTCCCTTAACAGGGTTTCCACGTTAAAAATCCATGTGTCAAATGTGTATATGGCTAATTGTTTTGATGTTTTTATTTACACATTACTAAAACATGATTGATTGTTAAACACTAAGTTTATTTACTGATATTTGGTAAAAGATAGGAAAGGATAAACTGTTATTCGGTAAAGCTTAAGAAAGGGATAAATAGTATAATCACCAAGCAATTTATATATGTTAGATTCACACAAGGCATACACCTTGTAGGACTAAAGATAATTAGAGGTTTTATATATGTAATATAAAGTTTTGGTTGGATTATTGGATTAATTTTTGAGGCCACTAATTCACCCCCCCCCCCTCTCAGTTATTTTAACAATCGGTATCAGAGCTTGTGTCCTTAGAAAGGGAGTTTAAAGACTCAAGCTAAAGATCACAAGATGAGAAAAAGGGATGTGCCTAAGTTGAAAAAGGACAACTTTTCATCATGGCAATGCAGGATAAGACTCCACCTATCAGGTATTGGAAATGATGTCACTCAATACTTAGTTACTAAATTTTTTTTACCTACTAGACCTCCAACAGTTGATCAATTGAGAGAAAAGCATGAACACAATTCTATGATGATAGAAATTGCTTCCTCACTCTCTGATGCTGAATTTGAAGATGTCTAATCATGCACCACTGCAAAGAAAATATGGTACAAATTAAAGCTAGTGCATGGAGGAGATAAGAATGTGCTGAGAGCTAAGGCAAAAAGCCTAAGAGGAAGGTTTGATGACCTAAGAATGAAAGAAGGAGAAAAGATCACTCAGTATAGCTGCAGAAAGGTTGTAAATGCTATCCAAGGAGTAGGAGGTGTACTTGAAGAAGAAACATTGGTAAGTAAAATTCTAAGAACCTTACTGTCTATTTATAATATTAGAGTATCTGCTATACAAGAAATGAGAGCAGTAGAAAATAACAATGTTACTCTAGATAGTTTAATTGGTAGACTTATTTTATTTGAGATGAATAACTTTGACAACAGTGTCTTACCAACTATTGAGTCTGCATTCAAATCTTCTTTCAAAATAAGTAAATCAAGTCATAAACACACTATGAGAAATGATAGTGAAAGTAATAGTGATGACCAAGAACTTGATGAGGTTAGAGCACTAATGGCTAGAAGATTGCAGAGAGGCAAAGGTAGATACAAAGGTAAATTACCATTTGTATGTTTTAATTGTAAAGAGATTGGACACTTTGTTGTTAGATGTCCTAACAAAACAAAATATGACAAAAGTAATGACAGAACTAAAGAAAAGAAGTTTGATAGAGGTGATGACAGAGATTACCAAAGCAACCAATAATATGACAGAAGAGACAACCGAGACTACAAGGACAAATGAAAGAAGGCTTGTTACCTGGTGGAGAACAAAGTTGAAAATACTGACAATGAATCTGATGAAGATATTGAGGTGGTATTTGTTGCTATGAATGATGATTCAGATGAAGAAGAAAGGTATGTTGAAACTGCACTCATATTTAAGGTTAGTAAGAATGATGTCTAGATTATTGATAGTGGATGTACTCACCACATTATTAGAGATAAGGAAAAGTTTGAAACTTTTGAATATTATAATGGTGGATCAGTAAGAATGCGTAATGACTCACCTTGTCCAGTTGAAGGTAAAGGAACCATAATGTTGAATAATCTAATCAGATGTGAAAATGCATATTGGGTGAAAAGACTTAACTATAATCTATTGAGTGTTTCACAACTGAATAACACAGGACACCGAGTTGCATTTGAGAACAAAAAGGAAAAGATCTTTAATTAATCAGGAAGCTTGATCACAACTGATGAACAGACAAAATGTAACTTATTCTATCTTGATGATATTAATACCACTTTTTTAATGGCTAAAAATGAAGACATATGGTTGTGGCATAAAATTTTATGTAATGTGAATTTTGACATGGTTAGGATAAGCAATAAAAGGAAAGTAAGAGGCTTACCAAGTATGTCAAAGCCTGACCATGACATGTGTAAAAATTGTCAAAAAGGTAAAATGACAAAGTCTAGTTTCAAGAGCAAAACCTACACATCTAATGCTATTCTAGAGCTATTCCATACTGACGTATGTGGACCAATGAGAACAAAGAGATACTATGGTGATAGATACTTCATTCTATTTGTAGATGATTATTTTAGAATGATGACTGTTATGTTCTTCAAATAAAAATTAGAAGCATTCAAGATGTTTAAATGGTATAAAGCTATAGTGGAAAAGAACTAAAATGCTTAACACAAGACAGTGAGGGAGAATTTATTTCTAATGAATTCACTAAGTTTTGTAATGAGCATGGAATTCAAAGATAGATTTCTGCACCGAGAATACCATAGCAAAATGGGATTGCTGAAAGAATGAATAGATCCATTTGTTGATTGTGCTAGAACATTGATGATTGAGAAAGGCATCACACAAACATTCTGGAGGGAAGCTATCAGTACTAGTTTCTATACATTAAATAGAGTTCAATTGAAGAAAGACACCTTATGAGCTATGGTATGGATACACACCCAATGTAAGTTACTTCAGAATTTTTGGAAGTCAATGTTATATTTGGAAAGATAATAGAAATGGAAAGCTTGACTCCAAAGGTGAAGAAGGAATATTTCTAGGGTATTCTACCAAAATAAAGGCTTATAAATGTCTTAACAAATCCTCTAAAAAAATCATTGAAAGTACAAATGTAAAAGTAGATGAATTTGCTGAGAAAAATGATGAGGAAAGAAAAAAGGAACCGGAAGATTACAACAGGTTTGTCCATAGTGAAAAACCTGACACTCTTCCCGAGAAACAATGTATCTCTCTCGAGTGATAGAATAATGCGCTTGAGCATCAGGCTGCAAACACCAAAAATTAGGAAATTTCTCAAGATGATGCAACAAGCGATGGAGATCAAAATGAAGGTCCAGATGATGATTAGAATGATGAACAAAGAGCTAAAATGGTACTTTCCAAGTATGTCAAAAGACACCATCCAAAGAACCAGATCATAGGAGACAAAAAGGTTGGAATGAGAACAAGAAGTAAGTCACTGAACACTAGATGTTTCATTTGTGATTTTGAGCCTAAATCTGTCAATAATGCACTTGAAAATCAAGAATCAGTCAGTGCTATGAATGAAGAGTTCGAGCAGATTGAGAAGAACAAAACATGGACATTAGTACCTAGACCGGATGACAAAAATATCATTGGTAGCAAATGGATATTCAGAAACGAGTTAAATGAGGATGGAGAAGTCACAAGGAACAAAGCAAGATTAGTATGCAAGGGGTATGCACAAGAAGAAGGTATTGACTATGGAGAAATATTTGCACCCATTGCTAGACTAGAAGGAGTAATAATTCTACTTGCTTATGTTGCATTCAAAGAATTCAAGGTATACCAAATGGATGTCAAATCTGCATTCCTAAATAGAATACTAGAAGAAGAAGTATACATTGAACAACCAGAAGGGTTTGTTGATCATAAAATAAACATGATTTGTAGACTACACAAAGCCTTGTATGGATTGAAACAAGCACTGAGAGCATGGTATGAAAGACTTCATTCCTATCTCATAAGTATTGGATTTGGAAGAACAAGTGAAAATAGTAATCTGTATTTAAAAGAAGATACTGATGATAACATTTTGATTTATGAAATATTTGTTGATGATATCATATTTGAAGGTAATGATATGTTATGTAAATAACTTTCTGATGAAATGAGAAAAGAGTTTGAGATGTCAATGTTTGGGGAGATCAAGTTCTTTCTTGGTCTACAGATTCTTCAATAGGATGTCGACATATATATCACACAATCCAAAACATCAAGGAAGTTCTGAAGATATTCAAGATGGATGACTCCAAGCCAGTTGGAACACCTATGGCAACCAGATGCAAGCTAACAAAGGAAGACAAGTCAACTGAGGTAAATTAGTTGGAATAGTTGCAAGATTCTCTGCTAATCCCAAGGAATCACATATGACTGTTGTCAAAAGAATTCTGAGATATCTAAATAATACCAAAGACTATGGTCTGTGGTATAAAAGAGAAGGTAAATTTGAGCTTCAAGTATATACAGATGTTGATTAGGCTGGAAAATTAGATGATAGAAAGAGAACAAAAGGAGGAGCATTCTTTAAGGGTGACAAACTTGTCACATGGATACGTAAGAAGCAAGGATGCATCTCACAGTCCACTGTAGAAGCAAAATATGTGGCTACTACTGCAAATTGCTCTAAAATTGCATGGATCAAACAATTACTAGAAGGTATGAATATAAAAATTATTGAACCAATAATTATCTATTGTGATAATACAAGTGCAATAAACATTTCAAAAAATCATGTCATGCATGCTAAGACAAAGCATATTGCTATCAAGTATCATTACTTAAGGGAACAAGTACAAGAGAAAGAAGTGATACTAGAATATGTTCAATCAAAGGAACAATTAGCAGACATATTCACAAAGCCATTGCCTAAAGATATATTTGAGTACCTAATAAAGAGACTAGGGGTCCAACCCTTGTCTATTGGTCACTAAGTTGACTAGTGTATGCACCCTAAAATGGTCGCCTAGACTGTGGGCCCCCATTTATCAATTTATCAAATTCCTGAATCAATGCTTTGCAACATTTTCAATTCAAATCAATTTCCTTGATCAAATCGTGATTAATTCAATTATTTCAATATTTCATAAGGTTTGATCATTTCATCAATTATCTTATTTAATTAAAAGAAAACAATTCCTTTTTATTAAATAAAATAATCTTATTTAATTAAAATTCCTTCTTAATTAAATAATCTTATCTTATTTAATTAAAATATCTCTTAATTAAATAATATTATCTCATTTAATTAAAATATCTCTTTTAATTAAATTAAATAATCTTATTTAATTAAAAAAAAATCCCTCTTTTAATTAAATAAAACCCCCACTTAAATCACTCTTTGTTGAAAAAGGAAATAAATTAAATAAAAATAAATAAAGTTCCTTTTTCTACACATCTTCCTAAGTGGTGGGCTTTTTGCCTCTTAATCATAGCCTTTGATTTTGCCTCTTAATCTCTACCG
>MU223302.1:356118-380023 GCA_018584345.1 Thuja plicata | reverse complement strand
CTTCCACTTCATCTTCTTCCAAAAACATTCTTTCATTCCATGCGCCTAAACCGCAACCTCTGCTATCCATTCACCATATTCCTTCATTCACATTTCCTCCATCCTCTTGCCACCCTTCAAGGTGTGTATTGACATTGATCTTGTCCTCCTTTCTGTCTACCCTTTCACAATTCTTCCATTCACTATCCTTATACCTTATATCATTTTTCCTCATTTGTCTATTCCTCCTATCTTCCCACCTCACTCGCTTTGCATAAAACCTTATCCTCCATTTTTCTCTTTCATATTCCTCTCCCTATCAGCATCTTTGAGCATATCATTTTGAATCATTGGTATATCATGGTTTATCCTTTCAAGAAGCATTATCTAAAAAGCTTGCCTTCTTCCAAAAAATTCAAAAAAATAAAATAAAAAGAGAAAAAAAAATTTAAAAAAAATAATTTTGTCCTATGGCGAAAACCACTCCCTTGTGGCACCTTGGATAGGTACCATGATGAAAACCTGGAAATCAGGGATCACGCGTAGTTCTTCTACATATTTCATCCATTCCATATTCTCTCTTTGATCTTGACAATGTTGACCTATACACAAACATTTGGAATATCTTGTGAGATATCTTACAATGATCTTGCTTTCATTCCTTTCATGTTTAGCCTTCATGTCTATCTTCCTCCATTCATTTCTGCCTATCGCTATCCTTTTCCCCTTTGGTCTTGATCTTAAAAAAAAAAAGAGTAAAACACAGTGCTATGAAGCCTCTTGACATGTCTACTCCTTTGGACTGCATCCTTTCCTACTCTTGCATTAAAATTTTGTGACTTATCCTATGATGGCCTTTCATTCTTGTCAAAATGTGCTTTACATGATGTTTCTTTTATTTTCCCTATCTTGGGTACTCTTTGTTGGAGATTTACTTCTGGCAGCTAGTTGATTGTATGTTTGTCATTGATGACAACATATAATATACAACAGTGTTCTGTATGTACTTATCAGAAAGATGATATAAGCCTTGCGCAGTTATATTCATGTGGTAGACATATTGTTGATGTTTTTTTCATACACGAAGACTCAGATAGGAAGTTTCAGTTGTGTTGTGTAATTTTGTTAGTGGCAGTTATAGTTTCCAGAGTTTGTCTGTACAGAGATGACATATTGCATTGGTTCTTGAGTTGCACCTATCTTTGGGATATGTATGTGTATATTCAAGTTTAGTTATGAGTTAAAGACAGTTATCTAAAGGCGCCAAATGTATTTCAACAAGATTGCAAAGTTAGAGTTAATTTGGTGAGGCTGACTTAGTGAAGTGTCGCGTCTATTCAATTTATATTGCGTGGTTGTAATTATTCTTGCGTGGTTAGTTAAGCCAATAAGGATGTTGTGAAGAGTTTCCAAATAGGTCCCATGATCTCATACTTTGAGGAAGATACTTATTGCAATTCATTTGTGGAACGCTAAGTGTGAATGATAAGATAAGAGACAGAAAATGTACAAAGCAGAATATCAGTTGTGTTTCATTCATCAAGGATCTATGTGAAGAAAAAGTGAAAGATTAAAATACACTGGAACTGATTAAGACAACAGTTCTACTCTACAGTTCATCATCATATATAGTGCATATCTATTCTATAGAAGGTTGTATCCTTCACCATTGAAGTAGTGAGCTTTTGGACAGTGAGTCCTCACCCTTAACCGGGTTATTTGTAAAAGACTCCTAACAGGGTCAGACCCTTAACAGGTCACTATACTTATTTCATTGTAAAGAAAAACTCCTAACAGGGTTGCAAGATCTTCTAACAGGGATCATTATAAACAAGTATAGTTTATTGTGGGTGTTAATTCCCACCGGGGTTTTTACCATTTGGTTTCCCCGTAACCAAATTGTGGTGTTGTCTATTGTGTTATCTGAATGTGCATTTAATTTATTGTATTCTGAAGTTAATAAGAGGAAAGAATTTAATTAGCTGATAACTGATTCACCCCCCCTCTCAGTTATCCTTTGTGACTATTCTAACACTCTTGAGGAGTTTGCCTTTGAGGATTTCTTCCCTTCATTCTCCTTCATTACCATGTCTTGCATCTCTTCCACTAGCTTGCTAATCCCTCCTGTCCTCCACCTTGCTAATACATTGGGACTGCACAATGTGATCTTACTTGGGAGTTTGATGCCCATTCTGTCTGGGGGCATCCTTTGTACATAATTATTGATCCTTAAAAGATCCAAAAAATGATATATTGTCAATAATTCTAAAAATCAAAAAAATGTCCTTAAAAAATGATCATCTTAGTGAAAACCTAGCAATAGGCGCTTTGATGTATCTCCAAAAAAATTATATATTATAAAAATACAAAAAAAATTCAAATATTCAAAAATTCAAAAAAAAAAGGAAAAAGTGTATTGGTGCAAACTTGGAAACAGGCGCCTTGGTAGCAAAAATTATAAAAAATTATAAAAAGTCTTGAAAAAAAGAAGAAAAAAATGAAAAAATGAAAGAGAAAAAATTGTAATAAAATCCAAGTGGTGAAAACCTGAAAACGGGTGCTACTTGAGGCCTTTGCACCCCTTTTTTTTAGCGCGTGTCTACGACACTTAGCCTTTCTCCATCATGCCTTGTCCTTGTTGCCTTGGTTTGGAATTGGTCTTTGTCTTTTTCTAGGGAGTATAACTATGTTGGCTTTGGTCTCTTGGATGTGTTAGTCTTTAGGACATCCCACAAATGGTGTTTTTCAACACCACCCCAACTGTATTTTTCAATACAACCCTTGACATTGAGTGTTTTTCAACACTTATTAGTTTGGTCTTACCCAATTTTGTCATGTGGTCTTACCTTCTTGCAAGCATTTGATCCTTAACCTTAGAACTCAGTATCAGTTACCACACTTAAATTTTTAAACACAACACTTAATGCTTGAGCTATGTCATGATATTTTCTTTGTATGCTAACTGTTATTGATTTTTGTTGAGTTTCCTTGTCTAATAATTCTCTCTGGGATGCATATCTAGAGGAATTGGGGCATGGGGCATGTTTTTATTTGCTTCCTACTTTATGCTTCACTATTTTTGCACAACCATTCTGTTGGTCATCCTGGCCTCTATGCCTTGATGCGAGCGTGGTTTTTCTATATTAAATTGGGTAAGCTAACATCACAGTCATCTTGACCTTTATGTCTTTGATTCTTATGTTAGAATCTTTCCACATTTCAATCTGATATAAATCACATTCATATCTTCATAGTTGCACTTGTGACTAGTGATAATTGTGTGATTTTCCGATGTCCGTTAATAATGGCCCAATGATGAAAATAATTTCAATAACATTCTCTAATGAATGATGAACACAAATTCATATGTTACAGTTGCTCTATTGCAAGTACACCTTTGCATTTTCATGTAGCTTGCATTGTTAGATCTCATGTTAGTTTTCATTTTTAGGTTACATTATGAGTTTGAGAGGGTTTCCTTCATCTTTTTTGTGGACTTTTAATCAACTGTGATCACGTTCTGATCTTCATTTCCTTATCTTCTTTCATGATCTCAATCAAACTTTTCTATCTTAAACAGTTGATTGATTTTGGAGCATTCTCTCTCTTAAGGAAAATTCTCTTTCTTCTCTCCATGTCTTTCCACCTTTTCCAAACTTCTATCTTCCATTTGCTTTCACCCCACTTCTTTTCTTCTAATTCAACCTTGAGGCATAATATTTCATGCTTGAGATCTACCTTGGTTCTTTGATCCTTATATCTTTCGTCTTACATCAAGAACCTTATCTTTAGTTTGATTTGATCAAATTTATCAATTTGTTGTTTCTCCTCTATCTCATTTCGATTTTGATCACGAGGGGGAAATACCTATCAAACTTCAATCCTTGACTCAACTTTATCAATCCTATCAAGCGCTCTGCTTGGGGCAACCTTGCTTGAGATTCTTATCTTGGACATGTCAATTACCTATTTACAGGGGTGTTGATCTTGTCTTTTTCAAATACCTTATCTTTGTCTTGATGTGTTCCCATAAAGATCACACGCCTGGGTTGTTTTGTGATTGCAAATTGATCTTACACTTCAAATTCATTCTTTGACTACATGTGTTCCCGTAAAGATCACACATTAGTCAAAGAGGGAAAAATATATGCACCCTAAAATGGTCTCCTAGACTGTGGGCCCCCATTTATCAATTTATCAAATTCCTAAATCAATGCTTTGCAACATTTTCAATTCAAATCAATTTCCTTGATCAAATCGTGATTAATTCAATTATTTCAATATTTCATAAGGTTTGATCATTTCATCACTTATCTTATTTAATTAAAAGAAAAAAATTCTTTTTTATTAAATAAAATAATCTTATTTAATTAAAATTCCTTTTTAATTAAAGAATCTTATCTTATTTAATTAAAATCTCTCTTAATTAAATAATATTATCTCATTTAATTAAAATATCCTTTTAATTAAATTAAATAATCTTATTTAATTAAAAGAAAATTCCTCTTTTAATTAAATAAAACCACCACTTAAATGCCTCTATGTTGAAAAAGGAAATAAATTAAATAAAAATAAATAAAGTTCCTTTTTCTACACATCTTCCTAAGTGGTGGGCTTTCTGCCTCTTAATCGTAGCCTTTGATTTTGCCTCTTAATCTCTACCTTCCATTTCTCTTTATAAGGAAACCTCTCCTTCTCATTTGATAATCAAGATTTTAGGCTAATGTTATGCTGCAAGTTTGGAAAGCAATTTTGGAGAAGATTTTGAGCACTTGAGCTTGTATATTGCAACTTCTCTCTTCTTGTCTTCTTCTTTCATGCCCCATGGCAATCCATTTAGATTAATTTTGCACTTGCTTATTAGATTAGATTCATGTTTCCTTTCATAGATTAATGTTGCATTTATATTTCCTTTCTTAGAATAATCATGCATTGTTATCATATAGATTAATTTCCTTTCTTGCATTGTTATCATATAGAATAGATTTCATTTGCATGCATACTTGATGATCATGGAGACTATCATTATTTCTTTTCCTCTTTGAATCTCTCATTTTATGGTGTACTTGCAGGGGCACAAACTAGGTCAATCTGAGGGCCTCCATTACAAACCCTTGCACTCCATGAATAGAGAGCTATGAGTCGTCATTCGAGACCTCATTCTTGAGCAATCTTGGATATAATGACTTATAGAAGTGTGACACATTTTTAGCACACAAGTAGGAGGTTGCATCAGCCTACACATTATCAGAAGATCATTCATGTTGATGCAAGAAAAGAGATGGACTGCAAAGATATATCAGCATACAGTAAGGTACTTATCTACACCAAACACCAAAGTTATTGTATTACTAATGGAGAGGAAATTCAAGGAATATATTATGAAAAAAGAGAGATATAATTTAGCATTACTGTCAAAGGGAGAGATGCACTTAATTAATATGGAGAGAAGTATTCAATGAAATATATTGTTGTCAAAGAGAAAAGATCTATCCATCAAGGGGAGGAACAATCAAAGGTTGAGAAGATATTAGAGAAAGATTGAAAGAAACATCCATCTAAGGGAGAGAATTGGAAAAGTTAACACTGCATATCTATCAAGAAAAGGGAGAAGAGATTCTACAACAAAGGGAGAGACAGAATCAAAACTTGCTACATCTATCCAGTGAATGGAATACGGAATGAAGAAAATACTCTGCAAGAATCAAATCTAAGCTTTAAGAGCTTACCGAGAGTCAGACATTTATATTGGTTATAGAAAAATAAGTTTGGTAGAGATTGATGAACTACAACTGATATATTTCATATTGTATTAGTAGTATGTAGTATGTTTCCATCAATTCCAAAGGGGGAGATTGATGAACTATAACTGATTGAATGTTTGAAGATGACAAATTTGATGATCACCAAGATGCATAAAGTAAATGCAAGTCATTAAATCAGTTAATGTATTATATTGGAATTGATGTCAAATTGATATGGTATGATTTCTCATACACATATTGTCACAACACTTAAAGATCTGAAGAGACAATTTTTTTTATCATCAAAAATAATGTACACCAAGTGACAGTAAACCCTAAGGGACAGTGAGCCCCAAGCACAGAAGTTCACATTGTTACCCAATGGACAATGTTACCCGAGAAAGCATTACTGATCTAACTGCAGTTATCACCAAACAGAACTGAAGTTGATGCCCGAGCTATCTGCAGTAGTCACCGAGCACAAGTGAAGCATTGACCGACGAGAACTGAAGTTAGGAAAATGAAAAAACAACTTAGCTGGCAGGAGATAATTATAGAGTTAACTGTTTAATTACTTTGTTTTTATCGATCAGTTAAAAGCTAAAGATAAGAATGAGATTTAAAGCATGTTTTATTCCAGAAAACAAGGAGAGTTTTATAGATTAAAACTAAAGCAAGCATGTCAAGCTTTACGGATCAAGAAGTGATCAACGAAGAAAACAAGAAGGAAAAGAACGGTGAAATCATGTCTATATAAAGAGACAATTAATTCATTATTAAGAGAGGAATACTGAAGAGAATTCTAGCGAAGATAGAATTCTTCATATAGATCTGATCATACAAGATGAAGAACAGAGCTAAGAATTCTGTAGACATCAAGCAACAGAGAAGCAACAACATTCATCGAGCATAAAGAAGTGGAGAAAAGGAATTGAAGAGAACATTGATCAGAAGAGATATTATGAGCTTACAATAGATCTGAACATCTGTAAGATTAAAGTTGTTTTTATGAACAGATCATATACCGATTCAATTTAACCATTGATTCAGAAAATCTCTTAACAGGGTAGGATTTAACCATCCTTTATATATTGAGATACATCCCAAGGAGTATCAAATTTTTTTCATGTTGACAGCATAGTGAATGCTAGGTCAAGTGTTAAACTGTTAGTGATAAATCCTCTAACAAGGTCACACTTAACAATGTGTCTGTAACCTTTAACATGGTTGTCTCTTCACCGAGCTCACTTCAGAAGAATGAAAATTTTGGGTTACCGGTCCCAAGTGGTTTTTCCCCTAACAGGGTTTCCATGTTAAAAATCCATGTGTCAAATGTTTATATGGTTCATTGCTTTGATGTTTTACTTTACACATTACTAAAATAGGATTGATCAGTAAACACTAAGTCATTTACTGTATTTTGGTAAAGGTTAAGAAAAGATAGACTGCTATTAGGTAAAGTTTAAAGAAAGGATAAAAAGAATAAACACCGAGCTGTATATACATGTTAGATTCACACAAGGCATACATCTTTTAGGACTGAAGATAACTAGAGGTTTTATATTTGTGGTATAAATTTTTGGGTTGATTTGTTGGATTAATTTTTAAGTTCGTTGATTCCCCCCCCCCCCCCTCTCAGTTACTCTAACAGAATGATGACTATTATGTTCTTAAAAGAGAAATCAGAAGCATTTAAGATGTTTAAATGGTATAAAGCTATAGTTGAAAAAAAAAAGTGGAAAAGAACTGAAATTTTTAAGATCATATAAAGGAGAATTTATTTCTGATGAAGTCACTAACTTTTATAATGAGCATGGAATTACAAGACAGGTTTCTGCACCAAGAACACCACAACAAAATGGGATTATTGAAAGAAGGAATAGATCAATTATTGATTGTGCTAGTACACTGATTATTGAGAAAGGAATCACACAAACATTCTAGAGAGAAGATGTAAGACTATTGTCTACACATTAAACCGAGTTCAATTGAAGAAAGACACCAATAAGACACCTAATGAGTTATGGTATGGATACACACCGAATGTAAGTTACTTTAGAATTTTTGGAAGTCAATATTATATTTTGAAAGATGGTAGAAATGAAAAGCTTGACTCCAAAAGTGATGAAGGAATATTTCTAGGTTATTCTACCAAAAGCAAAGCTTATAAATGTCTTAACAAATCCTCTAACAAAATCATTGAAAGTGCAAATGTCACAGTGGATGAATTTGCTGACAAAAATGATGAGGAAAGCAGAAAGGAACCGAAAAACTACAAAAAATCTGTCTACAGTGAAGAACCTAACACTCTACCCAAGAAACAATGTATCATTACTGAGCGACAGAACAATGCAACCGAGCATCAGGCTGCACACACTAAAAATCAAGAAATTGCTCACAATAATGAACCAAGCAATGAAGATCAAAATGAATGTCAAGATGATGATTAGAATGATGAACAAAGATCTAAACTAGTAATTTCCAAGTATGTCAGAAGACACCATTCACAGGACCAAATCATAGGAGACAAAAGAGATGGAATGAGAACTAGAATTCAATGAACACTATATGTTTGATTTGTGATTTTGAGTCTAAATCTATTAATACTGCACTTGAGAATCAAGAATGGGTCAGTACTGTGAATGAAGAGATTGAACAGATTGAGAAGAACAAAACATGGACATTAGTACCTAGACCGAATGACAAAAATTCCATTGGTACAAAATGGATATTCAGAAACAAACTAAATGAGAATGAAGAAGTCACAAGGAACAAAGCAAGACTAGTATGCAAAGGGTATGCACAAGAAGAAGATATTGACTATGGAGACACCTTTGCACCCATTGCTAGGCTAGAAGGGGTAAGAATTCTACTTGCTTATGTTGCTTTAAAAGGACTCAAAGTATATCAAATGGATGTAAAATCTGCATTCCTAAATGGAATACTAGAAGTATACATTGAACAACCATAAGGGTTTGTTGATCCTAACAAGAGAAACATGGTTTGTATACTACACAAGTCCTTGTATGGATTGAAACAAGAATTGAGAGCATGGTATGAAAGACTTCATTCTTATCTCATGCGTATTGGATTTGTAAGAACAAGTGATAATAGTAATCTATATTTAAAAGAAGATATTGATGATAACATTCTGATTGCTGAAATATTTGTTGATGATATCATATTTGGAGGTAATGATATATTATGCAAATCATTGTTTGATGAAATAAGCAAATAATTTGAGATGTCAATGTTTGGGGAGATCAAATTTTTTCTTGATCTACAAATTCTACAACAAGATGAAGGCATCTACATCATACAATCCAAATACATCAAGGAAGTTCTAAAGATATTCAAGATGGAGGATATTCAAGATGGAGGACTCCAAGTCAGTGGGAACACCTATGGCACCCAAATGCAAATTGATAGAGGAAGACAAGTCAACCGAGGTAAATCAGACCTTATATATATCTATGATTGGAAAACTAATGTATGTTGTACATACTAGACCAGGTATAGCACATGCAGTTGGAATAGTTACAAGATTCTCTACTAATCCCAAAGAGTCATACATGACTGATGTCAAAATAATTCTTATATATCTAAAGAATACTGAAGACTATGGTCTGTGGTATAATAAAGAAGATAAATTTGAGCTACATGTTTATACCAATGTTGATTGGGCTGGAAACATAGATGATAGAAATAGCACAACAGGAGGAGCATTCTTTATGGGTGACAGACTTGTCACATAGATAAGTAAAAAGAAAGGATGCATATCTCAATCCACTACAGAATAACAATATGTGGTTGCTGCTACAAATTTCTCTAACATTGCATGGATCAATCAATTGCTGAAACGTATGAATATAGAAATCCTTGATCCAGTGATTATCTATTGTGATAATACAAGTACTATCAACATTTCAAAGAACCATGTGATGCATGCTAAGACAAAGAACATTGCTATCAAGTATCATTAATTAAGGGAACAAGTACAAGAGAAATAGGTGATACTAGAATATGTACAATCCAAAGAATAATTAGCAAACATATTCACAAAGCCATTGCCAAAAGATACATTTGAGTACCTGAGGAAGAGACTAGGGGTCTGACCCTTGTCTAATGGTCACTAAGCTTACATGAAGGCTGCATCAGCCTACATATTATCAGAAGATCATTCATGTTTATGCAAGCAAAGAGATGGACTACAGTGATATATCATTACAAGAAGGTACTTATCTGAACCAAACACTAGAGATATTGTTGTCTACTATAGAGCTATATTGCTAATGAAAAAAAAAGCATATACAATGATATATTTTAGTTTGGAATTATTGTCAAAGGGAGAGATGCACTTAATGAATATGGTGAGATGTACTCAATGAATATATCCATATGAAATGTCTATCTTGATCATCCAAAGGGAGAGAAGAGAAATATCCATCAGGGAGAAGAATAGTCAAAGGGAGAGAAAGATTCAAAGAAACAACCATCCATCCAAGAGAGAGAATTGAGAAAAAGTTAACACTGCATATCTATGTAGAAAAGGGAGAAGATATTCTACAACAAAGGGAGAGACAAAATCAGAAGTTGCTACATCTATCCAATGAAGGGAATGAAGAATGAAGAGAGTACTCTGCATGAATCAAATCTAAGCTAGAAGAGCTTATCGAGAGTCAAATATTTGAATTGGTTATAGAATAATAAGTTTGGTATGATATGGCATGCTTTACATTACATATTTCATGTTGTTTTGATAATTATATTTCCATCAATGCCAAAGGGAGAGATTGATGAACTATAATTGATTAAATGTTTGAAGATGATAATTTGATGATCACCGAGCTGCAGAAAGTAAATGAAAGACATTAAATTAGTTAATGTATTGTATTTTCATTGATGTCAACTTGATATAATATGATTGGTCATATACATATTGTCATAGAATTCAAGAAATAAAAGTGATAAAGTTTATGTTATTGGTAAACATATAAATCCAGTGTACACCGAGTGACAGTAAACACCGACAGACAGAGAACCTCGAGTAGTTCACAGTGTATACCGAGCACCGCAACACCAAGCATAACTGAAGTGAACCCTGAGAAGAACTAAAGGTAATTCCCAAGGATAACTAGATTCAATGACTGAGCAAACTAAGAGTTGATCACCGATCAGAACTGGAGTTAGGAAATGACAAAATACTTAGCTAGCAGGAGCTAAATATAGAGTTAACTGATTGAGTACTTTATTTTCATCAATTAGATAAACTAAGGATAAGAAAGAGATTTAAAGCATAGAAAAAAAGGAGAGATTTTTAGAATAAATCTAAAGCTATGCTTTAAAGATTAAAGCAATGCATGGCGAGATTTGTGGATCAAGAAAGCTATCTACGTAAAGAACAAGGAATGTAAATGGTGAAATCATGTCTATATAAAGAGATAATTAATTCATTATCAAATAGAGGAATTTTAAATATAATTATGGTGAAGATAGAATTCTTCATGTAGATCTGATCATACAGGCTGAAGGACAGAGCCAAGAATTCTGCTGACACCGAGCAACAAAGAAGCAACAACATTCACCAAGCAGAAAGAACAAGGAGGGGAGCAAAGGAATAGATGAGAATATTGATCAGAGAGGTATTATGGACTTACAATAGATTTGAACATATGAAAAGTAAAGTTTTATTAGTGAATAGATCATTTGTTGTTTCAGTTTAACCATTGATTCAGAAAATATCTTAACCGAGTGGGATTTAACAGTCTTTAATGTATCGAGATACTCAAGAGTATCAAAAGGTTTTTTCTTATTGATAGCATAGTGAATTCCCAAGGTCAAAAGACTAACCAATGGTTTTAAATCCTCTAACAAGGTCACACTTAACCGTGTGTTTGTAACCTTTAACAGGGTTGGCTCTTCACTGAGCTCACTTTAGAAGAGTGAAAATTTTGGGTTACCAGTCCCAAGTAGTTTTTCCCTTAACATGGTTTCCATGTTAAAAATCCATGTGTAAAATGTGTATATGGTTCATTGCTTTGATGTTTTTCTTTACACATTACTAAAACGGGATTGATCGGTAAACACTAAGTTTATTTACTTATATTCGGTAAAGGCTAGGAAATGATAAACTGCTATTCGGTAAAAATTAAGAAAAGGATAAATAGTATAATCATTGAGAAGTATATATATGTTAGATTCACACAAGGAATACATCTTGTAGGACTAAAGATAACTAGAGGTTTTATATTGTGATATAAAGTTTTGGTTGGATTATTGGATTAATTTTTGAGGCCACTGATTCACCCCCCCCCCAGTTATTCTAACAGTGAGGATGCAAGATTCTCATCAAATCTCTTCCAAGGGAATCAAAATATTCTTAAAATTATTTAAAAAGAAAGTCCCAAGGATGTGACATCTCCTCGTTCTCCTCTCCAGCCAACTAACCAGTATATCTGATTCAAAGGGTATAAAAAAGGTGATACTCTTATGAATTGTGAGTTTGCAAAATAGTTCACCTTTTAATATCCCTTTAACCACCCACCTTCATTTTAATATCCATTTAACTAAGGTGTATTCTTCCCCATGTAGTCAATCTCAATGCTCTTTCTGCATTTGTATTAAGAGACATTGCTTATCCTCAACAATATCCATTTTTGTTAACACCTGGGCAAATAAGCCATGAAAAGGTGATACTTATAACCTCCAAATCCTTTTTCACTTCTATAAAATGTACTTTGACAATCACCTTTCAATGTCTATAATTACATGCATATAGAAGTAAATAATCAGAGACATATCAAAATCCATTATGATTCTTACTGAAAACACCATGATCCTCTAAAGATTTAATTTGCTCGATATTTTTTGTTTCTCGTGTATGTCTTATCAAGTAAAATTTCACCAGGGGTTCCCTGGTATGCTTATCCATTTATGGCAACTTGCCCTGCCATCAATTTCTAGCAACCTGCTATGAACAAAAAAAGGTCCATAAAATAAAATAAAAAAGCAAGACTTATCGATGACTCTGGTCAATACTGTCTTGACTGTCACATGACAACTCCTAATAGGTCTATGATTCCATCTGTTCATCATCCCAGCACCCTATGTGACTTCTCTCCTTCTTCCTTAACGACCGTGAACATGTGGCATGCAATCGTAGCATCGCAGCTCCACTTCCAGACTAGTCCATTACCTTGCAACCCTGTGATTTGGAATTTCTTGTTCTCATCGCACGGTCACAGGTCGTCCTACTAACCATCACAAATAGCAATGACAAGCATTTCTTTTAACCACTGGTAAGCTCACAACCATAGCCACTAACTGTCATTCAACCTTGCGACACCATGATCTTTCTTTTGTTTTCCACATGTCAAGCTCCCAAATTGTTGCAACTTCAACCTCCTTACCTCTTCTAACATTCGTGAGCTCATGGTCATAGCACTCACCTCCTCGCGACTTGAAACCCCCAACTGCTTCAAATCTGGTGACCTCATGACTAGCTATTGTCATTGGATCATGACTTGCACATCATTGGATGGCCTAACCTTGCGACCTCGTGACTAGCCATGCATCTGCCAAGCGTCCCAATCTCACGATCTCATGGCCTGGTTTCCTGACCATCACCCCATATCACAAGCATGCAAGGGCATGCCACCTGGAGGCCCATTCATCCTTCTGCCTATCTTGTTGCACTAGCCCTTTCTGTCATATGATGTATCATGGTTTGTCATTGCTCTTCTATGTCACCACCATGTGAGCGCAGGCCCACATTTTTTTTAAGTTAACTTCCAACTGACCGCCCGTGCATGAAAATCCCACCACAAGGTGCATGCCTTTTGGCACTTATTAATTGTGCATTGGTGTATAAAAAAGAAGTAACTCTATGACATGACCAATGTGGGATAAGTTCCCTCAAGCATATCAGCAAAACAAATGTTGAACAACTCTTCCATGGTTGACAATTTCTATTAAAGGTGCCTAACTGATGTTGTCGCGTTCCCTGATAACCTTCACACAAGTCCACTCATCCTTCCTCTATAGATTTCTACCTGAAAATTGAAAACATGTGATCCTCTGTCATTCCATTTTTCATGGTTTCTAGAGGTTTGTGCTAAAATTCAAAATGGCGACTTTAAATTCTTTCAAAATTTGTAGGTGCCAACACTACCCAAAAAAGAAAGGATAATTGTTGATATAATTAGGCTCACTGCCAATACAAATAGGCTCACTATCAGTACAAAAATGTTTTAATGAAAAAATATCAACTGATAGAATTACATTTGTCTATGTGTTAAATAGTTCGAGTTGAAAACACGATAATCATCATCAACAATAGATCTAGTACAGAACTTCTACCAACATATACCAAACCTCTGTAACACAGTATGTACGGCCTTCTCTTTGTACTACGATAAATCTTCACTTAACTTTCTTATGCTTACACATCGCTTGCAAATATCCACTGAAAAAAAATCACACTATATCACCTTTTGATCTTTGTTTCTCGCATACATGCATACACTCTCTCATCGGATACAACAAGATGTCTTTTTTTATATATACATCTGATAGGGTAGCAACATTTGTCGGCCAAGCCACAAAACATGTCAGCCAAAAAACAAAATAAATTACATTTGTGTTTAACACACTACCACTAAACCTAAATTTGGGTCATACTTTAAGAGATCTTTGCAACATACTACCACCAAACCTGAATATAGGTCACACTTAAGATACATACACTTCATATTATATTTATCAAAAAATAAGCAAATTTTGGAACCATCGGAACACCACAACCAAGTCCAAGACTTGAATAACAAAACTTATGAACCAACTGATAGATAAGAATTGATAAAACCTATCTAGAAAAAGATATGACTGTTATACCAAAAACCATCTAAGGAACTGCAAGAATGTCCGGGTAATAGAAATACATGAAAGAACTCAGTAAGCACAACAGTCAACGGGTACTAACAAAAACTGTAACCACTGAAATATGTTGATGTACTAAAATATGTATTACATTAGTAGAAACAAGTACACCTGACACCATATATAAATAAACTTATATATATATATATATATATATAAGTTTATTTATATATTGTAAGATATAAAATATATTGCATTTTGAATTTGTTATTATTTTATCTTACATTTAAAGGATGTTTTGAAATTTAGGGGTAAATAAGATGTTCTCCTTTTATCCTTAGATACACAAATGAAGGATCCAAATTGATCAACCCAAAAGGAAGGATCAATGTATAAACGAATCAATCATTTGGAAATAAGAGCAAAGAGGAAGATCTTAAATACCCATTTATTGATTTGAATGTGTGATAGATTTAGAAAGATTAATAACTTTAATTGAAATGGATAGGAGAAAAGCACTAACCTTGAAATGTTGCAAATCTGAATAATGCTTTTTTGGGGGGTCTGCACTCAGTTTCTGGAAAATTTGAGACCAGATTTGGAATACAAATGCAGAGACGAACAAAACCCAGAAATCTTTTTCTATTCTGACATAGCTCCAATTTTCACCCTCAAGTCAATGTCACCATTGACCTAGGATTTTTTATTCTGACCTAGGGCAGAATCGACCTAAAAAGTCTCTGACAGGAAATCTATTTTTGGATCCTGAAAGTTTGTTGAAAAGGGTATCTGAATCTGCACTCTGATCTGCTATTCTAAACCTGTACCTGCAAGAAAAGTGGATTGTTTGTTGGGGGGAGGGGTTTTCCTTGGTCAAACCCCAGTTTTGGAATTAACTTTAAAGTATAATTAAAATTGCATAAGTAAAACAAAGTAAATGAACAAATTCACCTTGCTTGTAGAATTCCTTGTGGCGTATTCGAATCCATGAATCCACAAGTATGTATGCACCAAAAAGGATATAGAATGTTGAATCTATAATGTCTCCAATCAATTGCTTGTAGATCTTCAACACCAATCTTGAATGGGTTTTTTAATAGGAAGAGGCTTGGAGGAATGTGGATGGAGAAATCTTCAACAAGAGGGCTCCATGGAGCTTGAATCCTTCAATGGCCACCAATGGATCTCCTTGATGAAATAAGTGCTTGAGAATGGATGAATGCTTCAATGGATACTTAGCTTACTTCAAATATTGCTTCTTCACCTTTGGATCTCACTCTTCAAGTCTTGAATTCTTGCAATGATGGTTATGGTTGCTTGTGGTTATCAAGTTTTAGATTGTTAGATAAAATGAGAGGAGAAAGCTTCCTTTTATATGAAACTGGGGCACAATATTCTAGAGAGGCCTACATAAGAGAATTAAATTCCAATTAGACCCATACCCTTGGAAGAGGACTTATATTAAATATAATTTAAGATTTGTTGTTTCGAAGACCGAAACAGCCGACCCGGAAGCGGGAATTAAATTTAATTTCAAGCCAAATTTTGGAAGGAAACTGACTTCTGCAGGAAGTCACCGGAATGATGACACATATCAAGCCTTAAAAAGTGCACCGTAACCATGATCCTTGATTACTACTGGTTATTTATTGACGTGGATGGTGGATAGTGCAACTGCAACTTGTAACTCGTAACTCAAAAAGAAATAGATGCCTTGTAAGTGACATTCTTTAACTTCCATCTTTAAATGTCAATAGTACACATGCATTTATGGGAAAATTTATTAAAAAGATTTACATTTAGATATGAAAGATTAAGGACAGTCGATTTAAATCTCTCACACGCATAATGCATTTATAGAAATTGCATTAAATACGATTAAAGAAAGAATAATTATTAATTGCTAAGTATTCATGATCACTACTATCAATCAAGGGGTTGGGGCTATTTATAGACAATCTGGTTTCTTTCTTCTTCATTTTACTTTTGGTAGATTAAGAGTCAGAGCTGTCAGTGGTAGAAATTGTACCTCTGGTTTTTAGGTCTGTAGGCTTTCGAGAATTAAAGATGGATACACCAATCCATTTGAGATGCACATACCCAGATGACCAGAGGTCCTTTTTGGAAAATGTATCGAAAGAAATAATCACTTCCGTTTGTAGGGAAGTTGGTGGCGACGCTTTTATAAATTTTGATGTGTTCATGTTATTGGGTCGAAAGTTCCTTGAGAATGTCGACAAATACCACATCTACATGAACATTACGTCCCATTTTTTTGTATCTCTCCTCGACCTCAGAGGACAGAAGGTGGATATGCTGATGTTGTTGAGGAAGGTTTTTAAAGAGAAATTCTTGAAGGACGATGTCAATGTTGCTATTTTTGCAGAATTAGGGGTGGGGATCCCTTGGCCAACAGATATACACAAGCTATTGGTGTCGGGAAGAAATGTGGCCAGACAACCCTTTATGTTGAACCTCAATGATGAGCAAATAACGCGACACAGGAAATGGGCACGGCTTGGGAGGGATTTTCTCCAGAAATGGTTTTACCTTGATGAATTCGATGAGTCCAACTACACATGGCTTGACGAATTCTCAGAGATTATCCTCTCTGAAAAATTCAACTCAGACGAAAGGGAAGATGAAGATCCCTGATTCCCTAGTTTACCCATTCCCGTTACCCTAGTTTTTTGACAATGGACATGCAAAGTTTCACTTTTTTTAAACTGATAATAAGTTGCCTAGTAGGTTTCTGTTTTTACTCTACGATATAATTTTTTGAAAAAAAAATAATAATAATTTTCCAAGTTCATTTCAATTTTCTTTTTATGGGTACAAAAAATGATTCTTAGACTTTTTTGTGATTAAAATATTTTTATTAGTTTCTTTACCTGTGTATTAGACATTTAAGTATATGCTTAAGCGATGGATTAGTACTTCCATTTTTTAAATCTGAAGACTAAGATTCTAAATTTTTAAAATGATTAAGTTTCTTTATCAGCCCAGAGAAAGTTTCTATTTTTAATTTGCCAATGTGTCATATCGATGTGTGATTATAAGATAGAAATAATTGAATTAAAATCTAAATCCGACTACACCATAAAACTAAACATTTAATAACATTTATTAAATGTAATAACTAATAAGCTGAAGTTGTAATTTAAAATGATTAAGTTACACTCACACATGTCCTAGTGACATCAAATGACAAGCCAAAAGTTAATGGGACCCGTGATAGTGTGAAAGTGCCAGCGACCGTTGGATGAGCACAGATCAATGGTGTGCAGTGTATTTCAGGCCAAAAGGGAAAAGAAACCCCATTTTTTCAAACCTATTCCTAAATAATGTAAATGAACTCAAAATCACAAAGTCATAGAATAAGTATCACTTACCTTTGCCTCAAATTAAAATGCAACAATGCAGTCGCGACTCACCAATGCAGCATTGAGTATACAGCTGCACTCAATAGTTTGAAACTTCTGAAACTTCGCTACAACAAAATATAGAGATATCATAGAGATATCAGAATGTTTTTATACTAATACTTCTTCAGAAAATTTTGCGGGAGGTATTAGGTATACAAATATTTGGCAAAGCCCGCGTAATTATAACACGTCTTTTGTTATTTCTGAGGCGATTATGGGTCGTCCAATACCTTTGCATGATTAATAAAGTTGGATAAATTACATCAGTTAAAGACACGCATCCATAAAATTCCAGGCAAATATAGGTCATCGATTTGGGGTCACTTAGAAATTATAGGTGAATGTTTTAAATTTATGGGGACCAAAATTTATATTCCATTGGCAATAATGTGTAAGAAATGGAAAAATTAAATAAACTAATGGGCGATGGGCCCGGGATTTAGACCCAATATTAATAAATGTCAGGCGATAGGGTCAATCCAATATGTCAAAAATATTTGCCACTTCTGGGGTCGTCGACATGCGACATTCACCAAATGGTGAATAATCGCCACTAAAGTTTTCGTTGCTGGAGGGATCAAGAGATCCGTGTAAATTTAAACTAGAGGGATCAAGAGATTCTATAAAGTAAAATATCCATGCTTTAAGGATTAGTCTTTAATCCATAAAGGGAAAAAAATTTAAGTTTTGAAAATATTTTGAAAGTGCATGTGTGCAAAAAGTGAGTAGAGTGTATGCCCCCACGTAAAAGTCATTCCTAACACATTTACAGGAGCAATGGCTTTGACAGAAACATAAACAACTCTACTAATTACGTTTCCACTATGAGATGCCCCAAACAAAGACAAAACAAGGTAAATATCACATAAACATACAAAGAACACATAAGGGATCTACCTACTGTGGGGTCAATATGATCATAAGATAATATGTATATATAGATATGATATTATTGCAAATGAATTGACATCATTCCCCAAAGAAAGTAGAACTAAAATCACAATGGAGGAAAGAAAACTCAAGAGTTACTAAGAAGAGTCTTTTTGAACCACAACGTGGAGACCAAAAAGAATCAGTGCTACACTGTCGTAGATCCAAGCGGACTACATAAGGAAAAAATTTACAAATAATAGCACAAGTACAACATAACATGAAAACTACATATAGAAGAGTAAAGATATATATAGAGGAATTATACAACAGGTTTGATTCCTTTATCACCTTGCACCAACAAAGTAACAAGGGTCATATAAAAGAGTCCAAAAAACATTTAGTAAACACGTTATGGGAGAAGAACAATACAGCATGCAAACACATAAAGGAATACCATAAAGGATAAGCCAATGAGGTGCATCGCCTACTCTCCCCATCTTGGTTTATATCATGTAGGGAAGGTGGGAAACTCACAAGAGGGAATATATCCAATACAGTAGGAATAATAGCCAGTTCCAAACAAGGATCCTCTTGAGAATCACATTGCTCGATACTAGGTGTAATTATCAACTGATTTCAAAGCATATGACGTAAATCAGTATCAAGATCAATGGTCTCATATTCATCACTAAGATCAATAGGATCATCAAGAGTATCCTCCTCATCAAGATTAATTAAAACAGGATCTAAGATGCGAATATGATCATCATACTCATTCATCTTAACATCATTATGAATATTAACTTCTTCCAACACATCAGGCATAGGTTGGTCTAAACAAGGTAAAGAATTTCAAAGAATAGAAGCACGGGCCCTAGAATTAGCTCTACACTTCTTACGATGTTCATTAGCAGATTTTTTATGTTTTTCTTTGTTTGACACGTGTGGAGAACTAGGAGGAATAACAACTGGTTCCTTCACAGATTTAATAGGAGGGTTGGTAGGATTCACAGTAGGTTGAGAAGCGACACTCAAAAGTTGAGTAATAGAGCTAGCATTAATGGCTAAAGGAGGTATAGAAGGAGTGGGCAAAAGACCATGGTTAAGATCAATCTGAGGCATACTTAACTTGACAATATTGCTATGTTTATAGGCTTGATATTTGTTGTGGGTCCACAACACACACCCTATTTTTTGGTCCACTTACCATGGGGACCCCCTTCTTTTTTTCTTTTGGCTTTTGGTCTTGTCTGTCCCCTTGAGTCCTCGCTCGGTTAGTCTCAGAAGAAAGAGTGTCAGCATGATAAAACAAAAGAAGACACCTTTTTTGGCCTTTCGAAGGACCATAGCACTCTGAAATACTGAAATGGCTGAAAGACTAAAAGTCAGCCCTTCCGGGGTTTCGGCCTCCGAAAACACCGAAAGGTTGAAGGTGTCTACCTCCTGACTTTCAATGTTTCAGACCCTGAAACACCGAAAATGTTCACGTATGCCCCACAGGTTATAAATAGCCAAAAGGTCCCTAATCTGAGTCACTTCACTTTTTCAACTCCAACCTCTCGAGAGCTTGTGACTTCGCTATTTTCACCCTTGATCCTCAAGACTGATCACCCCGTGCCTCCAAGATTCATTGTGTCATCCTCCCCTGCTCCCAGCTCCTTCGAGGTAAGTTCTTTCTTCACTGTCTCGTAGGTTTTCCCCCTTCTTGGTTTAGTTTTAGGGTTTTTTCTCCTGGTGCTTGTCCAGTCTAGGGTGTACGGACTTCCCTCTCCCATAGTCTCTTAGGGCCTTTAAGAACCTTCAATTTTTAGTAGGGAGTTCCCTCCTGGGTGGGTCGGGTCTTTTCTTTCTAGGCTTTTGTGATAGGGTTTTCATTTTTTTCGGTCGTGACCTTTGTCGCAAGTTTTCAGCCTCCGAAAGGTCAAAAACCAGGTTGTTTTGGGGTCCAAGTGTCATTTCAGAGATTCAGCCTTTTCGGCCTTTCAGACCTCCTAAAGGTCTGAAATGCCGACAAGTTTGAATACCCGAAAGGATTGTCCACCTCAGTAAGATCTCAGACTTTCAGAGTTTGTAAGCCTGTTCATATCTTCGGTGTCCACAAAAACCTTCAGACTTTTGGATGCCGAAAAGTCCAACGAAGCTTTCTCTACAATGGTAGCTTTTCACACTTTTGGCATTTTCGGCCTCTGAAACCATTTTTGGCATCCGAAACCCTGAAAGGACCGAAAGTGTGAAATTTTGCATTCCTAGCTACTTAGAGAGTTTTTCCTCTATTTTCTTAGATTAGTCAGCTTTATTTTAGTTTTTCTTCTTCAAATAAAATACCGATACTTGCATGTTTCACTGCAGAAATGTCTGAGAAAAAGACTGCATCATGCATGAAGTACCTATACAAGGGGAACACTCCCCCTTCCAAAATTGGCAACAAGCACATTGAAATCATCGATACTGATATTGGGAATGTAGATTGGGATGACTTCCTGACAAGGTGTGCCCAACTAGTCAGGAGATCAGAGGATTGTACCTCACTGGTATTAGTAGGACTAGTCAATGCAGTAGCCCACCCAGTGGTCGTGACCTCACCTGAACTTATCATGACCTTGGAAAACCATTATGACTCTAACAAAAGGGTGGTTCAGAATACATAGGGCCAAGTAGTATTGGATATTAGGCCATACATCATAGAGGATGTCTTCCACCTCCACAAAGGCATAGACAAGTTATATGAATTTTTCATAGAGAAGGGAAACTTGTGGTTTAGAAACAAAGGGGAAGAGGCCTGTGAAATAGTCAATAACAATTACCTTGAGAAACCTCTCCCAAAAAATAAGTTGGACAAGATAGACTTAAGGAGGGGATACCTAAAAGATGATATCAAGGCAGCCATAAAAATGCTAAGCCGAGTATATGGGTTACCACAATCATCCCAACTAGAGAATTGGATGATTCTCCTAATAGAAAGACTCAGAGGCCACAGGGCTAGGCTCGATTGGGGGACCATCATCAGTGACAAGTTGGATGAACAGTTGGTGGCAGTAAAACACAACCCCAAGTTTTACATGAGTACCTACATGGTGTACCTATTGGCAGCACGGGTGGACTACCCAGGACTCATCAAGAGGGGAAACCTAAATGATCCCAATGCATGGCCTCACATCGTGTACCCCCAAATACAAAAAAAGGCAAAAATGTCTAAGGACAGCCCAGAATATAGGATAGTCAATGACGCCTTCATTTTTGCAATCATCTGATCCATTGAGGGAGATTTTGAAAAAAGGATGTCAAAAGAAGCAGCCACCAAAGTAAGGTCCATAGGGGCCTATTACATATAATTTAGAACCATCACTTACATTTGGATAGCGGGATCAACTTTGAGACCAAATAATTTGCCCAGGTTGATGACATGTAACTAATTGAATGTTTGAAGATGTTAAGTTGATGATCATGCAAGGCATTAAATCAGTTAATGTATTGTATTGTCATTGATGTCAACTTCATATAATCTGTATGGTCATTGAAATACTACCAAAGAATTCAAAGAAATGATGAATCAAAGCTATGCTATCAGTAATGCATACAATTCAAGTATTCACTAAGTGACTGCATACACCGACGGTCATAGTAAAAGAGTAGAGTCACAGTGTTACCTGACGAGCTAATGCATAGCATTACCGATGAGTAGAGATACAGTGTTGACTGGCGAGCAAAGCATAGAGTAACCCGATGGAAATAATTTCAGTGTTGCCTAATAGAGAAGACAAGGATGGAGATCCCAATGACAACAAAAGTCACACTGACAGAATTGTCAGTTATCACCGATGACTAACAAAAGTGTTGACCGACAGAATAGAGAGTTTAGAAAATGACAAAATGCTTAGCTATCAAGAAGCAAAAGATGGAATTAACAGATACTTATCATTGTTTTAATCATCCAAATAAAGTCAGAGATAAGTAGTTGATTTAAAGATGATTTTTCCAGTTGGCAAGAAGATCTCTTTGAGATAAATCAGGAGTTTTCTTTAAATCTATTGGTGAGAATTGTGGAACACGCCAAGAATTAAGAAAGCCAAGAAAAGGGGAAATCATGTCTATATAGAGACAAACCCAATTCATTATGAATGGGGGATTAGGTGAGGAGAAAAAGAGAAGAGGAAAGATGCTAAAGAAAATCTAAAGGAGAAGAAATTCTTCTTTTAGTCCTGATCAACAAGCTGAAGAAAGAGCTAGATTCTGCAGACACCGACGAAAAGTGAGACAAGCATCATAGAGCATAATAGTGTGGAGCAAAGGTATAAGTGATTATATTGGTCAAAGAGGTAATGGACTTACAATAGATCTAAAAATCTGTAATTGAGTTGTATGTATGAATAGATCATTATTGTTTCAGTTTAACCATTGAATCATAAATCCTCTTAACCGAGCAGGACTTAAAAGTCTTTTACAATTGAGATACATCCCAAGGAGTATCAAAAAGTTTGATCAAAAATGTAGCATTGGATATACCCGATACCTATTGATAGGCCAAGAGAGTTTGATCAAGGATGGTAGCATTAGATGCCAGATACTAGTTGACAAACTATTTCTAAATCCTCTAACAAGGTCACACCTAACAATGTGTTTGTAACCATTAACAGGGTTGGATCTTAACAGGGCTCACTTTAGAAGAGTGAAAATTTGGGGTACCGGTCCCAGTGGTTTTTTCCCTTAATAGGGTTTCCACGTTAAAATCCATGTGTTATGTGTTTATGTCTTATTACTTTACTATTTTACATTTCACATATGCATTTCTGGATTGATTGGTATACTCTGCATATTTACTATGCTTCAGTAAATAGTTAACTTCTTATCGGTAATCATACATAAGAAAGATTTAAAAAAGAATTCTGACAAGTAGAAAATTGATTAAAGTATTTCAAGGCATGCATCTTGTAGGACAGAAGATAACTTGAGACATAATCTATCGTTATAATTTTTAGAGATTAATTTTTGAGGCCACTGATTCAACAC
>MU223302.1:341489-355945 GCA_018584345.1 Thuja plicata | reverse complement strand
AATGATGTTACTCAATACTTAGATGTTGAATATGTGTTTCCCACAGGAGCACCAACAGTTGAACAATTGAGAGAGAAGCATGAGCACAACTGCATGATGATAGAGCTTACTTCCTCACTCTCCGATGTTGAATTTGAAGATGTCAAAACCTAAAATACTGCAAAGTAGATGTGGGAAAAATTGATGCTTGTACACGATGGTGAAAAAAATATTTTGAGAGCCAAGGCAGAAAGCCTTAGAGGAAAGTTTGATGATCTCAAAATGAAACAAGGTGAAAACATCACACAGTACAGTACAAGAATCAAAGAGGTATTCAATGCTATCTGAGGAGTTGGAGGTGTGCTAGAAGAAGGTACAGTGGTAAGTAAAATTCTAAGAACCTTAGTGCCTACTTATGCTATTAGAGTATTGTCCATTCAAGAAATGAAAGAAATAGCAAATAGCAATGTTACTCTAGACAGTTTGATTGGAAGACTGATTTCATTTGAGATGAATAACTTTGATAATAGTGTCTTACCAAACATAGAGTCTGCATTCAAAACTTCTATGAGAATAAGTAAATCAACTCATAAAAACACTATGAGAAAAGATAGTGATAGTTAAAGTGAAGAAGATGATCTTGATGAATTTGAAGCACTTAAGGCTAGAAGAATGTAGAGAGGCAAAGGTAAATTACCACTTGTTTATTTTAATTGTAAAGAGATTGGACACTTTGCTACAAGATGTATTAATAGAAGAAAAGATGATAGAAGTAATGATAGATCATTTGAAAAGAAGTCTGACAGAGGTGATTACAGAAGCTACCAACAATCAGAAAGAAGAGATACCCGAGACTACAAGGACAAAGGAAAGAAGGCCAGTTACCTAGCAAAATGAAAAGATGATGAGACTGACACTGAATCTGATGAAGACATTGAGATGGTGTTTGTGGTAGTAAAGGATGATTTAGATGATGATGAAGGAATCTTTCTAAGGTATTCTACCAAGATCAAGGATTATAAATGTCTAAACAAAGCCTCTAAAAAAAATGTTGAAAGTGCAAATGTAAAGATAGATGAATTTGCAGAGAAGAATGAAAAGGAAAGCACTAAAGAACCAGAGGACTACAATAGGTTTACTTACAATGAGAAACCTAACACTCTACCTAACCAACAATGTAGAGCTCTTGAGCAACAAATCATTGCACCCGAGCATCAAGCTGCAAATATCGATGATCAGAATATTGCTCAAGATGATGCACAAAGTGATGGAGAACCAAATGAAGAAAAAAATTATGATCAAGCTGATAGACAAAAAGATGAACCTATACTTCCAAGATATGTTAGAAGGAACCATCCATATAACCAGATCATAGGAGATAAAAAGGCTGGTATGAGAACCATAAGTAAGTCTCTAAATACAAGGTGTCTTATTTGTGATTATGAAACCAAATCTATCAATGTTGCACTAGATAATGATGAATGGATAAGTTCTATGAATGAAGAGATTGAGCAGATAGAGAAAAACAAGACATGGACACTTGTACCAAGACCAGATGGCAAGAATGTCATCGGTACAAAATTGATATTCAGGAATAAGCTGAATGAGAATAGAGAAGTCACAACAAATAAAGCAGGACTAGTATGCAAGGGGTATGCACAAGAAGAAGGAATTGAATATGGAGAGACCTTTGCACTTGTTTCTAGTCTAGAAGGAGTGAGAATATTACTTTCTTATGCTGCATGTAAAGGATTCAAGGTATATCAAATGGATGTCAAGTTTGCATTCCTAAACGGAATACTTGAAGAAGAGGTATACATTGAACAACCAGAAGGGTTTGTTGATCCAGACAAGAGGGACATGGTATGTGGACTTCACAAAGCCCTGTATGGATTGAAATAAGCACCCTGAGCCTAGTATGAAACACTTCATTCCTATCTTATAAGTATTGGATTTGTAAGGACTAGTGAAAATAGTAATCTTTATTTGAAGGACGATATTGATGCTAATATTTTGATTGTTGAGATATTTGTTGATGACATCATATTTGGAGGAAATGATATGCTATGCAAATAATTTGCAAATGAAATGAGAAAAGAGTTTGAGATGTCTATGTTTGGAGAGATCAAGTTCTTTCTTGGTCTGCAGATCATAAAACATGAAGATGAAGGTATTTTCATTACACAATCCAAGTACATCAAAGAAGTACTAAAAATATTCAAGATGGAAGAGTTCAAACCAGTTGGAACACCGATGGCAACTGGATGTAAGCTAACAAAGTAAGACAAGTCATCAGAGGTAAATCAGACTTTGTACAGATCAATGATTGGAAAACTCATGTATGTTGTACATACTAGACTAGATATTGCACATGCAGTAGGAATAGTTGCTACATTTTTTGCTAATCCCAGGGAATCACATATGACTACTGTGAAAATAATCCTAAGATATCTGAAGAATATCGAGGAATATGGCTTCTGGTATAAAAGAGAAGGAAAATTTGAACTAAAGGTATTTAACGACATTGATTGGGATAGAAATATTGATGACCGGAAGAGCACAACTGGATGAGCATTCTTTATGGGTGACAGACTTGTCACATGGATCAGAAAGAAGCAAGGATGCATCTCTCAATCTACTGCAGAGGCAGAGTATATTGTTGTTGTTGCAAACTGCTCAAATATTACATTGATCAAATAGTTACTGGAAGGTATGCATATGAAAATTTTAGAACCAGTAATTATCTATTGTGATAATACAAGTGCAATAAACATTTCCAAGAATCGATTCATGCGTGCTAAAACAAAGCATATTTCCATCAAGTATCATTATTCTAGAGAACAAGTTTAGGCAAAGGAATTCATACTTGAGTATGTGCAATCAAAGGAACAATTGGTCGATACCTTCACCAAGCCACTACCTAAGGATGCATTTGAATACTTGAGAAAGCAACTAGGAGTCAGACCCTTGTCTACTGGTCAGTAAGCTGACTAGAAGGTTGCATCAGCCTACATATTAGCAGAATATCAATCATGTTGATGCAAGCAAAAAGATGGACTTTAATGATACATCTATACACGGAAAGGTATTTATCTACTCCAAGCACCAGAATTATTACCAATGGATTGGGAAATTCAAGGAATATATTATAAATAGAAAGGATCCATTTGACAATACTATCAAAATACTTGTTTTGCAAAATTTGTGTTTGCAAAGATGTTTGTTTGGAATTGTTGTCAAAGGGAGAGAGCTTATCCATTATCATCTCAGGAAGAGATTATATCCATCAAAGTATCCAAAGGGAGTGATGTATCTAGAAAGGGAGAGTACACACAAAGGAAGAGAATTTCTAACAAGAGACATCACAATAAAAGAGGAACAGTCAAAGGGAGAGAGTTTGACACGGAAACAGAACACATCACATCAAAGAAGTAAAGATTCTACATCTATCCAGTGAAGGGATTGAAGACAAAAAGAAAGTTGCAAGAATCAAATCAAAGCAATTTGAGCTTACCAAAAGCCAGACATTTGTAATAGTTGCATTAGAAAAGCTTGATGAAACTGTATATTTCATATTGTATTAGTAATAGTATAGTATGATAATGTAGTATGTTTCCATCAATTCCAAAGGGAGAGATTGATGACATGTAACGGATTGAATGTTTGAAGATGTTAATTTGATGATCATGCAAGGCATTAAATCAGTTAATGTATTGTATTTTCATTGATTCAACTTGATATAATCTGTATGGTCATTGAAATACTGCCAAAGACTTCAAAGAACCGATGAATCAAAGCTATGCTATCAGTAATGCATACAAGTCAAGTATTCACTAAGTGACTGCATACACTGATGAAGTGCACACTGACGGTCAGAGTAAAAGAGCAGAGTCATAGTGTTACCCGATGAGTTAATGCACAGCATTACCAACAAGTAGAGTAACAACGTTGACCGATGAGAAAAGCACAAAGTAACCCGATGAAAATAATTTCAGTGTTGCCCGACGGAGTAGATAAGGATGAAGATCTCGATGACCACTAAAGTCACATCGACGGAACTGTCAGTTATCACCGATGACTAACTGAAGTGTTGACCGACAGAACAAAGAGTTCAGAAAATGACAAAATGCTTAGCTTTGAAGAAGCTAAAGATGGAATTAATGGATACTTATCATTTTTGTAATCATCTAGATAAAGCCAGAGATAAGTAATTGATTTAAAGATGATTTGTCCAGTTGGCAAGAAGATATCTTTGAGATAAATCAGGAGTTTTCTTTAAATCTATTGGTGAGAATTATGGAACACACCAAGAATCAAGAAAGCCAAGAAAAGGGGAAATCGTGTCTATATAGAGACAAACCCAATTCATTATGAATGGGGGACTAGGTGAGGTGAAAAAGAGAAGAGGAAAGATGCTAAATAAAATATGAAGGAGAAGAAAGTCTTCTTTCAGTCCTGATGAACAAGCTGGAGAAAGAAATAGATTCTGCAAACACCGACGAACAGTGAGACAAGCATCATAGATAAGAATAGTGTGGAGCAAAGGTATAAGTGATTATATTGATCAGAGAGGTAATGGACTTACAATAGATCTATAAATCTATAATTGAGTTGTATGTATGAACAAATCATTAGTATTTCAGTTTAACCATTGAAGCATAAATCCTCTTAACTAAGAAGGACTTAAAACTCTTTTACAATTGAGATACATCCCAAGGAGTATCAAAAAGTTTGATCACAAAAGTAGCATTGGATATGCCTGATACCTATTGACAGGCCAAGAGAGTTTGATCAAGGATGGTAGCATTAGATGCCAAATACTAGTTGACAAACTATTTCTAAATCCTCTAACAAGGTCACACCTAATAGTGTGTTTGTAACCTTTAATGGGGTTCGCTCTTAACAGGGCTCACTTCAGAAGAGTGAAAATTTGGGGTACCGGTCCCAGTGGTTTTTTCCCTTAACAGGGTCTCCACGTTAAAATCTGTGTGTTATGTGTTTATGTCTTATTACTTTACTATTTTACATTTCACATATGTATTTCTGGATTGATTGGTATACTCTGCATATTTACTATGTTTCGGTAAATAGTTAACTGCTTATCGGTAATCATACAGAAGAAATATTTACAAAGCATTCCGACAAGTAGAAAATTGTTTAAATTATTTCAAGGGATACGTCTTGTAGGATAGAAGATAACTCGAGACATAATTTGTGGTTATAATTTTTAAGGATTGATTTAAGGATTAATTTTTTAGGCCACTTATTCACCCCCCCCTCCCCCCTCAGTTATTACTAATACAGGTATCCATCTGACTAGATAATCATTTTGGAGATGGCCAATCATCTCGCAGATGCATAAGAACACATAAAGCTCAAAAAGAAGCACTGTTGGGATTTTCCCATCTCACTGGGACCATATACCCTACAGGATATGAAGGTCTGTAAATCATTGGCCTTTGAATGGGATGACTATCCCCTACAACTTTACAAGACAGTGCAGCCTCATTTTGACCCTATAGGCACTTACAGCCATATTATTGGCAAATCCTACATTCATGAACCACACTTGGAGGATCAAAGGATGAACTGTGTAGATTATCATGAGGTCAAGATCCAAGATTATTGTAGAATGACCCTTACCTTGGTGAAGGAAGTCATAAAGACTCCTATTCCCCCAAAATTTTGTGAGTATGATTCAGATGAGGTCTTGGAGGCCATTTATACAGATGACAAGATATATGATAGGCCCATCATGAATGCAAAGGTTGATAAGGATGAAAATGATGACATTGATTTTTGGGCAAGGCATGTTATAAGAACAATAGGGGAATGGATTAAGAGGCCCTATAAGATGAGCCCAATACTTGTGAAAACATTTATGGATCCACCCAAGAAGGCAGATAAACATCGTGGAGAGAAAAGTATAGTGCCAAAATACAAGAAGGAACCACCACAGAAGCCAAGCATGGTATATGGCCATGAACGTGTAGTAGAGTATGGGTCAAACCCAAGGCCCCATGCTCCTAAGACAAGGATGACTAGGAAAATAGATCTTCCCATGGGCCCAGCACAGGTTTCACCAGATGAAGGACCCTCTACTTCTGGACAATCTCCTCCTGCCACTGGAAAAGGAAAGAAGACATATAAGAGGAAGAAAGCTTCAGTGTCTCCATAATTAGAAACCATACAGGAGGACCCACAAGAAGAGGAAGAGGAAGAGGTCCCTCTAGTCAAAAGGACCAGGTCTCAGAAAAGGAGAGAAAAGGAAACTAGTAGGAAACACCAAGAGGATCCTAAAGAGAAATATAACCCCTTGGATGCTCTAGGATTGGATGAGTTCCAAATGTCAGACTTAAAGGGTCTGGAAGGATTTTTAGACCCAGGCGAGGACACGCTTGATTATGCAACTAGATATGAGACATGTGGTCCTTCTCTTTTCCAACCACAAGTAACCCTAACTACACCTCCCACTCAATTTACCAATCCAAATCCAAATATAACTACTATGGAAAAGACCTCTAAAGCATATCAAGGGCTCGGGAATCAAGAGTCCCCAATCGCCCAAGAGGTGACTAGAAATGAGCCCATAGTAGAAACCATTATTGTTACAATGCCCCCTCACATTCTTGTTCCACAAACTACTCTTCCACCTCTCATTCCTACTCCACAACCATTTCTCCCAACTCCCACTACTCTTCCATTTCTAATTCCCAATCTCCCAACACCTACTCCACCATCATCAAGCCCTTTACCTTGCCACATCCTGACCCCTAGAGGATCTGTAATCGTAGAAGCTATATCACCTTTTGAGACCACATTAAATTTCGTGACTGGTCTCAATACCGAAATGTTGGTTATCTCCTCAGAAGAGAAAGACAAAGGCCAGGAAAAACAAGATCAGGCAATGGAAGAAGAAGACAAGGCAGAAGAGGAAAGGGGAAAGGAAGAAGAACACCAAGGAGAAATGAATGAAGGGGAATAGAGATAGGAACAAGAAGAGGGGCCAGATAAAGAGGTGACTCCAGGGTCCCAAAATTTATATTCAGTTCTTCAGGTTACCCCATATGAGTCAGTCACCACATCAAGTAAGCCTACATGGTTTACTAAAGAAATCCAGTTAAGGAGAAGAACTTATACAGATGAGGATGAAGGGGAAAATATGGATATAGCATCTTTAAGACAATCTTTTCATCAGACAAAGATCATACTACCAGCGTGGACAATGTCCTATATCACTCAAGACACTAGGGGGAGAAGGAAGGCACAGGTTGTAGTCTCATCCGCCAGCACCTCTCAAATGCAAGCAACTCCAGAAGACTATACATTTGAGGAGGTAGGTTTGGGGGAACCCACCAGGGAAGGGAGCAAGACACTAGCAGCCTTAGGGCTTAAACATGCTCTGGGTTTCATGAGTAAGGATGAGGAGGCCATAAAAACCTTGACAGAACATAATGAAGCCTTGAAGAAGTTCATTCACAAAATGGTCGGTCCTATTGACCCCAACTACCCAGAGGCCTCATTACAGGCAGTGTTAGATAAGAGAAACACCCCATACCTACCAGTAGGGTTAACACCATCCTTCATCAAAGTAAGTGCAGATTGGAAGGAAGATTTTGAGCAGTACGGGGAAAGTGCCATCAAATGGGTATTCAAACCTTATAAGGTTATTCTATAGAAGCTACAAATTTGATTGATTTGATGAAAAATAAGGGTGGCCTGGAGTTCGAGACAAGAAAATGGTGATCTGCCCTCCAAGATTTGCAGATCATTAAGAAATAGCGCTTCCAAATTTTGGTAAAGATATATGAGGGTGAGGAGCTAGACAAATTTGAGACTTGGATCAAGCGCATAATCAAGATAATTAGCATTTATAAAAAATGTCAAGCCTCCATATTGGAGAAGAAGAAAGAAGTCTTTGATTGGGTGGAGGAAATAGATGTTTTCTTCACAGGGATTAGCCTTGATTTGTATCAAGACAAAGCTAAGCATATCTTACGGTCATCTAAAGAAGTGGTCCAACAATTCAGGGATATTATGGCAATTGTAGAGACCAAGGAAGCCTTGCAGTAATTATTTTATGCAAAAGAAGAGATGAAAAATATGACAAACCATGAAGAGGAGATCGAGTTATTTTATTCCGAGCTAACTACCTTCAAAGAAAAGCAAGAACGAAAGGTCAACATGGTGAAAAGAAAGAAGATAAACTACAAGGAAGTTCATGAGGTCATACAGAGGCTCCGCGCTGCACACCTAGAAGTATTCCCAAACTAACCCCTTGGACCACTAAAGCATTTTGAAGAAGTAATATCCAACACTTGATAGAATTCCCTAAGGAAAATTTTGGTTTTTTGGCCTTTCAGCCTTTCAGCCCCTTCAGGACATGCAACTTCCAGCCTTTTGGTTTTTCGGCCCCGCAAGCAAGATAGATTTTTTGGCCTTTTGGCCTTCCAAAATCTTTGGCCTTTCGGCCCTCCAATTTTTTTGGCCTTTTGGCCTTCCAAATGTTTTAGCCTTTTCAGCTTTCGACAAGTCCAAACTTCGGACTAGAAATTTTTTCTTTAACACTTGAGAATTTTTGGGGCATTAAAAGTTTTGGAGTTGAGATCGTGGTCTAAAAATTTGGATGTTTCCAGCGAGATCACATTTTTGCACACCAGTTGAACTCCAGATCAGATTGATGGTTAACTTGAGTTCATTTTGAAGGGACTAAGGGTCTCTTACCATTCTCCACCGCTAGAAAAGCATCTAGATGCATAATCCAAGGAAAACTCAAAGAAATGAGAAGAAGACTCAAAGTTTTCAAAAGAAACCCTCCTTATTTTCTCTTTTCTCCTTGGTGAGCTTGACCCTCCTTGCATGGGTAGACTGATTGTAAATGGATTCAAGATTCCATGCAAGTTATCTGGTATCAGTTAGGAGTAGTTTCCCTTTCAGCAAAGTTTTAGTTTAATTTATTTTTCTCTTTGATGCCCTAAATTTGAAATTCAGAGTTGTAGATCCATAACTATATATATTGTGATCACAAATCAATGTAAAAGGGTCAAACTCTTAATACAATAAAGATCTACATTTGGTGCTTCATTCATGGTGTGTGAATTTCTACTACCTATGAGAAATTATTGAATGTATGCTTGCATTATTCATTATTTTCAGAGAGTCTCTTGTTTATTGTGCTTCGAATTCGCGTTTCTTTAGTTGGAGTTTGTTGTTGTTTGCTTACCTTACTGTGATGAATGCGTGGAAGAGATCAACTTTGGGCTTAATGATAAATATATCTCATGGGTGCGCACATCTTGGTGGTTTCACAATTTTAGAGATTTTGAATATCTTGCATGAGTGAATACCTTTTTCTCTCCAAACGCTTGCATCCGTGGGGTAGTGAATTGTGACTTTGTCTGATTTGTGCCTTGTGGGTTTGTTCCAAATCTCCCCATCATTCAATTCACAAGGAAGGGTTTACAACAATTTATGTCCATAGAATTTTATTTTTAGCACTTTTTTTTACTCCTTGTTACTCTAATCTCTTAAAATTTTGTCTTTAATTCTGAAAATCCACATCTTGAAAATACAAAATTACATTTTGTTTACAACACCCATATTTGTTAAAACAAAAAATACTAAAAAAGAACTAAAGTTTTTGTAGTTTGATGTCTTGAACATACCAGCAAAGGCCTCCTCATGAACAATCACATTTATCTTCAAAGTGAGTAACCAAATAGGTTGTGACCCGACCCCGGAGAACCTTGGGGATAACTTTGTTATTCTTTCAAGAGAGGAAATTGAATCTCGAGATCCTAGCAAGTTGGCTTGTGTCAAAACAATGCTCAATAGAAGTGGCACTAGAAGGAGGGCCTCAAGACTCAAAAGTTGGATAACATTGGATCTTTCTCTCCAGAGAGATTTGAGTGAGTGCTTAGATCATCTCTGAAGAGAGGTGAGTTCCTTGAACTCACCCAAAATCATAGAACTCGTAGCGACAAAGGAAAGACCAAAGAGAAATCTTCTCACCACCTTGCTGAGTCTTAGAATTCTCTTGGATAGTAATCACATATTGTTGCCTCGACTGTCATAACAGCCATAGACCAAAATTAGAACGTGCAAAATCAAAATTTGAAACAACCATGTCTAATGGCCTTTTTCTCCAATGCAACCACCTCACCTTTAAATTTTGTTGGGTAGATCCATGAGTTACCCAAAAATCCTGAGAAGATTTGCACCCGATTCATATATGGTGAATCAAGGACAGCAAAATAACACATCCGCGCCTTTAAGGAAATTTGTAATTGTAAAGATATTGCCCACCAAGATGTTGTTTTTTCTCTATTACCATACACTTTGGGAGAGTTTGCCATACAATTGGTACCTGAACCTACCATGAGGATTTATCTCTACATGGAATGAATTTGAAACAAAATTCCTCAATCAGTTCAAGTTGTATGTGGATCCTACCATAACACATCACCAGTTCATTACAATGAGGAAAGATCTTAAGGAACCCATTGCTATGTTCAATTATATTTTTCACAAAATGCATCAAAACCTGGAAGCTCTTTACACCATACTAGATGAGGCTGTCATACAAGTTTACTTGAAGGATTTAGATCCTTTCACCTTAATCTTTCTGAGGAGACTTCCCCCATCGAATAGAGACATGATGGAAAAGGTGTACAATGAAGATGTCACCTTCACCCAATAGATGGACCCACAAGAAGGAATCTATGCAGTCATGCCCATCATGAGTAATCTTTTTTTCCCACATCCATTTGTAGAAAACAATCTAGCCTCGGCCACTCATATGCATATGCTAAACCCTATTCTGGTGCAGCCATGTGCAGCCCTACCCCCATCTATCACTTACCTAGGTTATGAAGCTCATAAAACAAAGTTTGTAGAGTAGAGTATTATACCCCAAGCTAAGCCCGATACCCTCATTTCCTCTGAGCTAGATGTTGTGAAGAAAACTTTTTCATAGCTCACCAGTGAGCTCATCAGGATGAAGTTAAATCCATCTCAAAACCAAGGTGGATACCAATGGGCATCTGTTGGTCTGAATACATACCCCCAGAATCCAAACTGAGGCTTCAATACATACAATAACAACAATACACAAGAGAAGCAGTTTGGGAAACAAAGGCCAAGCCGGCCATGGAACACTAGACCCAAGAATGGCACCATCCCAATAGACAATGCCAATGCTTATGAGGCTTCAGAGGCTAATTTTGTCAAGGCTCCAAATTCACACCAAGGAAATGATGGATATGGGAACAACTCCCATGATCATTACATCCAAAATCCAAAGGAGCCCGTGATGCAATTTAATGCTATGGTGTTCGATTCCTATGAGTCTAGAAAGGAGGAAAGCTCAGATGCTTTTATAGGAGAAGATGAGTTTGTGTTTCCCTTCTACAGAGAGAATGAGCCTGAGTATTCTAAAGTACATGACTTCCAAAATGATCAATGAAACTCATACAACCTTCAAAGCAGAAAGGAACCCCTCACTGATAGTATCCCCCCAAGCAAACAACCAACCCCACCAGATCCTCGGGCTAGTAACATCCCATGCCTCCTAAAGGCTCGAACGGTCCCACACCCCCTACAGAAAGTACATATGCTAGCTACATAGGTGTGGCTTGGTCAAGTGATAAATATAGTGTGGTTGATGAAATAAAGAAAACTAAAGTGAACATATCTATGTTCGAATTGCTGCAAGGTTGCCCATCTCAGAAGGAGGCCCTTCTAAGATCTTTGGACCACTCAAAACCTGGCTCATCAACCAACAATGCAAGGACACATACATCTAGTATCAACACATCTAAGGCTTTCCCCGCAATGTTTAAAGATAAGATGGAGGTCCCATCATTCTTACTCAGTTTACGAATGTTTGGAAAGAACCTACACAATTGCCCAATTGATTCAGGAGCTTCGTGCAATGTCATGCCCCTGTTAATTTTCTAGAAGTTAGGAATGGTGCCCCAATTAACAAACCGAGTGGTCATACAATTGGATAAAACTGAGGTCAAGGTGATTGGTGTGCTCAAAGATGTACACATTCAATTGGTTGCAGATCCTAAAATACAAGAACACATTGATGTGCATATATTAGACATACCTGAAACTTATAGGATGTTGTTAAGTCGAGAATGGACCAAGTGCTTGAGAGGCTGGCTTTCCACAAATTTCACCCAGTTGTGGCTACCATGGAGAGGTTTGAACAACCAAATCAAGATAGACACGGAGCCTAAACTAAAAAGAATGATCACTGAGTACAATGCCCCAAACAAATTTTTATTCACCCAAACTGATCTGGGCACCTATCGAATGGACAATATCTTCATGTTTCAGATATGAGAAGGTGAAGAGTCGGACCACAGTCACATCCAAGGTCTCCTTGAGCTAAATATTGGTGATGACATTTTCTAGAGTTTCATCAACAGCACGACAGCTAGTTTACGACATCTAGGCCAAGATGCAGACCCCAACATCTTGTTACTACCAGGATATTGCCGATTACATCAGGCTAGCCACTCATAGTTCACGTGCCCCAATTCCCAGGAAGCACTATCATGAGTGTTGGCTTGGAACGCCTTACCAAGGAAGTTGTTAGGAACACCGGCGGTAAAAGAGGATATCCTTGGAATAGAATACAAGAGTAACACCCCACCAGAGGTAGACAACCCAGTCCCTACAAACACTTCACATCAAAACTAGGATAGTGGGTCAGATTCTGATGAAAGAAGTCCTGCTCTAAACATACTTAGTGATTGGAGTACCTCTGATGACAGAGCATGCCCCCCTTACAAAGGAATGTTGGAAGACAAAGGTGGTGAAAGTGTTGAAACCCCCAAACCCAGACATACCCAAAATGCGGGTGGATTAACCTCATCGGACAGTGATGGAGAAAAAGGGAGAAAACTCAAAACCAAGGGCTCTCCCAAGAGAAAATTAACCAAGGCTAACCCTACTAAGCAACCGCAAATATGAAAATTGTGCTTTGAAGGTTCCAAATGTAAATAGGGAGCAGGTGCGGGGATCGAGTTGATAAACCCAAGAGGTAAGTCTTTCTATGCCACTTATAGTTTACAATTTATGTGCACTAACAATGTTACAATTTTTGAAGTGCTGGTCCATGGAAAGGGAATACAAATCTTGACGGTGGAAGGGCACTCGCAATTGGTCATCAAGCAAATCCATAGTCAGTATACTTGCAATGATAAGAGGCTTTCAGCCTACAAAAATAGAGCATGGGACCTAATCAACGAATTTGACACTTTCAACATGAAAACCATCCCAAGAAGAAAAAAATTTGTCGCCAACACCCTAACCGTATCAACCAGTTCATTACATCCAATGGAGAAATCCAAGCTAAAGAAATTCTCAGTTGAACTTGCCACACCCTTGACCATTTCAGACAATGTCACTAATTTTCAAGTCTTCCAAGATGATCAACACATCTTGGAGTTTATTATGTGTGTCAGTGTGTTCGAGAAACAGGTCATAGACGAAGAAAAGGAAGGTGAAGAAGCAATTAAACCCAAGGACCCCGATGATCAAGGTATCATAAATCTAAGGACCAATGCCATACCCAAAGGGATGGTGGAACTAGAGAGGATTTTTTACAATGACAAGACTATAGTAAGGAGGTGCCCATACGTAATGCCTGATGGTACAGAGTGTGATACATACAACCTTGGCACGGAAGAAGAACCGAGAGAGGTTCACATTAGCAAAGTAGGGACCAAAGAAGAAACAGAGAAAATGGTCTAGCTTCTCACTAAATATCAAGATGTCATATCCTGGAGCTATAAAGAATTGAAAACATATGACACCTCGGTCATAGTAAACAACATCCCCTTGAAGCCAGAATCCAAGCCTTTTACACAATGAAAAAGGCCGGTAAACCCTACTATGGAACCCCTAATCCAAAAGGAAGTCCAAAAGTTTCTCGATGCCAAGATCATCTTCCCAATTTGGCATTCTACCTGGGTTGCAAACCTAGTGCTAGTGAGAAAGAAAATTGGAGAGATTAGATTGTGCATGGATTTTTGGAACCTTAACAAGTCTTCTCAAAAGGACAATTATCCACTCCCATCTCTCGACAAGTGCTGCAAAAGGTCAATGGGTCTCAAATGATGTCATTTCTGGATGGTTACTTGGGTTGCAACTAGGTGATGGTGCAGGAAGAGGATAGGTTAAAATGACATTCACAACTAAATGGGGAACCTTCACCTATCATCAGATGCCTTTTGGACTGATTAATGCTAGGGCCACTTTTTAGAGGGCAATGGATATAGCTTTCAAAGGACTAGTCAGGAGGTGCATTATTGATGAAGGATGCTCCCCTTAATGCCAAACACATAACAAAAACAGAGAAGCAACAACAATTTGCAAGAACAGAAAATGGGCTTCTTATTATCTCCACAAATGTGGAATTACAAAATTTCAGAATTACAATATGCAAAGCCACATGGGCATTC
>MU223302.1:322486-336592 GCA_018584345.1 Thuja plicata | reverse complement strand
TCTGGATTCAAAACTTCAACTTCTTCTTGATCATCATTTCCTTCTTCGGCTTCATCCTCACTTTCGTTTCTAACATTAAGATTCATTCCTCTGCGAATCTCTTCTTGCAATGATCGCACTTGTCTCTAGAGCTCTCTAACCTCAGGTGTCACAACGCCAGCTCTTCTGCCACGTTCCCTTAGTGGAGGCATTTTCGTGATGCGTGTTGAAACCCTAACCATGGTCCTGGTGCAAACTGCCTCATAGTCAGCGATCTATTTACACACTCAGGAACTTCTCACTCTGATACCACTTGATGAAGGATGCTCCCCTTAATGCCACAAACACATAATAGAAACAAAGAAGTAACAACAATTTGCAAGAACAGAAAATGGGCTTCTTATTATCTCCACAAATGTGGAATTACAAAATTTCAGAATTAAATATATGCAAAGCCACATGGGCATTCCCCTTACAATATTCTGTAGGAAAAAGCCTCGAATTATTACCCAGATCTACCCAGAACTGCCCTAGACAACACTATAGGCCTTCTTTATATAGGCAATTTCCACCGCCCGAGAAGGTTCCAGAAATCTAGCCATTAAGGCCGACTACCCTTAGCATTTAATTATTTTTCACTTTTATTACAAAAGGGTCGGCTTTAAATATTTACAAAACATGAGATTAGGTAGCCCAACTTCCAGAAGCCATAACTTTTGAACCGTAGCTCTGTTTGGCTATTATAACCACTTTCTGGAAAGGGGAGATTGTGATCTACAGTGCTTCACTAATGAAGCACCAATCCACCAGGGGTTTGACCTCGATCCAGAGCCTCTAAGGTCCTGAAAATTGAGCTCAAAGGTTTTGCACCCTAAAATCTCAACAGTAAATCCTTAATAACTTCACCAATACAGATGATCTGGCAATGAAATTCAACTGGTATTCTTATATGACTAAGATCAACCTTCACCTGGAAAATTAGAACATTCTGAGTTCAAATGACCAACTTACTAAAAATAGTAAGTTTCCAAAAATAGCAGCTTTGTACAAAATAGCCCTTGTTGAATAGAAAAACACAAATTTTTGGGTGATGCAAGATTGCCCTTACACCCAGGATGCTCCTGCATCAATTATCATCTACATGGATGATCTCACAGTATTCTCAAAACAAAGAGATGACCACTTAAATGATCTAATAAAATGCCTTCAAAGATGCAGTGAATTTGGGATTTCCCTCATTCCCAAGAAATGTGTGTTTGGGCTAACTGAAGGCAAACTCTTGGGAGATATCATCTCCGAGAAGGGGATAGCCATAGACCCCAAAAGGGTAGAGCCCATTCTAAAATTGACACTACCACATAGTCACATAGAGCTGAAATCTTTCTTTGGGAAGATCAACTTTGTAGGAAGTTCATTAGTGGCTTCGCAGAGATAGTAAAACCGTTAAATGACATGCTCAAGAAAGATGTCAAGATTGAATGGGCCCTCCTGGAAAAGAAGTATTTTGAGGAGATAAAAAGTGTCATTGCTACAGTGTCGGTCCTTGTCAGCCCTAACTACACCATCCCTTTCAAATTTTACTATTTTGCATCAGAAAACTCATGCGCAGGCATCCTCACACAGAAGAAGAACAGTGAAGATGAAAGACCCATAGCCTTCATGAGTTGCCCTTTCAAAGATGTTGAAATCACGTACCCAAACCTGGACAAATAGTCATTTTCTCTTGTCAAAGCGGTAAAGAAGTTTTGACATTATATCTTGAGGAGCAAAGTCATTGGGATAGTTCCCAACACAGCCATAAAGTCTCTTTTGATGCAGAATGAGCTGGGATAGTGGAGAGGAAAATGGAATACTCCAAGATTTTGACCTTGAAATCCAAACAATGAAACTAGTAAGGGGCCAAGGCCTGACAAAGCTGATCTCTGAGGTTAAAGAAGGTCTGGTCTGCTAAACCGATCAAGGTGTGATCACTGATGTGTGGCATCAAGACATAGTGTACTATTTATTGCTAAATCATTTCCTAGAAGAGATGAAAGGTTCCCAAAGGAGAGCTATGAGGATCAAAAGTAGCTCCTACATGTTGAAAAATGGGTAACTATACAAACACAATTATGAGGGTCTTTACCTAAGGTGCCTAGATAGACTTGAGGCGAAGCAAATCTTAGAGGACTTTCATGACAAATATGGAATGGGACATGGGTCAGCTGAAGAAATCGCTCACCAAATCTTGAGGGCAAGATATTTTTGGCCTACAATATTCAAAGACACCAGTGAGCATGTGAGATCTTGCCACACTTTCCAAACTAGTGCAACTCGAGAGAGAAATCCAGAAATGCCCTTACAGCCAGTATACGAGGTATGCTCGTTTGCCCAATGGGGCTTAGATTTTGTTGGAGTGATTAAACCCCCTTCATCTGCAGGACACAAGTTCATTTTGACAACTATTGATTATTGCACACGTTGGATGGAGGCTCAAGCACTAAAAAATTGTACTACAGAGGTCGTGACCAAATTCTTGGAGGAGCACATCATAACTAGGTTTGGGATGTCGTTCTATCTAGTATGTGACAATGTTGACTCTCTCTTCTGCCTCACTCACACAATGGGCCTTCGAAAACTAGGTAATCCTCAAGTTCTCTTCAAATTATTATCCGCAAGTCAATGGCATAGAAGAGTGTACAAACAAGAACTTAACAACAGTGATCAAACACCACTCTGATGACAACCCCAGGAGTTGGCACACGCAACTAAAATACGCTTTATGGACTGATCGCATAAGGATCAAAAATACCCTGGGTGTCTCCATACCAACTAGTCTATGGCTTACAACCAGTCTTCCCCGTGAACTTAAAATTCCATGGACCAATATGTGGGAGGAGAAGATCAAGTACAAGTCAGGAACATGAATCTCCTTAACCTAGAGGAGAAACAAACATTGGCTCTGGAGCATGTATCAAAGCATCAAGCCATAGTCAAGAGGTGGTTCAACAAGAGAGCTACCATTAAAGCCTTCAGGATCTCTGACCTTGTCCTCATGTGGGATAAGGCGAAAGAAAATTCGGGCAGCCACACCAAGTTCCAAAGACTGTGGACAGGCCCTTACCAAATATCAGAGATCCTGGGGGAAAACACTTTTAGGATCAACACTTTGAACGGAGATTTGACCCCATTTTCATTCAATGGGCCATTCCTCAAACATTAATTTGGATCCTAAGTTGTATTATCTTCCATCCCTTGTACCATAGTCCCTTTTTGCTTCTTTGTTTCCTTTCTTTTTTCTTTTTTTGTCGCCCTCACCGTCAGTCCTTTCTTCTGTTCATGGTGGTTTTCCTTTTTTTGGGGCTCATTTTGTCATTTTGGGTCAGTGTATTTTGGATCCATTCCAAGGTATTCCATAGATCAGAGCAAGGGTATTTCTTAGTCAAATTCTCCAAAGATACGTGCAATGCAAAGGACACTCCCAAAAGGGAAAGTGGTGATAATTATCGTTGCAAGACAAGAAGAAGTTCAAAGCTTGGTCATCCTAATCACAGAATACACTAAGAGATGATACTTGAGAGCATTGGTTTCTTGGGTGTTTGTTAGTTGCAACCAGCATGAGTGTGTAGATTCGGGTACCCACCTATCCCACAACCCAAGTCTGAACTTAATGCAAAGGCAATAAAAAAAAGTCGAAGAGAGAGCAAAAGAAGCACACAAAAGAAAAGTACCCCAAAGAGGTCACAAGTGTGGGATCTGGGTGACAGCCTAATCATTGCTCGGATCAAATCAAATACAAAAGGAAAATTATTATGGACCTAAACACATGGATTACACAAACATTTGAGGTTTGACACGTTTCAAAAGCACGCAGAAGAAATAAAATTATTGTCCAAAAGACAGAACTCTCAAAAGCAAGAAAGCTATAGCCTAGTAGATAGAACAAACTTGGGTGACTATGAAAACCTCTACCAAGGATAGGAATGCCCAACCGGTAGTAGAGAAAGTTTATACTTGGGATTTGGGGAAAAATTTATCGGGGCAATGAACGCCTGACTGGTAGCAAAGCTCTTTCCGAGAAACCCTGGTCTACTTGGAAAAGGCTGGGAGCAGCTGGAAAATGTTCCAGTACCACAATCAAAGTTCAAGAAATGAATACACATGAACACACTAGGAAACCAGTGGAAAACCTTGGATTGGAGGTCATTGAAATATTTTCAACACCAACACCTCTCAGTTTTGTTCCACTGCAAAGCTACATTCCGAAAGAGTATTGACGATGAAAAAATACCTTGGTCATTCCTCCTTTTGTCAGGGATATTTGTTGTGGGTCCACAACACACACCCCATTTTTTGGTCCTCTGACCATGGGGACCCCCTTCTTTTTTTTCTTTTAGCTTTCGGTCTTGTCTTCCCCCTTGAGTCCTCACCAAGTCAATCTCACAAGAAAGGGTGTCAGCATGATAAAACAAAACAAGACACTTTTTTTGGCCTTTCAGAGGACCATAGTACTCTGAAATACCAAAATGGCCAAAAGGCCAAAAGTCAGCCCTTTTGGGGTTTCGGCCTCTGAAAACACTGAAAGGCCGAAGGTGTCTACCTCCTGACTTTCAATGTTTCAGACCCCGAAACACCAAAAATGCTGACATAAGCCCCACGGGTTATAAATTTCCAAAAGGGCCCTAATCTGAGTCACTTCACTTTTTTGACTCCAACCTCTTGAGAGCTTGCAAATTTTCCATTTTCACGCTTGATCCTTGAGACTGATCGCCCCGCACCTCCAAGCTCCATTGTGTCATCCTCCCCCACTCCCAGATCCTTCGAGGTAAGTTCTTTCTTTACTGTCTCGTAGTTTTTCCCCCTTCTTGGTTTAGTTTTAGGGTTTTCATTCTTGGTGCTTGTCTAGCCGAGGGCATGCGGACTTCCTTCTCCCCTGGTGTCTTAGGGCCTTTTGGCACCTTCAATGTTTAGTAGGGAAGTCCCTCCTGGTCAGGTCAGGGTCTTTTGTTTCTAGTTTTCTGTGTTAGGGTTTTCATTTTTTTTTGTCACGACCTTTATTGTAGGTTTTTGGCCTTCAAAAGGCCAAAAACCAAGTTGGGCTGGGGTCTAAGTGTCATTTTAGAGATTTGGCCTTTTCAGCCTTTCGAACCTCCTAAAGGTCTGAAACGCCGACAAGTTTGAATCCCCAAAAGTGTTGTCCACCTCAGTAAGATCTCAAACTTTTAGAATTCGTAAGCCTATTCAGATCTTTGGCATCCACAAAAACCTTCAGACTTTCGGATGCTAGAAATTTTGATGAAGCTTTCTCTTCAATGGTGGCTTTTCACACTTTCATCCTTTTCAGCCTCTGAAACCATTTTCAACACCTGAAACCCCAAAAGGGATGAAAGTGCAAAAATATGCATTCCTGGCTACTAAGAGTGTTTTTCCTTTGTTTTCTTAGATTAGTCAGCTTTCTTTTAGTTTTTCTTCTTCAAATAAAATACTGATACTTTCATGTTTCACAGTAGAAATTCCTGAGAAAAAGACTGTGTCACCCATGAAGTACCTATACAAGGGGAACACTCCCCCTTCCAAAATTGGCAACAAGCACATTTAAATGATCGATACTGATATCTGGAATGTAGATTTGGATGACTTCCTGACAAGGTGTGCCCAACTAGTTAGGAGATCAGAGGATCGTACCTCACTGGTATTAGCAGGAATGGTCAACGCGGTAGCCCACCCAGTAGTCGTGACCTCGCCTAAACTGATCATGACCTTGGAAAACCATTATGACTCTGACAAAAGGGTGGTTCAGAATACAAAGGGCCAAGTAGTATTGGATATTAGGCTAGACATTATAGAGGATGTTTTCCACCTCTACAAAGGCATAGACAAGTTCTATGACTTTTTCATAGAGAAGGGAAACTTGTGGTTCAGAAACAAAGGGGAAGAGGCCTATGAAATAGTCAATAACAATTACCTCAAGCAACCTCTCCCCAAAAATAAGTCGGACAAGATACACTTAAGGAGGGGATACATGAAAGATGATATCAAGGCAGCCATAACAATGTTAAGCTGAGTATATGGGTTACCACAATCATCCCAATTGGAGAATTGGATGATTCTCTTGATAGAAAGACTCAGAAGCCATAGGGCTAGGCTCGATTGGGGGACCATCATCAGTGATGATTTGGATGAATAGTTGGTGGCAGTGAAACACAACCCCAAGTTTTATATGAGTACCTAAGTGGTGTACCTATTGGCAGCATGGGTGGAGTACCTAGGACTCATCAAGAGGGGAAACCTAAATGATACCAATGCATGGCCTCACATCATGTACCCCCAACTACAGAAAAAGGAAAAAATGTTAGAGGACAACCCAGAATATAGGATATTCAATGACGCCTTCATTTTTGCAATCATCCGATCCATTGAGGGTGACTTTGTAAAAAGGATGTCAGAAGAAGCAATCACCAAAGTAAGGGCCATAGGGGCCTATTACATACAATTCAGAACCTTCACTTACATTCAGATAGTGGGATCAACTTTGAGACCAAACAAGTTTCCCAGGTATCCATCCGACTAGATAATAATTTTGGAGATGGTCAGGCAACTCGCAGATGCATATGAACACATAAAGCACAAAAAGAAGCATTGTTGGGATTTTTCCATCTCACTGGGACCATATACCCTACAGGATATGAAGGTCTGTAAATCTTTGGCCTTTGAATGGGATGATTGTCCCATACATCTTTAAAAGATAGTGTGGCCTTTTTTTGACCCTAGAGGCACTTACAGCCACATTATTGGCAAATTCTACATTCATGAACCACACTTGGAGGATCACTGGATGAACTATGTAGATGATCATGAGGTCAGGATCTGTGATTATTGTAGTATGACCCTTACCTTGGCAAAGGAAGTCATAAAGACTCCCATTCCCCCAAAATTTTGGGAGTATGATTCAGATGAGGTCTTGGAGGCCATTTATATAGATGATAAGATATATGACAGGCCCATCAGGAATGCAGAGGTTGATAAGGATAAAAATGATGACATTGATTTCTTGGAAAGGCATGTGATAACAAAAATAAGGGAATGGATTAAGAGGCCCTACAAGATGAGTCCAATACCTGTGAAAACATTGATGGATCCACCCAAGAAGGCAGATAAATAGTGTGGAGAGAAAAGTACAGTGCCAAAATACAAGAAGGCACCACCACAGAAGCCAAGCATGATATATATCCATGAACGTGCAATGGAGTGTGGGTCAAACCCAAGACCCCAGGATCCTAAGACAAGGATGACTAGGAAAATAGATCATCCCATGGGGCTAGCACAAGTTTCACCAGATGAAGGACCCTCTACTTCTGGACAATCTCCTCCTACCACCGAAAAAGGAGAGAAGACATATAAGAGGAAGAAAGCTTTAGTGTCTCCTTAATTACAAACCGTAGAGGAGGACACAAGAAGAGGAAGAGGAAGAGGTCCCTCTAGTCAAAAGGACTAGGTCTCAAAAAAGGAGAGAAAAGGAGACTAGTAGGAAACATCAAGAGGATCCTAAAGAGAAAGATAACCCCTTGGATGCTCTAGGATCGGATGAGTAACCCTAACTCCACCTCCCACTCAATTTACCAATCCAAAGCCAAATATACCTACTGTGGGAAAGAGCTCTAAAGCATATCAAGGGCTCGGGAATAAAGAGTCCCCAATTTCCCAAGAGGTGACTAGAAATGAGCTCGCAATAGAAAACATTATTGTTATAATTCCCCCTCACATTTCAACTCCACCAACTACTCTTCCACTTCTCATTCCTACTCCACCACCATTTCTTCTAACTCCCACTACTCTTCCACTTCTAATTCCCAATCTCCCAACACCTACTCCACCATCCTCAAGCTCTTTGCCTTGCCACAACCTGAGACATGGAGGATCAGTAACTGTAGAATTTGTGTCACCTTTTGAGACCAAATTAAAGGTCATGACTAGTCTCAATACCAAAATGTTTGTTAGCTCCTCAGGAGAGGAAGACAAAGGCCTGGAAAAACAAGATGAGGCAATGGAAGAAAAAGACAAGGCAGAAGAGGAAAGGGGAAAGGAAGAAGAACACTGAGGAGAAATGAATGAAGGGGAATAGAGACAAGAACAAGAAGAGGGTCCAGATAAAGAGGTGACTCCAGGGTTCCAAAATTTAGATTCAATTTTTCACGTTACCCCATATGAGCCAGTCACCGCATCTAGTAAGCCTACATGGTTTACTAAAGAAATCCAGTTAAGGAGAAGAACTTATACAGATGAGGATGAAGGGGAAAATATGGATATAGCATCTTTAGGACAAGATTTTCATCAGACAAAGATCATATTACTAGCACAAAAAATCTCTTATGTCACGCAAGACACTAGGGGGCACTGGAAGGCATAGTTTTCAGTCCCATCTGCCATCACCTCTCAAATGCAAGCAAATCCGGAAGACTATACATTTGAGGAGGTAGATTTGGGGGAACCCATCAGGGAAGGGATAAAGACACTAGCAGGCTTAGGGCTTAAACATGCTCTGGGTTTCATGAGTAAGGATGAGGAGACCATAAAAACCTTGACTGGAACAGAATGAAGCCTTGAAGAAGTTCATTCACAAAATGGTTGGTCCTATTGACCCCAACTACCCAGATGCCTCATTATAGGTAGTGTTAGATAAGAGAAACACCCCAGACCTATTGGTAGGGTTAACACCATCCTTCATTAAAGAAAGTGTAGATTGGATGGAATATGCCATCAAACGGGTATTCAAACCTTATAGGGTTATTCTAATAGAAGCTACAAATTTTATTGATTTGATGAAAAATGAGGGTGGCCTGGAGTCTCAGACAAGCAAATGGTGAGCCACCCTCCAATATTTGCAGATCATTAAGAAATAGCACTTCCAAATTATGGTAAAGATATATGAGGGTGAGGAGCTAGACAAATTTGAGACTTGGATCAAGTGCATAATCAAGATAATTAGCATTTATGAAAATGTCAAGCCTCCATATTGGAGAAGCAAAAAGAAGTCTTGGAATGGGTTGAGGAAATAGATGTTTTCTTCGTAGGGATCGACCTTGATTTGTATCGGTATGAAGCTAATCATATCTTATGACCATCTAAAGCAGTGGTCTAATAATTCAGGGACATTATGGCAAGCATAGAGACCAAGGAAGCCTTGCAGCAATTATTTGATGCAAAAGAAGAGATGACAAACCATGAAGAGGAGATCCATTTATTTGCTTCTGAGCTAACTACCTTCAAATAAAAGCAAGAATGAAAGGTCAACAAGTTGAAAAGAAAGAAGATAAACTATGAGGAAGTTCAGGAGGTCATACAGATGCTCCGGGCTGTACACCCAGAAGTATTCCCAAACTGACTCCTTGGACCACTGAAGCATTTTGAAGAAGCAATCTCCAACACTTGACAGAATTCCCTAAGGAAAATTTTGGTGTTTCATCCTTTTGGCCCATTCAGTACATGCAACTTCCAGCCTTTGGTTTTTTTGGCCCCGCAAGCAAGACAGTTTTTCAGCCTTTCAGCCTTCCGATTTTTCAGCCTTTTGGCCTTCCAAAATCTTTGGCCTTTCGGCCCTCCAAGTTTTTTGGCCTTTTCAGCTTCTGACAAGTCCAAACTTTGGACCAAAATTTTGTTGTTTAATACTTGAGAAGTTTTGGGGCATTAAAAGTTATAGAGTTGAGGTCGGGGTCTGAAAATCTGGATGTTTCTAGCGAGATCACATTTTTGCACACCAGTTAAACTCCAGATCAGATTGATGGTTAACTTGATTTTTTTTTTAAGGGAATAAGGGTCTCTTTCCAGTCTCCACCACCAGAAGAGCCTCCAGATGACGAATCCAAGGAAAAATCAAAGAAATGAGAAGAATACTCCAAGTTTTTCAGAAGAAATCCTCCTTTTCTCTTTTCTTCTTGGCGAGGTTGACCCTCCTTGCATGGGCAGACTGGTTGTAAATGGATTCAAGAATCCATGCAAGTTATCTAGTAACAATTAAGAGTAGTTTCCCTTTTAGCAAAGTTTTAGTTTAATTTATTTTTCTCTCTGATTCCCTAAATTCAGAATTCATAGTTGTAGATCCATAACTCTATATATTTTAATCACAAATCAATGTTAAAGGGTCAAATTCTGAATGCAATAAAGATCTACATTTGGTGCTTCATTCGTGGTGTGTGAATTGCTGCTACCTATGAGAAATTATTGAATGTATGCTTGCATTATTCATTATTTTTAGATAGCCTCTTGTTTATTGTGCTTCAAATTTGTGTTTCTTTAGTTGGGGTTTATTGTTGTTTGCTTACCTTTTTGTGACGAATGCGTGGAAGAGATCATCTTTGGGCTTAATGATAAATCTGTCTCGTGGGTGTGCACATCTTGGTGCCTTTGCAATTTGAGAGATTTTAAATATCTTGCATGAGTGAATACCTCTTTCTCTCCAAACGCTTGCATCTGTGGGGTACTAAATTGTGACTTTGTCTGATTTGTGCCTCGTGGGTTTGTTCAAAATCTCCCCATCATTTAATTCGCAAGGAAGGGTTTACAACAGTTTATGTATATAGGATTTTATTTTCAGCGGTTTTTTTTACTCCTTGTTACTCTAATCTCTTCAAATTATGTCTTTAATTCTGAAAATCCACATCTTGAAAATACAAAATTGCCTTTTTGTTTACAACACCCATATTTGTTAAAATGGAAAATACCAAAAAAGAACTAAAGTGTTTTGCAGTTTGATGTCTTGAACGTACCAGCAAAGGCCCCCTCGTGAACAATCACATTTATCTTCAAAATGAGTAACCAAGTAGGTTGTGACCCGACCCTGAAAAACCTTGTGGATAACTTTGTTATTCTTTCAAGAGAGGAAATCGTATCTTGTTAGAATTAATCTTTCCTTGCTTGAAAATATGTATTTAAAGGATAAACCAAGGTATCCTTATTTTTATTTGTCCTCTAGTCCATGTAGGAGGACATGTCACTATTTTGTATTTCCTTTAATAAGGAAAATAGATATTCCTCCTTAAGAGGAATCTCACATTTGTCTCACACACGATATGAATGTGACATTCATAGAAGATGGGAGTTACATGCAAACTCCTCCAGTCATCTCTACTTAAGAGATGCCTCTCACACACTTGCTTCAATAATATTCTCTATTCTTTCACTTCTCCTTCATTTTTCATTCTTTCTCTCCATGTTGTAATAAGATTTGTGCTCCATTTCTCTCTTCTTCTTTAGTCTTTGAGCCTCATTCATAATACATAAGGGGTTTTTATTTTCTTTTCCCCTTTCAAAAATCTTTGAGTTCTTGTTGTTGTTTGAGTACTTTGGAGATCTTTTGGGTTGATAGTTTGGAGCAATCTCTCTCTCTCTCTCTCTCTCTCTCTCTCTCTCTCTCTCTCTCTCTCTCTCTCTCTCTCTGTGATCTAGGTAAATTCCTTCATGCACTCATACTTGGATTCTTTCATTTTCTCTACTTTTTATGATTCCTAACATGGTATCAGAGCAGGTTGAATCTTTGTTTGTTGAGTGTTGCATGTAGGAAAATTTGAAGGATATTTTGGTTGTGAAGGAGAAAGCATTTTTTATCTAACCTCTTTTTGCAGGTTTTACTTCATTATTTTTTACAAATCTAACAACTTAGTTTTTCTTAGTTCTGGATGGCTTGCCGCCAGATCTAAGTCTATTTATCACTATTTCAAAAAAAAATTAAAAAAGTTTTTCTAAAATCTAAAGCTCCTTCATATATATTCAGTTTCTCTAACAATCTGATTTGCAGGTTTTGCTAATCTTTATCTCTTTCTACATTTCAGCATTCTAACTATTAGCTCTAGATTTATATATTTAATCTATATTTCTAATGTCTTATTTGCAGATTTAGACTCTCTGCTTCATATCTTTATCTCTGTTAGACTACTGATTTATCTTCCTTACAGATATCTATTCTTTAATCTCTAGTTCTCTACAGGTAATCCTTCATTTAGTTAAACCTTTGTCTTCTCCTCTCTTGCAAGTTATATCTATATATCTTGCAGGTTATCTTCATTGTATTTAGCTTTGTTTTGTCTCCTGTATAAGTCTTGTTAACTATATTTCTCAGCCTTGGTAACTTTGTCTCTTGCGTAGAAAAATTGCAGCTCCTCCTTGCTGCGCTTGAGTTCCTTGCTCACGCAGCTTTGTTTAAGTTCTCAATTTGTTTATTAGTAGCTTTGGTTGTTGTCACGCAGCCCATATTCCATTTATCTCCCTACAGCAAGTTCATTTTCATTCCTTGCATAGCCTGGTATTTTCCTCATGCAACCTTGCATATACCTTCATTCAACACCATATTTATATTCCTCACATAGCCTGTGAAAGTTTTAAGGCATATTTCAAACCCAGCGTAGCATTTTTCACCCTATCTCGCAGCCTTCACTTCTGATCTTTCACAGCTATCTTAAAACTTCTTTTTCGCAGCTTTGTGCAGCTCTAGTTTATTATATAACTTCATTGTTAATTTTATTTAATTTCATTTCTATCATTTCCAATTTGCATTTTGCAATCTATTATTCTACATTCTCCCAGTTGCGTTAGTTTAAAAGGAAGCATTGTAGAAGTTAAGTCAAGATTAAATTTATCTTTTTTTGGCAGACTTTATTGTATTTTCTTTATTCCTTCAGCAATCTGTGTATAAGTGGCCCAAAATCTGACATATTCTCTGTTAGCTAGAGATTAATTATCATATAGTTGCAGATTATTATCATTAGCTAGAGATTATTATCATTTTGTTGCAGATTTTCATCAATTATCTTTTGTTTCGTTCTCTCTCTCTTTAACGATTTCTTTGTCTGCTGCATTTCTTTAAAGATTCAGGTCGGGAGATATAAACTTTGTCTCACTTATCTCTAATTTCTTTATCTTATTCATTAAAAATTAATGAATTACATTTCTTCATCCAATTAATCTATCTTAAATAATTTATTGTCTTAGTTTATTCTAAGTTATCACTTCTAATTTAATTTTTTAAACTTTTTTTAATTCAAAAAGTTTAAACGTTCATACATTTTTCCTGCTCCATTTTAACTCAAATCGTTTCATTTATAAGCTTTCTATATCATTTATAACCAAAATCTATTGTTGGTTCTGTAATTCATTACAATTATAATTTGTTTCACCATTTTCGTTAAAAATTTAAATTTTTTTTAAATATCTTTATTTACCTATTCTATTGTAAGTTAACATTAAGTTAAACTCATTTTTCTTAATCTTGCAAATAATATATTCTATGTTATTCACTTTTTTTAAGATAATTTGATCATTTTATCATGTCTACTCTAATTCCAGAAATTAAACTAAATAGTTCTAATTATCACCAATGGAAAACTCATGTTTCATTTCTATTCCGGTTTAAACATTTACTTGAAGTTGTTACAGATGCAGCTATTGAACCAGCTACCTCTGCTTCACAACCAAAAAAAGATGCATGGAAAACCAAAAATGAAGAAGCCCTTGGTTTGATTGGTCTCTCCATCGTTCCTGATCCTTATGTCCTAATTAGACATTGCACCAAAGCTCATAAAGCATGGGCCATTTTGCAACAGACGTCTGACAGCTCATTGAAATCTCGTAAGATTCAACTCCAAGATAACTTGGAGGACTTAAGGTATAATGATTTTAAAAATATGGATGAATTTTTACTCAAGTTTGATGTAGTTAAAACTCAACTAAGTGGTGTTAATGTTAGTTTAAGTGATATTAGATTAATTACAATTATTCTTAAGAAATTCCTTCCTAAAGAGTTTCAACAATTTATTACTAACATTCACTCACAGCTTGCTATTCCTACTTTAGCTCCTCATTTAACTTATGTAATCTTTCAAAAATTGTTACGTCAAGAGGAGGCTAAATTATTGCAATTTGGTACTATTAAGTCTTTTGAACATGCTTTTGTTTCTAAAACTCCAAATCATAGTAATAAATCTCATACTTCTAATAGTAATCATCATAATAATAATAATTATTCCAATAAAAACAATAACTATCGTAACAATAATAATCATAATAATGGTTATTCAAATAACCATAATCATAATAATAATTATTCAAACAACAGGTCTAATTCTAGGCCATCATACAATAATAATTACAATAATTACA
>MU223302.1:302428-312625 GCA_018584345.1 Thuja plicata | reverse complement strand
TAATTAGTTTTACTGATTTAAAACATGCAAACTAAAGATCAAGGTCAAGTTGTAAACCTTGGATCTAAGAGTTAACATTGTAATGTGTGATTCTAAGATAGGTCAAATACTTGTATAAATAGATGCTTAATCTATTGTGATCATGTTGTTCGATGAAGATTGTAGCCACGGAGAGCATCTAAAGACTAGACAAGAGATTTCATGTAGGAGAGAAAACAATCAAATCAGTTTCAAAAACAAGAACACAAGCTACCGAAAAGAAAAGAAAGGTATTAATCAGTCACTTAAGGTGATATTATTATTATGAGAGCTTTAATGGATCTACAATCAGAAATTGTAGATTGCATACAGTCAAGTCAATCATATGTACTCATTCTAAAAAGTGTAGTACACTTAAGAAATCCTTTCAAGAAAGGTGGACTTAACAGTCCTATTGTAAATCTCTTAACCGAGTGCACACTTAAATCAGTGTTGCTAAAGCTCTTAACATAGTAGATCTTAACAGGTCTCCAGTTTAATACTTCTAACATGGTAGATCATCAGAAGTGATCAATTGTAAGTCTTTACCGACTCCCTTCCATTCTGCAAATAGTGAAGTTTTGTGGGTGCGATCCCAACCACAATTTTTACTTCCTAACAGGAGTTTTCTATGATATCATATCTTGTGTTATGTGTTTATTACTCTCATGAATGTTTCTATGAATGTTGCAAATAGTTAAATATTATGAATTAACACTACATGCATAAGAAAGAACAACAGTAATGGTCGGTAATATAGTAATGAATGATTACTAATAAATGAATTATGAAAAGAGTTAAAAGTTTTAGAGGTACTGATTCACCCCTCCCCTCTTAGTACTACTTCCCATTAATCCCAACAATTGGTATCAGAGCTTTGCCTCTTCTTAGAAAATCTTAAAGGCTTAAGAGAAAAGATCATACAATGGAGAAGTACAAACTTGATAAGAATATTGAGAATAAAAATCTTGAGATACAGATGTTCTATGAACAATATAAAGAAGCTAGAATCAAGATGAGAGAGTTGTTGGATGAGAGGAAATGTATGGAAACTCGGAGCAATGAAAAAGATTATCAAGAAGAAGAGATTCTAGATTTCTTTGAATCTTCAGGATCAAACATAAGTAATGCATCAGATACAGTAGAAGAGAACATCACAAATCTAAAGGAGATCAATCAACATCTAACAGAGCAAATAAAGATGTTGCAAATCGGTCAAGAGAGCTATATGGTAAGAATGATTGATGTGATGAATTCTACTAGACAAGATGAAACAGAAAGAACACTTGCTATTGATGACAAAAGGAAGATTATAGAGAAACTACAAGAAAAGGAGTTAGAAATTCAAAGACATGTTGAGCATCACCATGAGATCACAAATAAGATTATTCTAATGATTCAAGAAGCAAATAGAATGAATATAGAACTCATTGAAAGAGTGCAGGCTATCGGTGAACTAAGAGAATAAAATGAGAAACTAAAGCATGAGGTTAGAATTCAGCAACAACATAATGAAGTTATCAGAAAGGCTGAAGAGAGCAATAAAAGAATGGATGATTTTCTTGAAGGAAGACAAAGATTCAACAACAACAATGGTTTAGGCTTTACCAAAAAATGGAGAATCATCAAATCAAGCCAATCCAAAGAAAGCTGACATGCAAACACTGTGGAAAGCAAGGCCACACATCAAATGTATGTCGAGGAAAAATGAAAGGTATTCCTAAATCTGCATCTTCATTCATAGCATTTTGTTATAAATGTAACAAGAAAGGACATAAAGCATATGAGTTTAAGTCTAAGACGGAACAACCAAAGAACGAAACCTACATGGAAAAATATTATCCTACATGCAAGATGAATGGGCACACAAGTCTTGAATGCTAGAAAAAGAAAAGGCAAACATGAAAGCCAAAAGGTCAAGAAACTCCCTGTCAACCAAAGAGAATCGGTAATCAATATGTATGGGACTACAATACATGGACAAACTATACAGCATGTGGTAGATATGGTCACATTGCTACAAATTGTATGAGGGCATGGACCAAAAGGTCTAGAGGCTGGTCAAACCCTGGAAGGACATGCTTACACTGTCACAAAGTTGGTCATCTCAAAAAGGATTACAAAGACCGAATGACAAAGATAAGCACATATCCCAATGGAAACACCATTGAAGATATCCAGAGGGCTAGAGAAAAAATGTGGAGAAAAGCTTCAAGCAATGATGAAGCTGGACCAAGCAATGCAAATGGTGACACCCCATCCAATGGATCTGGTGACATCACCACCCACACTTGAGCTGAACAAGTAAGTATGGAATTGCACTACACCAAGTCATATTTTGCATCAGTTCCATTATACAAATTGATAGATAGTCAAAATCTGCATAATAAAGATGCATATTATGTTAATTGTTTCAATTCTAAGAAAACAACCCCATTAGTATACACATACCAAATATCATCGATGAAAACAATGGATGAGTTGTTTACACTTACCAGAAGTTTTCAGTCAACACATAAAATGGTTAAGTTACCAATGTAACCTGACACCCGTCAGTAAGGAAGCAAAGTGACAAAGTTGTCATGACAGAATACCGATATCCGTCGGTAAAAGAAAAATTATTAACACCTATCCTAAGCATCATGACAACACCGATGATGATTTTGAAAGACTTCCCGATGAACTCCGTCTTCATGTCCCGGTGATTCATTGAGCATTTATGACAAAGACTTAGGGCAAAAAGTCTATAAATAGATGATGGGAGCACTTCATTTTGTACCCATGATTTGAAGAGAAAGCAGAGTGAAAAATAGACTGATTAAAGAGCATTCAATAGAGCAACCTCAACATGATCCAAGTACAGAGAAAGTAGATCATTCACCATTATCAGGGATCAAAGTAAGTACCGAGGGCACTAAAAGATCTCTGTCATTATTTTTCAAGAAAGCCCTAAAAACTGAAAAGTGATGGCAACCACGTTGAGAACCATAAAGATCAAGAGTGATAAGAAGAATGTGGTCAGGTTAATCAATAATAACACTTGTGTTGAACCCAAATATAATAGATGTCTGGAGATTGCATCACAACCCGTTGAAATCGGTACATTTTCTAAGATTCCACATAGGGTTTTGCTTATAGAAGATGTTAGGTCTTGTATTCACTGCAAGAATTCTGAAATAGGTGATCTAGAGATGGATGAAGCTTATAAGAAGCTTTGTGATGCAGAAGGAAACCTGAAAGAAGAGCACAAAAACTTAGAGGTTAAAGGGATAACTAATGCCCTATATTTCCTGAGGGACTTCAAGATCGACTGGATTAGGTTGGTGCTTAGCAGTTTGCATGACCATAAGTTGTGGTTAGATCAACCCAAACAAAACACCAAGGATGTCCTTCACGCTGTCACTGGTTATCTAATAACCGACAAGCCTAAGCCTCACAAGCATCCCTCCAGGCCAGAAGTCACAGAGCTCACAAAAGTTGAATGGGACAATAAAGGTCTGAAAGTAAACACCATCACCGACAAGGAACTGAGGTTCGGTGCATGTGTGATTGGTTATAATATCTTTCAAGCAAGCAGGTTCAACAGCATATCTGCAACATCAGTAAGCACAACTTACAAGATAGTGACAAAGGGAATATAGATGGATCTGTGTGAAATTCTGCTAAAGAAACTTGATGAAAACATGATCACAATCAGGTCCATAAAGACTAACACATGTAAGTTCGGCTCACTTATCATGTGTATCTTTTTCTACTTTCAAGAATACTTTCCTTCAGTAGGAAAAGTGATATGGGACACTACAAAACCAGTGACATTACTGATTAGTGAACTAATTAAGTCACTAGGAGATAATTTTGAATCTGTTATGACTGCATACTTCCTTGAATTCAAGGAAAAGATGATGGAAAGGACAAGGATCCCTAAACAACTTGTTGAAAAACATAGGGATGAAATATGTTTTATGGTGGATACAGATTTCACCCATATCAAACCAGTTGTACCAAGAACAGCTTGGTTAGCACCACTGGATTATGAAATCAACATAAATCAGGCCACAAATGCTATCGAAGCATTGATCAATGAGCCTATTGACAGCAAACAACCAAGGTTTGGAACCTATGAAGAGACCAGATCAAAGATAAAAAGAGGTCTAGAAATTAAGAAGACTGTCAATAAAAAGGATAAGATGGTTAAGAATCTCAAAAAGATTCTATCAATTACTAAGGAGGAACAAGAACAACCAGAGGAAACCGATGAACAAGGCACCATCAGTGAAGGGCATGATGAACAGAAATGAGATTCTAAGGAAACTGAATCTAATACGCCTCCACCTCCTACAAAGAAGTGGAGGACAAGGAGCCAAAATACAAATACCGACACTGCACCTCTTAAGAAAGGTCAAGTAAGGACCTATAGGAGGAAGCAACCAGCAAAACAAACAAAGCAACAAACTGTGAAGACAACACCTATAAACAGGAGAAAAAATATGGTCAGAACTAAGGCTAACATTGAGGATTCTAAAGAAGATGGGCCTGATGTTGTAAAGAAAAATTTTAGGAATCAAACTGTTGATGAGGTAGCTGAATCCATTGCTACACATGGTACAATGACTAATAAGAAAATTAAACAATGGGATACACTCAAACCAGAGAACCAGAATAAGATACAAGAGGTAATCATCAGGTCAATGGTAAAACTCAAATATGTACCAGCTAAATTCATCAACCAAATACCTAAAGAACTAGGAAAGAAAATATCTCAATAATGTTCATATGCTCTATAGACTGAGAGAGAAGTAAGGGAGAGGGTACTTGTCAAACTAATGCCTCCTGAATCTAAGATTAAAGAAATCAAACAAATTATGAAGAAGCACTCAGGAAAGTTTGTATCCAAGATAAGGGCTTACAAAGTCCTTGAAGATAAATTTATAGAGCTAGACACAATGACTGAAACAAAATGGAGACAACTCCTAGATCTACCAGTAGAGTCAACAAGTTGTGAGGAACAGCTACTTCTCACTGACACACCTCATAGAGAGGAGGAGAAAGACAAGGTAATTCCTCAGCACATTGCTTTGGACAATGTTGAAGAAATGGAGCAAATTTATTTGGACAAAGTCATGGATAATCTTGACATTCAAGACATCACCAATTATGACTCTGATAAAGACCCACAGAAGAAAGATGATGTAATATTCATAAAACTCAAGGATCAGGGAAGGCAACAAAAATTGAAGATATCAAAGGATAAAGATATGAATGTTGCTGATAAGACATGGTAGGAAACATTAGTCATGGACTCAACAGAACCAGACCCTGGAGAGAAAGTACAAAAAGATGAGGATGTCACTGCTCTAAAAGATCAAACCGATGAGCAGGAAACCACTCTAGATAAAGCCCAAGCTAGAAAATAAATCAATATGCTATTATTAATGAAGGAAATCAATATACTAGAGGGTAATGATGGATCTACTGTAGAGGACACAAGCACACCCGAGGACAAGGGTGATGTTGAAGTAAAAGACACCACAGATAATACAAAGGACACAACTATAGACAAAGCTACAACCGATGATCAGAGAGATAAATAAACTAATCAAAATAAAGAAGAAACACAAAAGGTAGAGGAGGAAAAGCAGAAAGATAAAAGTGAAGAAGAAAAGAAGGATGAACTGGAGAAGAAAATAGAAGAAAAATCTGCAGAGACACCCAAGGTTGATGGAGAAACATCTTCACCAAACAGACAGGTACACACCGAGCAGAAAACACAAGAAGCTTCATCAAAATAGCCTTCACCAAGAACATCAGAAAGGAAAAATGAACTAGCAATGGTATTTCATACATCTGCATCCCCACAAGTCTCAAAGAAGAAGAAGAAGAAGAACAAGCATAAGAATCCAGTAACTCTGGATGAAATCATTGAGATTCCAGTTTGTGATCCGAGGACATTGGATCAAACTGAATTGACCAAGTATGCCAGACTCTATGAGAGGAAGGCAATGCAATACAAACTAAGCAAAGCCACAAAGGAGGCAAAGGTACTGGAAGTAGCAAGAGGTATACTTCAGCAAATAGTATCGGATGTAGATATTGATCAGACAACCCCAATGCTTGATCAATTGGTGGTACTCACAGATGTAATACAATCTCAAAACATCGATGCTGAGAAGGTCATGGAAGAAAGACTTGAACATAAGTATGAGTTCAAGCTAGCAGAAAAGATAAGCCATGAAGTGGCATTGAAAAAGGTAAAGCTCTCTGAATTGGTGAGCACAATTGATCCAATCATCTCAGAAGCTATTACTTTGATATAGAAATTGTGTACACTTGATCAACTCACATAGGAGTATACCGACTAGATAGCACAAATAGATGTTGATCTTAAGACAAGTGCACAAAGTCTCATGAATAATGAAGAGGCAATAAAATTGCACAATGAGAAACTCAAACAGGCTCAGAAATTGAGACAGGACATACAGATTGCAGAGATGAAGTACATAGATGAGGTAAATGAACTCCAAGCTCATCTCTTACCAACACTTTCACTACTGCAACAACATGTGACAGAGGAAAATAGACTAATTTCCACCCTATAAATGTTTTTCCTAGACAGCATTTATGATATGCATGCAAGGCTAGAGCTAGAGCACATGGCACTAGAACTCCTAAAAAAAAAATGGGAAAAATTGCTCGAAGACATCAAGACCATCCATTCACATATTCTTGACACATTGTAAGGTACACATTTTTGTCATATTTTTGGCATCTTATAAGTTGTACATTTTTTACATGAGTATCAAATAAAGGGGGAAATGATATGTATAGTTCAGTTAGTATAAAGGGGGAAGTGATATGTACAGTCACAATAAAATAAGAAAGGGGAAATGAAAAAAGGAAATGATGTGTACAGTCAAACAATTGAAAGAGCAAAGAACAAGGAATGTATAGTATAGAGGCAAGTATACATGTACATATATACTTATACTATACCGATGCATACAGTTAGGGGGAGTCATATAATGACAAGGATATAAACATAGTGTACATACTAAACACTTTAGTATTATGCACATATCAGTTTTTGATACTAATGTCAAAGGGGGAGATTGAAGGCATTATTTTTTTCCATTAGTATACACAAGGAAAAACATGATCTACACCATCGGTTTACACTACACCAATAGACAGGGCATAGCACTACCCTACACCAAGGTTACCTGATACTACCAAGTTCAAAGCATCTTGACAAACACTATTTAGTGTTACCCGATGACAAAATGGTTAAAGGAACCCAACGAGTAACAACAGTGCAACCCAACGGAACAACAAAGAGAGGAACCCCATAGATGAAGGGAACCTGACAATTAGTTCAACAAAGGAACACCGACAAACTTTCAGTTCAACCCGAAGACCAAGAATCGACAGTCAGTTACATCTCGCAAAAAGTGGATTTGACTTTCCACGTCAGATAAATCACTGAAGTTGTATATATAGCTTCTTGATTTGGTTTTAAATCCATTATGTGCGGAGGAAGCAATGTACTTATTATTGTTTTAATTAGTTGTATTGATTTAAAACATGAAAACTAAAGATCAAGGTCAAGTTGTAAACCTTGGATCTAGGAGTTAACATTGTAATGCGTGATTCTAAGATAGGTCAAATACTTGTATAAATAGATTCTCAATCTATTGTGAACATGTTGGTGTTCGATGAAGATTGTAGCCATGGAGAGCATCTAAAGACCAGACAAGAGATTTCATGCAAAAGGACAGAAAAGAATCAAATCAGTTTCAAGAACAAGAACACAGGCTACCGACGAGCAGAGAAAGGTATTAATCAGTCACTTAAGGTGATATTATTATTATGAGAGCTTTAATGGATCTATAATCAGCAATTCTAGATTTCATACATTCGGTTCAATCATATGTACTCATTCTAACAAGTGTAGTACACTTAAAAAGTCCTTTCAAGAAAGGTGGATGTAATAGTCCTATTGTAAATATTTTAACCGAGTACACACTTAAATCAGAGTTGCTAAAGATCTTAACAGAGTAGATCTTAACAGGTCTCTAATTTAATACTCCTAACAGGGTAGATCATCAGAAGTGATCAATTGTAAGCCTTTATCGGCTCCCTTCCATTCTGCAGATAGTGAAGTTTTGTGGGTGCCATCCCCACCGCAGTTTTTACTTCCTAACATGAGTTTTCTATGATATCATATCTTGTGTTATGTGTTTATTACTTTCATGAATGTTTCTATGAATGTTGCAAATAGTTAAAGATTGTGAATTAAAACTACATGCATAAGAAAGAACAACAGTAATGGTTGGTAATACAGTAATGAATGATTACTAATAAATGAATGGTGAAAAGAGTTAAAAGTTTTAGAGGTATTGATTTGCAAATAGTTAAATATTGTGAATTAACACTACATGCATAAGACAGAACAACAGTAATGGTCGGTAATACAGTAATGAATGATTACTAATAAACAAATGGTGAAAAGAGTTAAAAGTTTTAGAGGTATTGATTCACCCCTCCCCTCTCAGTACTACTTCCCATTAACCCCAACAATGTGTGTGTGTGTGTGTGTGGGTGAACCCACAATAGTGGGTTACACTTTTCTGCCTAAACAGACAATGAAGTCTACATTTTGAAAAAAACTTTCAGATTCGGATGCATATTGTCGTTAAATTGTTTGAAATTGGAAGATGAATTAAACTAGAGTCTTTTAGGATTTTCTATCTAGATTCTAATTTTATTTTTTTCTCTTTTTTTGAATTTATTTGAATGGTTTGTTTTTCTCCCACGAAAATTGCTATGTTGCTGAAAATATCATTTTCAAAAAGTTACATTGACTTCATAGAGCATAACATTTTTTCTAAAATAGATATCAATACGATTCTTTTAAATTTAGTTTTTTAACATCTATACGGGGGGCATGCAATTGGTTTGATGATTTTATCATGATTATTTCATATTTTATGAATGTTTGAAGTAGAGTAAAGCATAATTTTGACATACCTTGACTGCATAGCTTACAACTTATTGTTTCTTTATTGAAATTCAATTTTTTTTTTAATATAGAAAGTAGACTCAAATTCGGAGGGCACTATTATTATTCAAATTGGTTTTCTCTTTTCTACTATTTTTCATTGAACGTCAAACTTGGAGGTTTATATTCGATAAAAAACCTACATTTGATGCACGTTCAAAAACATAGACCTAATTAATTCAAGAGTTGTCAAATCTATATTTGTTAGAAAGATCTTTTAGAGTACTTGTGTGATGCAAAAGGAAGTCTCTTTATTCTTCCATTTGATTCCTGTGCTTGAGCCCTGAAACCCTGAAAACTGCATATTTATTTTAGCCTCTGCAAATGGCCTCTAATCAGAGGGTTTCGATAGAAAGTAGTTTCGATCGAAACTAATTATTTTTTATCGAAACTACTTTCTATCGAAAGTACTTTCTTAGTTTAACATGGGTATGGGTAAAAACCCAAGTAAAATCTTCACTAGTTAGTTTTGATCAAAACTAACTTAGTTTTGATCGAAACTAAGAATGTTTCAATCGAAACAGTCAGGTACTTTCTATCAAAATTATCTGAATAAACCTCCCACCTTGTGGATTTTGTAAGAAATTGCTTCCTCCAAAAAATTGTAACCCGCTATTGTGGGTTCACCCATGTGTGTGTGTGTGTGTGTGTGTGTGTGTGTGTGTGTATCTATATATCTGAATATTTAAAACTATATTTAACTCAGCATTTGAATATTTTAATCGCTATAACAATGATGAGTAGAGAGCTCTAGATAGGAGACAACTATAAGAAATCTTAGGCTCTGTTATAGATTTTTCTTGTATGAACCACAATGCTTGAAATGTCTATGTGAACCTTGTACCTTCTACTCCTGATTCAGAGACAAGAAAAGCCTAATTGCTAAGGACTGGATAAGGTCCTTCTTCGTTTTTGAGCTCCACAAATACTCAGGCAGGTTTTACCTTTCAAGATGGCTGTTAACACAGTATTTACTGATGTGGACACCGATTAGATGTGTATCTTTAGTGAAGCAACTTATGAAGTATCTTGCTGATGATCAAGCATAACCACAAACAAGATATTACCATACAAATCATAGTTATTAACATAACAATAACCAGTGATGCAAGGATTCTCATCCT
>MU223302.1:234084-281184 GCA_018584345.1 Thuja plicata | reverse complement strand
GTTTTACTTTCTATTTGGAAGGTTTCTGGGTCACCAAATCTTTGTGTTATGTGTTATTACATTTTCATGCTTGCAGTAGATTAGATGAATGGTTAAAGAATATAAAAGTGCAGAAATGTTTTAAAAGCTTTAAGAGTTACTGATTCACCCCTCCCCTCTCAGTAACTTGGTTAGTCCTGAATATTTCCAACACTTCCCTACACATCTTTGTTTCTTGAATTAATAATAGGTCTTCCTTAGTACTATTTATGCAGCATTGGAGAATCTACTGCTTGTTAGGGGCATTAAATCCCCTAATATTCCAAGTTAGGAAAATCATGTCTCCTTGGGAAGGAACTTCCCCTTCCCAGCATATAAGAGATTTGTGATTTTGACCTGACCTGAAGCTTCTCCATCTCTATTCCTAAGTTCTCCTTTAGTTTTCCTTCCCCTCTTCTTGAGGGTTCGACCAAAATATGGAGAATCTTTGCTATCTTTTGTAAAGGCAATACCATAGGTATCAGGGTCTCTTGCTTCCAAGTTACCTATGTCAACCAACAAATCAATTATAGCCTCAAGATCCTCCAACACTTGCATTTCCTTGATGCCCTTTATTAGGAGTGATTTTTGTAATAATAGTTCTTATTCATCACAAAGTTCATCCAAAAACATATCGAAGCTTTCATCTGGGAGGGTGTCTCCTACATATTTTATTAGAATTTCTACTTATTTATCTATTTGGGCAGGAGAGGTAATAGCAGTTCCTTGTTCTTCTGTAATTTGGATAGTATTTTCATTTAGTAATCTTCTTTGTTGGATTATAGGATAAGCAACCCCACCCTTCATCTCTTTATTGAATTTAATAGGAGAAACCCTATCTTTCTTCATCGAACAGTCCAATTATCCTTCAGTTGAGAGCACCAATTCTGGGGTTTAAAATAAATTCAAATTATTAGTTTTTAATTCGATAGAAACACCTTTTCTAGAGTATTGGTCCAATGGTAATTCCACATCAAATCCATCTATCTGAAGCCATAGATAGTCTCTAGAATGGGAGGGACCAACACAACTATCAATTATATTGCCCCCAGATACCATATTCTCAGTGTTAACAGAGTGAGTAACCCTGAGTAGATTAGTAGTGTCAATTCCTTCCAATACTATATGGGTGGAAGAAATTACCCTTGTCCCCTATGTTTCTAAACTCAAAGCATTACCCTTTACAATGTCTGTCTGGGTGCCTCCTTTATGATATTTCCTTTCCTCAGTATAAATATTTAAATCCTTGTTATTTCCTATATAGTTTCCCAACCCATTTTCATCCAAATACAATTTATCTAAGGTTCTTAATGTATCCAAAAAATTTATATCCTTCTCTGATAAGTCTACACCTACTGAGGACACAATATTGTAAGTGAGTTCAAGTGCCAAGTCTACAGGGTCAGTTTCCTTTATTAAACATGATTGAGAACCTAGGAGGGGAGGCTGGATTGCTATCTCTAAGTTTAAGGAGATCTTGTTAATATTTATAGGTGTATATTTAGAGAGATATTGGGTGGTTTATTTGACATCTTGAGCCACCGAGCAAGAGTAAATATTCTCAATATCCAAAGGTAAAGGGTTATTGGGGTATATATATGCCTCACCAGGTAAACAATCAAAATGTTTAACTGTGGAGAGTAGATTTTGGGTAGGACTGGGCTGTAGGGGAATAAATTAACCCGGGGGTTTAGAGGAAGAGATAAAAAATCCCCCTTTGTCTTTGAAGGACACATTTAACTCATTAGATTCTATTGGATTAATAAAACCTACATCAAATCTTGGGTAAGAACCATTTCGGGGAACATCCTCACAAGGCAACTCTCCTAGTTCTGTTATGTCTAGATTTTCATGCATAATAATTGGGTTAATCATGTGAGTAGATTATTTCCCTTTAATAGCTACAGGTTTAAGATACTTAGTAGTGAGATTCATCCTAACAATGATCACATTTTCATAATACAAAAATTTCTTATCTACATAGCCTACAAATTTACCATAAATGTTACCAATTTTTCTAAGCAGTTCATCATTTAGGAAATTCACCGGCATGTTTTTTGTTAGGAATAAGGTGTCTCAACCTTGTATATTTCCTTAAATTTGATATTATTTGTTTTGTAATTAAATGTTTTCAAATAATGTATTTAAGTTTGATATTTGTTCTATCATTTAGTTGAGTGGACATGTTGTGTTTTCACTCCACTTGGAAGATGACAAGGATGATCAAACTTGGTCTAGGTGGATCTAACCATCCCTTTCTGTGGTAGAGGTTATTTTCCAAATGTCGGCACTTTGGACAATGTGTAAGGTAATCATGACTGAAATGGTTATGACGGATTCCTATGACAGTCATTAATATTTGTAAGAGCTAATTGTGAAAGATTCAATGACGGGTGAAGACATGCAAGACATGTGGCAACTGATCATGTTGAGAATTTTTTGGGGTTCCTATTTTTTCAGAGAATGGTAACCCCTAATACGCTTATCTTTGGAAGTTGCCCTAAAAACAGAAGTGCGTGTAGTGAGCATTTTAAGGTTGTAAATCGCTGAGTGAGAAGCTAGTGTATTGTTGGAATGCTGGTATGCTGCAGATTTGTCTTCAAGTGTCAATTATCTCTTGAAAGAACTTGCATTGCAAGTGTATTCTAAACAGCAATAGTTTTGATTAATGCATTGTGCAGGTTTTGGAGTGCTGGGGTTTTTTACCGAAAGATTTTCCCCAGGGTAAATCTTTGTGTCATTCTCAGGTTAAATCTGAATTTGCACGATCCTCTCCTCGGGAGTTTAGAGTAGGGAACTATTTTCCGCACACTTAGTTTCCTTTCATTTTTAAGTAGAATGATTCTTTCTACTTTATAATCAGATAAATTGAAGGGATTAAAAAATGGAACCCAATCCAACACTGTGAAGTCTATATCCTTATATTTGTATGCACCCTAAAATGGTCACCTAGACTATGGGCCCCCATTCTTCAATTTATCAAATGACAGAATTAATTTATCAAATTCTTGAATCAATTCTTTGCAATATTTTCAATTCAAATCGATTTCCTTGATCAAATCGTAATTAATTCAATTATTTCAATAATTCCTAAGGTTTGATCATTTCATCAATTATCTTATTTAATTAAAAGAAAACATTCATTTATATTAAGTAAAATAATCTTATTTAATTAAAATAAAATCTCTTTTAATTAAATAATCTTATCTTATTTAATTAAAATCTCTTTTAATTAAATAATATTATCTTATTTAATTAAAATCTCTCTTAATTAAATAATGTTATCTTATTTAATTAAAATCTCCCTTTTAATTAAATAAAATAATCTTATTTAATTAAAAGAAAATCCCTCTTTTAATTAAATAAATAAAATCCCCACTTAAATCCCTCTTTGTGTTTAAAAAAGAAATAAATTAAATATAAATAAATAAAGCTCCTTTTTCTTCACACATATTCTTTTTGCCTCTTAATCATAGCCTTTTTGCCTCTTAATCATAGTCTTTGATTTTGCCTTGTGAAGATATGAGCACATGGATCAACCAAGATTTAATCTCCACCATTGCTCATTTCTTTTTACCTCTTAATCTCTACTATCCATTGCTCTTTAAAAGGAAACATCTCCTTCTCATTTGAAGATACACTTTTATGCTATTGTTATGCTGCAGGTTTGGAGAGCAATTTTGGAGGAGAGTTTGAGCATTTGAGCTTGAACCATGCAACTTATTCTTCTTGTCTTCTTCTCTCATGCATCCATGGAAATCTATTTAGAGTAGATTCATGTTAATTTAGATGCATATTTCCTTTCATAGATTAATCTTACATATTTTCTTTCATGCATTGTTATCATATAGAATAACTTCCATTTTCATTTGCAATGCATATTTAGTGAACATGGAGACTAGCATTCTTGCTTTTCCTCTTTGAATCTCTTGTTTTATGGTGTACTTGCATGGGCATAACTAGGTCTAAATTGACGGTCTTCACCACAAACCCTTGCACTCCATGAATAGGGAGCTATGAGTCGCCATTTGAGACCTCATTCTTGAGCAATCTTGAATATAATGACTCATAGAAGTGTGTCAACATTTTAGCACACATTTTTGGCACCCACTATGGGGAAACCCACATTTACATGCTGGTTTTGATTATTTTTGGAGCTAACCCCCTTGTGCAGATTTGCTTGGAGATGAAAACCCTAAATTTTCAAATATTTGATCATATCTCCCAAACAGCTTAGAGTTTCGGTCTGAATTATTTTTTGCAAGTTGGCGACATATCAGAGAAGCTTCAGTAAAAACTGTAAAATTTTCTGAGGTATCATGAGATTTTTACAATTTTTTCTTTATTTTTCATAAAAAAATAATTTTTGGCGCAAATCAAGATATTTTTCAAAAAAAATTACATTTTTGGAAAGGTATTTAAATTCTACAGGGGGTCTATTCATTGGGTTTTAAATTTGGATGCAATATCATAGCTCCTTTGGTTGATTTATGAAAACTAGTCTATTTTGGGAAAATGGCTCCCTAGGGAACAAATGAAAAGATTGTTTAAAATGTTGATATTTTTGGAAAGCTCTCTATTTTTTAATAGGGGTCTCTTTTCTGCATTTAGGGTTTGGGATTCGAATTCATGTCATATAGGTCCAATATTGTTGACTAGGTCAAAAAATCAAAATTTAAAAAAGGGCATTTAATGATTAGCTTGCACTTATTTTTCACATGGTTCAATGCATGATATGAGTTGTCATTTAGATTATTTGCTGGTTATTATTGCTCCTAACAATTGATTTTTGGATCTAACCCTAGGGTTTGCATAAGTTGAGTATACATTGCATATCTTGTTTGTTATTTGTTATTTGTTGTTTGTTGTGTTTTTCTTATTTTTATTTCTGAAATAGCTTAACATGTGGTTTGCAGAACGTTGAAAAAAAGACTCAAATAAAGACTACTAACGAATCATCTTACAGGTTGCCTTGATCGATAGCACGCTAAACTTTGTGTTTGCATTTCATTTTGTTTTATTACAATAGGAACCCACATGCAAGACTTCTAAAATGAACTTCTATTTTGGTATTTTAGGAATGGCAATGATGTTAGGAAACTATGCTCTCGCCCTTTCGGGATGATCAAAAATTCAGAAGCATTGTTGTCATTATCTTATGTGTCTGAAGTGTCTTTTAGATTATAATCCTAAGGATTATATGAACATATCCTCTCCCCTTGCCTTTGTGGATCTTGGGTGCAAGAGAAACTCATATAATTCTTCTAGTGTGGCTACCTCCCAAGTGCTTTAATAGAGCCAGTGAGAGTGGATTGCCCAACCGGTAACAGGCTAAATCCAAGCCCTTCCAAACCGGTATATAAAAAATGTCATTGTGATTAGTGTCACAGTGGACAGGTGTGAATTCTTGTGGCAACCAAAATCTCCTCTAGTACCCTAGTGGTGCGTTAAAGTCCCTACATTGTTAACGTGAAAACCTTGCTTTAAAAGGATTGGGAGAGCCCCCTTAATTGGGAAAATGACTTTATCACAACCACCTAAATGGATGCCTTGACTACAAACATTTTTTTAGTGACCAAAAACCCTCTATCTTTTGGTGCAAAAGGTCTGAGACCGACTAAGACGTCCCACATTTTCACAGCTCTTAGTAGAGATAATGGTCCTTTGGGAAGTTATTCCCTTGGTATTTGAAGCTTGGTGTGCCTGAGAAGTGAGTGCACTGTAAGGAGGATCCCGTGCCTCCAAGCTTCTAAGTTGTCTGCTATGAGTAGACGTGGCTGAACTTTGATTCAAGTGGGAATTCAACAGATATTTCCCTGGCTTACCTAGGTTGTTGAGTGACTGTTCTATTTACAACAAACAATCTTCTTGATGTGTCTTGTGTGAGTGAAAGATCAAAACATAAACCAAACATCAAATCAAACATCAAAATGATCAACAAATTAGCATTCTTAAGTGTCAAACTATCAACTTTCCCAATTTTCTATCCTACCATTTTCAGTCTTCCTTGGTTGATCCAGATCAGATTAGGTCACTTACCCCACTGTTAAAAGCTTGTTACACTTTGGATTCTTGCATTTTGACCTCTTGAACAAGTGATCTTTGATTTCACAAGTGACCTTACTTGGAGTTGGTAAGCTAGAAATCGCCCTTGTTGAGAAGATAAACCTTTAAGATCCTTTGATAACACACTTGGAGAGTTTTGGTGATCTCTTGTCCATTCACTTTCATACAAATTCAATTTCAATCAATATAACTTGGGTAAATCATCCTCCTAATCCATATGTGTTAGGGTATTCACCCATTCAGTGGGCACCTTTATGGTAGTGTTGATTTACACCCCTTGCAAAATTCTATCTTATCACCTCTCTTTTGGACAAGTTAATGCCTTTACCTTCCTAGTTTGGTACCAATGTTTCTTAAGGTCATCCTATCAGCTAGTACCTTTTATTTCATGCCAGTTACAACAAGATATCAAGTAGATAAAGGAAAATGACCTCAAGTAGTATTTAACCAATTACCCTTAGTTCAAACTCGCCAAAAATGTAAGGGAAAAGAACCCGTATTTTATCAATCACCTAGGAACAACTCAGAAGTTTGGTTTGATTCCAAGAGTCACCTTAGTGATTTGGGTACACCCTTAGCATCTTCTTGCTTGGATATGGATATGAGTTACACAATGACTTGATGAGAGATGGAAGACATGGAAAAATGCATTGATGACATATTTTCAAAACATAGAGATACCATTTCGTTTGATGGTTTCTCTCATAACAGTCGACCAACTTCACCCCTTATATCAACTAGATATCTAGATGCACACCAAAGAGATGAGAGAGGTAAGAGGAAATCCTATCAAGATGAGCAATCACAACATGAAAACCAAGATGAGGAACTTTATGACACTCACGTAAATGTAGCATACACCAGTAATTTGTTTCGACATTCAAGACCAAGTTCACCGCTCAAAACATCTTCAAGATACACGAGTGAAAGACTTAAGAGAATTGAGCATGAAAAAAAATCCTTCCTAGATGAACAAGCTGAAAAGGAAGAGCAATTTAGACTCCTAGAGTTGGAGAGACAAACCTTGTTGGAAATAGAAAATAAATCTCTCCAGGAGGAGCAAGATAGACTCTTGGCTCAGTGACTTAATGACCAATTTAATAACATGCGTGTTAGTGGTGGAAACAACTCTCCTCCATCCACTCCTCCTGAGACTCCACGAAGTGGAAGATGTTCAAGGAAGTCATCATGATCTCCTACCCCTAGAGGAAGAAGGGCTTCAAGACATGATCATTATAGGAGACAAACACCTCCTAAGAACTTAAAACAACCTTCACAACGTGCTCATCATGGTTCACAATATGGGGGTAGTAGCTTGAGTTTTGACCTCGCCTCCCAAGACTTCATGAAAATGCAACAAGAACCACTCTTCCAGCAGTATGTGGAGAAATATTTAGAGCAAAACAAAGACAAGTTCCTAGAGAGTTTAATCAACAAGGGTGCTAAAGTTCCCTACAACTTTGATGTGGACAAAAAGATTAAGAAGCAAGGTCCATCTCAAGAAGAGGAGATAAAACAACTTAAGACCATGATGTAAAAGATGTTAGCACCCAAGAATTCATTAGATCACTTGATTCAATTTTTCCTAATCCTTTTGACAAAAGTTTTAATATGAAAGACTTCTCTAGAAAGGTTTAGATCCCTCAATATGACAAATATGATGGAAATGGAGATACATATGATCACGTGTGACAATTTTATACCACAAGTTTTGAGTTCTATCAAGATGACTCATACCTCATGAGATTGTTCCCAAGGAGTCTTAAGGGTCAAGCGATGGAATGGTTCACCAACATAACTCCTCCCATTAATACTTTCAAAGAGCTTGTCCACAGATTTGTTCAACACTTTGCATATAACCTTTCAAGGTCAATCACCATGTTGGACTTATGCAACTTAAATAAAAATCAAGGGGAATCCTTTGTCACTTTCTTGCAAAGGTGGAGATGACAATGCTCTTGCTACTCTAGGACCATTCCCAAAAATGAAAAGGTTGACATCCTTGTTAGCAACTTAGTTCCCAAAATGCGGTATGAAGTTAGGAAGATGTTTTTTGATTCCTTTGACACCATGGTTGAAACCGCATGTAGGATTGAGGATGTTTTGAAAGAACAAGGAATTTTGACCAAACATGCAAACAAAAACAATAACAATGGTCAAAATAACAACAACTCTAACAAGGATAAAGGGAAGAAATCACACTGGAATAGGAACAAACAAGTGGTCAATGATGGAGTTGTGGACTCCTCCAACCCAAAGATCAAACCGTGCTCCACTTGTCTAGTTTTGTTCAAGCCATGAAGCTCAATACATCTAATCAACAAGAGAGCAAGCTGAGATACCAAGATAGGCCTAAGAAAGAAAGACATCAATTTTCAAAACTTGGTGACTTATATGAAGATTTCTTGAAAACACTTATTGCTAACAACCTTGCACATCCTCAATATCTCGCAAAGAATTATACACCTAACGTTAAGCCACATTGGTGGGATAAGAAAGCCTTTTGTAAGTTTCACAGTGGTATTGGACATGACATTGAAAACTGCTGGAAACTCAAGCATATTATTCAAGATCTCATTGAGAGTGGTAAACTTAAGATACATGGATTGAACACCAACACTGATCATAAGGCATTCAAAGAATCATTTCCCAAGTATGAAAATGGGGAAACCTCTAAAGCTAAGAATAGCAAGGATAAGATCAATTACACTTACATAGATGCGGAGAATACTATCAACATGCTTGAATTTGTAGAAGAAAATGTCAATATGATGAGGGGTAAAGATCCCTATGGTTATTATCTAGACATGGAATCTCCTCCTATCTTTGATGAAGATCTCATCGTGGTGCTAAGGGGTCCTAACTCTAGAGTTTCATCACAAGCCCTCAATGCTGTCACACAAATTCAAGGTCTCATTGTCATTAGAGGACCCGATTCGAGTCAACTGAGTAAACCTAAGCAAGTGGCATCCAAGAATGTCACCTCAAAACCAGAATTTAATCTAAAGTTGAGCTATAATCTTGTCGATCAGTTGCAAATAACCCAAGCTCATATTTCAATCTTTGAGCTCTTAGAGTTGTCCCCGAGACACAAGCAAGTCCTTGAGGATACTTTGTGCATGACAAACATCCCCAACAACTTAGACATCAGTCAATTCTAGAACATGGTTAACCACATTGCTATCCCTCATTACCTTACCTTTTTAGAGGATGATGATAAAGCCTTGAGCCACCCACACAATATTGCTCTTCATATTGAGGTCATGATCCACAGAACCCATGTTAGGCACCTATTGATAGATGGGGGTGCTGGGCTTAATATTTGTTCCTTTAGTCTTTTGAAAGAGTTGGGCTATTCTAAAAAAGTCATAGATACCAAGAAAAGGATCACTATCAAAGCCTATGATGAGGTGGAAAGAAGTTACAAGGGATTGGTCATCCTTCTTGTTAGGATTGGCCCTATTGAAAAAGATATTTTATTTCAAATAGTTGATGTTGGTTCCCTTGCGTATAATATCTTACTTAGTAGACCATGGATCCATGATATGCGAGTAGTGTCATCTATCCATCATCAGTGTGTTAATTTCCCTTACAATGGAATAGAGATTTGTATACTTGGGGATAACACTTTATCTATTAACTCAATTTCAGCAGGAACTCATGTTCCCCTCAATAGAGAAGCAGAAGACTTCGATGCGACCTTAGCTGAATGTAAAGACAAGCTCAAGTTAGTAGACCTTGGCATGGGGGGTATCAAATCAAATCCCTCACAACATTACCAGTTTCACCTCAGTTTTATGGAAAACCTTCACAAGAAAAGAGTCCTTCCTCTTCAGCTATGACTTTATTTGGCACGTTTGTAGAATCCTTGGTGCCTATTCAAGATGAGAAAGATGAGACATTTGTTAGAGACTTGAACTATAGAGAAGAGAAATATATGCACAATAAGAACTTCTCTCCCTCTCCTAAGGCTTACAGATGAGGGTATGCTTTTTTTAGATAGATAGGCTATCCAAGACATGGCCCTCTTAATCATAGATTGGATGCTAGAGCCAAACCTCTTGATCATGATATTTTTGGATGCAAGTCGAAGAAGTCGGTTGGCCTAGGCTTTGCGAATCACAACAAACACACTACTCCTATCCTTGATAAGTCAGATAGTGAATATGAACCAGAATATGTACCTAATTTGACAAATAAGCAAGACATGTGTGAATATTGGGTCTCTTCCACTAAACTCCTCTGGGGAGATTCAGATATTCTGGTCACTCATGCGTCGGTTGCAACTTTAGAACAAGAATCAGATGTAGAAGATCATTTTAGAGAAATTCAATGAAATAATCTTGTTCGTTTAATAGAAATAGAAGGTTCTACTCTTGATGACACTAGACCTTCCACATCAAGATGTCCCAAACCCTCATGGTGTAAACATCCTGGTCATAGTTCAGACACAAGTTCATATGAGTATGAGTGGGACTCCTCCTTAGAGCCTTCGACAGTTGACATGGATGTTGATGTCATCCACACTTATGGTTCTCAACCTGAGGTAGCTAATGAGTTACGTGTAAGATTAGAGGATTTGAACCCACATGTTGCATTAGTGGATGATTCTTTTCTTGTTAGGATGAATCATGATTTGGGTAGCTTATAAGGATACTTGACGAACTCTAACTCTTCAGTTGCCAGCAATAATATCATTCATATTTATAACCTTGAACCAGTCATTGACTTGCCTCTTTTTCATCCTGACCTCGTTGATTGGTCTCAATGCTATCAAGAACCTGAGCTCTTAACATTTCAAAATGATTATGAGATAGCATGTTACCTAAATTCCATTGAACCTATAGTCTCTTCCACCAGTGAACTAGCTACCAGCATGATAGAGCCAGACATCAAGTACCTTAGTCACAAGATAAAAAGAAAAGAAAATCAAAAGAATAGGAGTTCTGATGAAAAAACCACTATGTGGCAGTGTTAGAACCAAAAAAGGTAAAAAAGAAATGGCTTAGCCAAGGGTGAAAACCTCTCTGAGGTGCCTAAGGATGAGGTAATTGATTGTCTCCCTAGCTACTTTCAAGATAGATCTTCAGTGCTTATTGAACCAACACAAGCGGTAAATTTGGGTACAAATGAGGCTTCGCAGATCGTACACTTGGCTGAATCTTTGTCACCACAAGAGAAAGAAACCTACAATAAGTTCTTACAGAAAAGGAAGATCAACATTGCATGGACTTATTCAGATATGCTAGGGTTGGACATTAATCTTATAATGCATCACTTGTCCATAGCTCCGGATGTCAAACCGGTTAAACAAAAATTGAGAAAGATGCATCCTCACATAGCTCTCCTAGTCAAAGAAGAATTAGAGAAAATCCTTGGTGTAGGATTCATAAAAGCTATTGCCTATGGTGAATGGATATCAAACATTGTACCAGTTTCCAAACATGAAAAATCCATTTGATTTTGCACAGATTTTAGAGATGTCAATAGAGCATGCCCAAATGATGAGTTTCCACTTCCCAATATAGACATGATAGTGGATATGACTACGGGTTATGAGATTTATTCCTTGATGGATGGTTTTTCCAGATACAATTAGATTAAGATAGCTCCTGAAGATCAAGAAAGCATTGCATTCACTTGTGCATGCGGTACCTATTGTTGGAACGTTATTCCTTTTGCATTGAAAAATGTAGGAGCCACCTATCAACGAGAAATGACAACCATTTTTCATGACATGATGCATAAAAACATGGAAGATTATGTGGATGACACCTTGGCCAAATCTAAAAAGAGAGACACACCCTTGGATGATTTAAAAGTCATTCTAGATCGCATGGAACAATTTCAACTAAGGTTAAACCCTAAAAAGTGTGCATTTGGAGTAACCTCTAGAAAATTACTCGGATTCATCATTTCAGCAAGAGGAATAGAGGTAGACCCTAAAAAGGTCCAAGCGATCATAGATATGCCACCTCCTAAAAACATTAGTCAAATGAGGACTCTTCAAGGACATCTTCATTCTATAAGGAGATTCATTTCACAATTGGTAGATAGAGCTCAACCCTTCAACAAGAACTTACAAAAGGGAGTCAAATGTGTTTGGAATGAGGATTGTCAAAAGAGCATGGACCAAATCAATAAATACTAGGAAAATCCTCCCATTTTAATGCCTCCTATCCCAGGGAAACTACTTATTCTATACATTTCAGTGACATAATCTTCCTTGGGGGCATTACTAGCTCAACTTGATGAACATGGGAAAGAAAGAGAAATATACTACATTAGCCACACTCTTGTTTCATATGAGGTTAACTACACCAGTATTGAGAAAGCTTGCCTAGCAGTTGTGTTTGCTTCCCAAAATTTGTGACATTACATGCTTACACACACTATACACCTCATAGCAAAAATAGATCCACTCAAGTATTTGCTAGGTAAGGTTTCCCTCATAGGTAGAATTGCTAAATGGATGGTGATACTTTCAGATTTTGACATAGAGTAAATTGAGTGTAAAGCAATCAAAGGACAAGCCATAGCCAATCAATTGGCTGACTTCCCATTACAAGATAATGCACCTATTCAAGTTGACTTCCCAGATGAGCACCTAATGTATATGACTGAAAGAACATGGAAGATGTTCTTTGATGGATCCTTCATGCAAAACGGTTCAGGAGCTGGTGTGTTGTTTGTTTCTCCTCATGGGTACACGATTCCTAAATCTTACAAGTTATTATTCACATGTACAAACAACATTGTTGAATATGAAGCTTTAACAAATGGACTTAAAATGGCCATAGAATGGAGAATCACAGAGTTACACATCTATGGGGATTCACAGCTAATAATCAACCAAGTTAATGATGAATATCAAACAAAAAATGAGAAACTGGTACCTTACAAGCAAATGGTTGATTCCTTGAAACAACACTTCACATTCCTCACATTTTAGCAAATCCCTAGAGTAGAAAATGAAGCAGCTGACGCTATGGCTACACTTGCTTCACTCCTTCAGTTAGAGCAACATGAATCCAGATTCAAATTCCTGGTGGAAGAGCTGCATCACCCTATCTATGAATCCCAAGAAAGCCATGTCATTTGTACCCTTGTTGGTCGTGATTCATCCCATTATAGTGCCATTTACTCATACCTTCATGATGGTATTATTCCTAAAACCTTTAACTGATCTGAACGCAGAAACCTTACCCAAAATGCCTCTCACCATTCCCTTATTGCTGGTGATTTGTATAGGAGGATTCTCGATGGAACACTTATTAGATGCTTAGAAAAGGAAGAATCTGACCAAGTGTTAGTTGACATCCACAAGGGCATCTATGGGGGACATTCCAATGGTCTTTCCATGGCCCGAAGGATCCTTAGGGTGGGGTACTATTGGCCTACGATGCAGATTTATGAAGTAGCTTTTGCAAAGTCATGTGAAAAGTGTAAAAAATATGGTAACCTGATACATGCTCCAGGCAAGGAGCTCATTCCTTCTATATTTGATTGGCCATTTCAGTACTGGGCCTTTGATCTTGTTGGGCAGATCCATCCCAACTCATCAAGTGGACATAAATTTATTATCACTGCTACTGATTACTTCACTAAATGGGTAAAAGTTGTCCCACTTTCTGTTGCCTAGGGCAAGATAGTCTCTCTATTAATTTTGAACCATATCATCTGTCGATATGGAGTGCCTTCCAAGATTATCACTGACAACGGAGGCCAGTTCAAAAATAAGGACCTTAAACAACTCTGCAAGAAATTCAAGATTAAACAACATTGGTCCTCCATTTAATTCCCGCAAGGAAATGGTCAAGCAAAGGCATCAAACAAAACCATTCTTAAAATCCTTCATAGAATAGTCTGTAAGAATGGTAGAGATTGGCACTTACAGACAAATCTGGCTTTGTGGGCCTATAGAATGAGTATTTGTACTCCTATTGGGGCTACTCATTTTTTCCTTGCATATGAAGTTGAAGCAGTGTTACCTTTGGAGGTTGAGATTCCTTCACTTAGAGTTTCCCTCAGAGGTCTAGTTACAAATGAAGACTACCATGCCATGAGACTTCAAGAGTTATAACTTCTAGATGAGAAACATCAAGCAAAATTTGACCATATGAGGGTTTATCAAAAGCGCATGTCCAAAGCCTTCAAAAAAAATGTTTGCGCTAGAGAATTCCAAGTGGGAGATCTTGTCCTACGTGAAAATCCTAAGAATCAACAGCATAGAGATCAAAAGGGAAAATTTGAACCTAATTGGCTTGGACCTTACATCATTACAACAACTTTTGGATCAGGTGCTTATTTATTTTCTACAGTAGAGGGAGAGAAGCTCCCTGATCCTATCAATTTCTTGCACCTAAAGAAGTTCTATCCATGATGCCCATTCTGTCTGGGGGCACCCTTTGTACATAATTATTGATCCAAAAAAAATCCAAAAAAATGATATATTGTCAAAAAATTTAAAAATTAGAAATGTCCTGAAAAAATGATCATCTTAGTGAAAACCTAGCAATAGGCTCTTTGATGTATCTTCAAAAAAATACATATTCCAAAAATACAAAAAATTCAAAAAATTCAAAAATTCAAAAAAATAGAAAAAGTGCCTTGGTGAAAACCTGGAAATAGGTGCCTTGGTAGCAAAAAATTGTAGTAAAATACAAGTGGTGAAAACCTGGAAATGGATGCCACTTGAGGCCTTTGCACCCCTATTTCTTAGCATGAGTCCTCAACACTTAGCCTTTCTCTATCATGCCTTGTCCTTGTTTCCTTGGTTTGGAATTGGTCTTTGTCTTTGTTTAGGGGGCATAACTGTGTTAGCTTTGGTCTCTTGGATGTGTTAGTCTTTAGGACATCTCACAAATGGTGTTTTTCAACACCACCCTAGCTGTATTTTTTAATACAACCCCTGACATCGAGTGTTTTTCAACACTTATCAGTTTGGTCTTACCTGATTTTGTCATGTGATCTTACCTGCTTGCAAGCATTCAATCCTTATCCTCAAAACTCAGTATCAGTTAGCACACTTAAATTTTTAAACACAACACTTAATGCTTGAGCTATGTCATGATCTTTTCTTTTTGTGCTGGTCATTATTGATTTTGTTGAGTTTCCTTGTCTGATAAGTCTCTCCAGGATGCATAGCTAGAGGACTTGGGGCATAGGGCATTTTTTTATTTGTTTTCTTCTTGTGGGTGTGTTCTTGAAACTCTTAAGTGTCTCTTTTTGTTCCCTTGAAACACTTAGGAGATTTGAGGCATTATCGTTGACTGTTTTTGCACAACCATTCTTCTGGTCATCCTGGCATCTATGCCTTGATGCGAGTGTGGTTTTGCTACATTAAATTGGGTAAGATAACATCACAGTCATCTTGACCTTTATGTCTTTGATGCTTATGTTAGAATCTTTCCACATTCCAATCTGATATAAATCACATTCATATCTTCATAGTTGCGCTCGTGACTGGTGATGATTGTGTGATTTTTCGATGTCCGTTAATAATGGCCCAATGATGAAAATAAGTTCCTTCACACTCTCTAATGAATGATGAACACAAAGTCCTATGTTACAGTTTCTCTATTGCAAGTACACCTTTACATTTTCATGTAGCTTGCATTGTTAGACTTCGTGTTAGTTTGCATTTTAGGATGCATTATCAGTTTGAAAGGGTTTCCTTCATCTTTCTTGTGGACTTTTAATCAACTGTGATCATGTTTGATCTTCATTTCCTTATCTTCTTTCGTGATCTCAATCAAAATTTTCTATCTTAAACAGTTGATTGATTTTGGGGCATTCTCTTTCTTAAGGCAAATTCTCTTTCTTCTCTCCATTTCTTTCCACCTCTTCCAAACTTCTATCTTACATTCGCTTTCACCCCACTTATTTTCTTCTAATTCAACCTTAGGGCATAATCTTTCGCGCTTGATGATCTACCTTGGTTCTGTGATCCTAAAATCTTTCATCTTACATCAAGAACCTTATCTTTAGTTTGATTTGATCTAATTTATCGATTTGTTGTTTCTCCTCTATCTCATTTTGATTTCGATCACGAGGGGGCAGAACCATTCAAATTTCAATCCTTGATTTAGCTTTATCAATCCTATCAATTACTCCGCTTGGGGAAACCTTGCTTAAGATTCTTATCTTGGACATGTCAATTACCTAATTATAGGGGTGTTGACCTTGTCTTTTCAATCAGCTTATCTTTGTCCTTATGTGTTCCCATCCGTCAATCATATGTCTGGGTTGTTTTATGATCCCAAATCGATCTCACACTTCAACCGCATTCTTTGACTACATGTGTTCCCATAAAGATCACACATTAGTCAAAGAGAAGAAAATTTATGCACCCTAAAATGGTCGTCTACACTATGGACCCCCATTCTTCAATTTATCAAATGACAGAATCAATTTATCAAATTTTTGAATCAATGCTTTACAATATTTTCAATTCAAATCAATTTCCTTGATCAAATCGTAATTCATTCAATTATTTCAATAATTCCTAAGGTTTGATCATTTCATCAATTATCTTATTTAATTAAAAGAAAACTTCCCTTTTTATTAAGTAAAATAATCTTATTTAATTAAAAGAAAATCTCTTTTAATTAAATTATCTTATCTTATTTAATTAAAATATTTTTTAATTAAATAATCTTATCTTATTTAATTAAAATATCTTTTAATAAAATAATCTTATCTTATTTAATTAAAATCTCTCTTAATTAAATAATATTATCTTATTTAATTAAAATCTCCCTTTTAATTAAATAAAATAATCTTATTTAATTAAAAGAAAATCCCTCTTTTAATTAAATAAATAAAATACCCACTTAAATCCCTCTTTGTGTTTAAAAAGGAAATAAATTAAATAAAAATAAATAAAGCTCCTTTTTCTTCACACATATTCCTAAGTGGTGGGCTCTTTGCCTCTTAATCATAGCCTTTGATTTTGCCTTTTGAAGATATGAGCACATGAAGCAACCAAGATTTAATCTCCACCATTGCTCATTCATGTTTACCTCTTAATCTCTACTGTCCATTGCTCTTTAAAAAGAAACCTCTCATTCTCATTTGAAGATACACTTTTATGTTATTGTTATGATGTAGGTTTGGAGAGCAATTTTGGAGGAGAGTTTGAGCATTTGAGCTTGAACCATGCAACTTCTTCTTCTTGTCTTCTTCTCTCATGCATCCATGGCAATCCATTTAGCGTAGATTCATGTTAATTTAGATGCATATTTTCTTTCATAGATTAATCTTGCATATTTCCTTTCATGCATTGTTATCATATAGAATAGCTTCCATTTTCTTTTGCAATGCATATTTAGTGATCATGGAGACTACCATTCTTGCTTTTCCTCTTTGAATCTCTCATTTTATGGTGTACTTGCATGGGCATAACTAGGTCTAAACTGAGGGCCTTCATCACAAACCCTTGCACTCCATGAATAGGGAGCTATGAGTCACCATTTGAGAGCTCATTCTTGAGCAATCTTGAATATAATGACTCATAGAAGTGTGTCAACATTTTAGCACACAATATCTAGAGCATCCATCCCGGAGTAACAATACCTTAAGATCCTTATTGTTATAGACCATAAAAATGAAGTTTTCCGAGAAAATGACAGTACTTACCTTATTTTCCAACTGATGTTCCAGCCAAGTTGTAATTTTTTCTAACGAAACTCCCACTCCATTCCACTTGCAAAAAACCCCAAAGGAAGCACAAATTTCTTGTGTTTTCTCCATTAGTCCATCAGTAATATCTAGGGAAAAAGCATCATCTACAGGTACAGATTTAGTATAGGACGCATTTCTACGGTGCAGAGGGGTATAGGTTGCATTTTTAGGTCTTGTCGAGGATGGAGAACCCAAACCAAAATGAATGTTCATAATATTCCCAGCTGGAGCAACAACTGGGAGCCTACGATGAGGTGGGGAATAAGGCATATTTGGAGGAAGTGAAGATTTTACAGGCTTTAGGGTTTTCTCAGGTTGAAGGGAAGAATGGGAGTGCAAAGCCCTAGAAATGTATCTTTTTAAGATGTAGTCATTGGATCGCTTGTGTGGAGGGGAATACCTATAAGTATCTAGATTTTGGCTAGATTCAGTAGAATGAAGGCATTTAAATCTGTTATCAATGGGTAATGTAAAGGAGGCTTTACGGGTTTGGAACATTCTGGATGCATATTTGGAGCTGTGACGGTGATCCCTCTTGGCATTTTGAAGATGGGTCGGTACCCATTGACCAGTTTGATCCAGAAAACTTCTCTCTCGTGGGAAAGCCCTAGGGGAAGAGAACTTTGAATCCAGATTGATGCCCATAGATTTGGAAGGGAAGCCATCGTAGTCCAGAAAGACCCCAGCTGAAGAGGAAAAGGAATTAGCCGCTGCATATTTAGTCTTAGAAAAAAATTGAAGCTGAGAATCCAGAGTATCAATAGCGCAAATTTGCATATTCGAGCGCCAGAGCAGAGCCATTACAAATGGGACTGTTAAATCCACTCGGTTAAGATATTTCTCCGTTACAAATATTGATAAGCAATAATAAACTTTGATCTGTAAATATAGCAACTAATTAACTTTATGTTTGAATCTAATAACTTGCTTGCAATAAATTCTAAAAATAAACAATAAATCTAACCAAGCACTGATTCTAAATTGATCTCAACAAAATGGTATTTTTAGATTTTCATGAGAGTAACACGGGTCGTAGAAATCAGGCGTTGAATTTGAATTTGACCCAGAAGAGGGGTTAGACTGCCACATAAACGGTTTTAGATGTAAGTGTTTTGACCATAATTCTTTTGCTTGAAAATATTTCAATCAAAACATTCATATAAATTCAATCTAGCTTAAATTTTAAAATTAAATGATATTGATTTAATAGTATAATTGGGGTAAAAAGGGTCTATAGAAACCTGCAATAGCATAAAAATATCAACCACACAGAGAGTTGTTAGGCAGATAGCAGTCCCAATATCGAAAGAGGAAGCAAATAAACAACATGTGTAATCATCAAATCATAATGAAGTCATTTAAAACACATAAACATGCAAACCAAAGTCCTCCTTCATTGTTCTCCTTCTCTAGGCAATGTGGGCTCTCAGAAATGAGTGCTTTATGTGCCAGCATAAGAATTCAAAGCAATTATGGTTAGGTGGTTAACAAATTAAGAGAATTAGCTCTCTATTTATAAGATTTTCAAGGCTCCAGTCAAGATTCCATGGTTGGTGGGACTCATTGCATGTGATTGAAGAGTTGAACTTAGAGCGAGTGGGAGTTGAACTCAATCGATTGCTTGCTGACAAAATAGATGGATTTGTTAAGAGGATAGATTGAGAAGTTAACTAATTTGATTGAAAACTTAAACTGACAAGGTGGAGTAGAAGACTAGATAGATTAAATAGATGATTGATTTGATTAATATGTTAGGAGATAGAATCGTGAAGTTAACTGAAACTCGTAATTGGAGGGATAAATATAATTAAATAAATAAAATAATTTACTTATTTGCACATGTGAGGAATATAAATCATTATTCTTTATTTATTTATAAGAGGAACAATTAGTTTAATTAAATAAATATAATTTATTTAATTATGAGAGAAAAATTGATTTAATTATTACATAAATGTAATAATAAAAATAAGAAAGAAGCAACATTAATTAAATGATATGATTATTTAATTAATTTCAATAAGACGGGGAATAATTAAATAATGATTAATTATTTAATTACTTTATAGGTGAATAATTGATGAAATAATTAGGTGATTAATTAAAATCACTTAATTATGAAATTATAGGGAAATGATGCTTTTGAAATTTAGATTATAGTATAAAGACACAAAAAATTTAAATAATAAAGATTATATAACAGTTTAAGATGAATTTTAGTAATGTTATTGTGTTAGAGCAAAAGGCTTTTCATGGGCCATAATTGGTGTGTGTGTGTATGTAAATTAGATTCAATATTGCTAAGTCTTTACTTAAATAATCAACAATAATAATATTATTTATCAATTCATAATTACTAATATTAAGCAAATTAATATTCAATATTCTAATCAATACTAATAATATTATTAACCGATATAATGCTAATAATTAATCAATATAGAAATAATTATTATATAATTAATAGTATTAATCAATGTAATAATATTAATGTAGTTATTAATATTAGTACTAATAAATTAATATACATAAATGTAATTATCAATATTAATCTTAGCAAATGAACGAATGTAACTAAAATTCAATGAAATAGACTAATGCTTTTTTTGAAATGAGGGAGAGGCGGGAGCAAGTGTGGAGGCAACGGTCACCTGCAAATCTCAAATGCATAGGTGTGGTGCAGACACAGGCAAGGATAGGAATCCGAGCACACCCAGGAAGGGTTTACAGTGGCCAAGCTTATAGAAGCTGGCCTTTTAACTATCAAAATCAAAATAGTTGGGGTATGAAAACCCCCAAATGGTTGGCAAAATGGGGAGAATGGTTTTCAACACCCAGTGCGTAGATCTTATGGGAATGGCAAGACATGGGAGAACAAACACAAAATAGGAGGTAAAGCTTCGGTTTACACACGAATTGGAAGAAAATTTGATTTCAAAAAAATTGAACACATGTTCTATAAACCAAAGCAGACTATGGAGAGGGAAAAACCAATGGAACACCCCCAACAACCTCAGGCAGAGGTAGAAAATATCATATATGAGGTAATGTTGACGCTTAAGATCTCAAATCCTCAATGGATAGATGTAGTAGATTCTTTTAAAGAAAGGGATTTTTCTTTAAATGGTTGGGTCCATGGCCATCAGTATCCATTATACGAGGATGGTGTGGTGAGGTTTGGGGAAAATTTTTGAAACTCAAGTCTCTAATGAATGACTTTTATATGGGTATCTGTGAGGAGAAAGAGGGAAAGGAATGGATCCTCAAGAATGGGCCATACTTAATAAATGGAAGAGGAGTTCATTAAAAAGAATGGGTGGAAAATTTTGATCCCACATAGGAAAAGATAAAAGAATACCCTATATGGCTGAATCTACATAATCTCCCAATGGAATATTGGGATGAAATTACTCTGAAACATATAGGAAACAAAATAGGCACCTTTCTATCTGCCAAGGAAGTGATAAGTACAAAGGACTCATCAATCCATCCAAGAATCCTAATAAAGATAGAAAGCAATAACCCAATCCCAGATTTTATCACAATACAAACAGAGCATGGAATATGGAAGCAAATGATTGAAGTTTGGGAAGGTGAGAGTACCCAGACTATACCAACACAAAGGCAGAATGAGTTTCAGAAGAAAGGGAAAGGACTTGCAGAAGATGAGCTTTTAGACCAAATAGAACATGCACGCCTATGTGATGGGAAGGGTTAAGTATATGTAATGGCTAACCAAGTGAGTTGTTTGGACCATGTTTAGTTCAATACCCCCACCTAGAGGAAGTGTTATAAAGATGCCAGAGAGGAAGCTATTCAGGGGGTGATCACAAAACAATTTGAGAAGGAAGATAGAATGTCAACACAGTTGGTAAAGGAAACTCCCTTTCCCTTATCTTATGAAATAAACAAAGCTAAATGCACATAGAGGGACCTAACATAATTTTGGGGTAAGCCAAAACCGAAGGATATAACCCCTACGAAGCAAAGATTGAGCATAGAAGGAATAGACCTCATGCCTCAGATGATCCTAGAGATGGAAGAATTTAGGGATGTAGAAAAACCCACAGATAAACAGAAGGTCAACAAGGTAGTGGTAGAGAACCTAAACTCTATGGAAAAGGAGGCAACTCAACAAAGGCAGCACAGGGAGTTTTGTGAACAAGCAGATGACAATTTACTTTTCAAGGATATAGAGATTTCTCCAATCAGAAATATTGCAAGTTCCTTTGAAATTAATAGGGATAGCGAGGAAGGATCGGAGGAATGGGATTCAGATTCTGTAGATAATGAGGAAGAGGGAGGCCTAAATGATCTAGGCTTCTTTGAAACATAGGGGGTGGTTGAAATCAGAACAGTGGAACAGACCACATCTCAACTCTTGAAACCAAGAGTTGGGGAAAAGATAAAGAGAGGTGCAAAATAAAAAAAAGGTCAAGTTAGCCATGGAAGGAAGTGCTTCTAACCAAACCAAAATTTTAAGATCAGGTCTCGGGAGCTATGAAACTCCTATCGTGGAATGTCAGGGGCTGCAATGCCTCTGACAAATTGTGTTTGATCAAAAGATGTTTTGATCAAACGAAACCAGATCTAATCTTACTACAAGAAACAAAAATTAAGCAGAAAGACCTAGATATTGTTGAAAAAAGGTTTGGAAGATGGAAATGTGCAATGGTAGATGCACAAGGAGCTTCTAGGGGTCTAGGTGCTTTATGGAATGAAGCTGCAATTGAGGTGACAATTAGGCAAGTAGAACAAAATTGGAAATGGATACTAGTGAACTCAAAACAACTCAACTGTACTATCTTAGTTTTCAATATTTATGGTCCAAATAACAGGAGAAAGAAAAGGAGAATGTGGGAAAGGTTGGCAGCAATAATCAATGGATTGCAAGAGGAGATGGTGATATTGAGAGGTGACTTTAATGCCATCCTAAAACCAGAGGAAAAAAAAGGAGGAAAGGGATGGAACAATGAGAGTCAAAAGGACTTCAGTAATTTTTTTAATGACTATGGATTGATTGAAGTCCCTTTCATAAAAGGAGACTTTACATGGACCAATAGGAGAGTAGGTTTTTTAAATATCGCAGAAAAGCTAGATAGATTTTTGTTGGCTGGCAATTGGGCAGACACATTATGGACATGTGAAGCAGAGATACTACCTTTCCAAGGCTCAGAACATTTTCCGATCTGCCTAAGGATTTAAGAGGACAATACACCAGAAAGATGCCCTTTCAAGTTTGAGGTGATGTGGTTCCAAACAGATGGTATTGCTGAGATGATTGCAAACTGGTGGGAAAAGGCACCAAGAAGAACATGTAAGAAAGCTTTCATTTTCTTCAAAAAGTTACAATTTATTAAGGAGAAACTCAAAATATGGAATAGAGAAAATTTTAAGAACATTTTTGAAGAAAAACATAAAATAGAGGAGGACCTCCAAAGTTTAAGTTTAAAAGTGATTGAAAATGGCATGCAAGAGGAAAACTTCCAAGAAGAAATTCACCTAAGAAAGGAATTGGAAGGTTGGTTGGTGAAAGAGGAAATATTTTGGAAACAAAAATCCAGGGAGTCAAGGCTAAAAGAGGGAGACAAAAACACAAAAAAAATTCATAACTTAGTTAAAATTAGAAGATCAAGAAATAATATTTTTAATATTCAAAATAGTTAGGTAGAAAAGTTGGAGGATAAGGGCAATACTAATAAGGAATTTGTGGCCTTCTTCTCAACGAAAAAGAATCTAGATGACAGTGATGAAAGGAAGATACAGGAGGTATTGACTGTAATTCCCTCAGTAGTTTCAGAGGAAATGAATAGTAACTTAATGGCCCCAATAACTATAGAGGAGGTTCGAGTAGCTTTGCTTGGATTGGGAGGTGACAAAGCTCCAGGACCATATGGTTTTTCGGTGCTATTTTTCCAAAAGCTATGATATATCCTAGGAAAAGATTTATGGGAGGTGGTGGAAGAATCCTGAACTGGAAGGTTTATACTTAAAGATATTAACACAAACTTCATAGCCCTAGTCCCTAAAAAGGATGAACATATCACCTTTGAAGACTTTAGACCTATTAATTTATGTAATACAATATATAAAGTAATATCAAAAGTGATTGCCAATAGACTGAAGAGTGTTCTACATAAATGATGACATGTAACTGATTGAATGTTTGAACATGTTAAGTTGATCACCAAAATGCAGAAAGATAATGCAAGACATTAAATCAATTAATGGATTGTATTGTCATTAATGTCAACTTAATATAATCTAATCAGTTATAATCAAAGTGTCAAAGACTTCAGAGAATCAGAGAGAAAAAGATTATGCTTTCAGAAATGCATAAAAGACAAGCATTCACTAAGTGACTTCAAACGCCGACAGCTAGTGGAACCCAGTGGACAGAGATAACTGAAAGTTAAGTCATAGTGATGCCCAAGAAAAGAAACCAATGTGAATTATTGATGACCAGAATCACAAGCATTGCTGACGACCAGAATTACAGTGTTAACCGACGAGCAGAACTTTGCAGTGAAGCCCGACGGACAGAAAACACCGATGGAGAAGCCTGAGAAGAACTAAAGTGTTGACCAAAGCTATCAAAGAGTTAAAAAATCAAAGTTAACTGGAGTTCAGAAATGACAAAATATCTAGCTAGCAGAGCTAAAAGATAGAATTAACTAGTTGTTATCATTGTTTTAATTGACAAGATAAAAGCCAGAGATAAGTAAAAGATTTAAAGCCACTTTATCCAGTTGGCAAGAAGATTTCTACGAGATAAAATAGGAGTTGTACTTTAAATTAAGATTGGATAAGATTGCAGATCACTCCAAGAATAATAAAATCAAGAAGAGAGAAACAATGATATCATGTCTATAAAGAGACAACTCAATTCATTATGAATTAAGGGGAGTGAATGAAAAAGAGGATGCTGAAGAGAAACTAATGAAAAACAACTTCATACAGTTCTGATTCATCAAGCTAAGGAAAGAGCTAAATATTTATGCGAACACTGAGCAATAGAGCACAACATCACCAACAGAAACAAAAGTGGAGCAAAGGTATTGAAAAGATATATTGATCATGATGGTTTAATGAGCTTACAATAGATTTGAAAATCTGCAAGTATAAGTTGTATATGTGAATAGATCATTTATTGTTTCAGTTTAACCATTGATTCAGAAAGTCTTTTAACCGAGTAGGATTTAAAGATCCTTTCTATATTGAGATACATCCCAAGGAGTATCAAACAGTTTGATCATGAAGATAGCATGAGATGTCAGATACCATTTAACAAACTACACAGGGTTTGGTCATAGAAGGTAGCATAGAGATGCCTGATATCAAGTGACAAACTAATCTTTTAAATCCTCTTACAAGGTCACACCTAACAGTGTGTTTTTAACCTTTAACAGTGTTGGCTCTTCACCGAGCTCACTTCAGAAGAGTGAAAATTTTGGGTTACCGGTCCCAAGTGGTTTTTCCCTTAACATGGTTTCCATGTTAAAATCCATGTGTCAATGTGTCTATGAGTCATTACTTTAGTGTTTTGCACTACACATAACTAATCTAGATAGATCGGTATACACTAAGCTATTTACTATTTTTTCGGTAAATGAAAGACTTCTATTCAGTAAACATAAAGAATAAGGTTTAAAAGGTAACTTTGAGCAGTAGTTATTTGATAAGTATTGTTGAGCATTGTTTTAACACAAGCCAACTTGCTAGGATCTCGAGATTCAATTTCCTCTCTTGAAAGAATAACCGAGTTATTCCCAAGGTTCTCAGGGGTCGGGTCACAACCTGCTTGGTTACTCAGTTGAAGATAAATGTGATTGTTCATGAGGAGGCCTTTGCTGGTACGTTCAAGAGAGCAAACTACAAAATATTGTTAGTTCTCTTTTGGGTATTTTCCATTTTAACAAGTATGGGTATGGTAAATAACATGTAACTTTGGTATTTTTCAAGATAACGATTTCCGGAATTTCAAGACAGAATTTAAAGAGATGAGGGTAACAAAAAATGTAGTGAATTGTAAAGAAAACTGAAATCCTAAGGACATAAACCTCTATAAACCCTTCCTTGCGAATTGAATGCTGGAGAGATGTGGAACAACCCACGAAGCATAAATCAGACCATGTCATGATTCACTACTCCACAGATGCAAGCGTTTCCAGAAAGATATGTTTTACTCGTACGAGATATTCAAAATCTATCAAATCGTGAAGCCACCAAGACGTGCGCACCCACAAGATGGATTTATCGTTAAGCCCAAAGATAGCATCCTCCACACATTAATCACAGCAAGGTAGATAAACAACAGCAAACTCCAACTAAAGGGAGCACAAATTCAAAACACAACAATACAAAGAGCTCTCTGAAAATAAAGAATAATGCAAGCATACATTCAATAAATTTGCATAGATAGCAGTAATTCACACACCATGAATGAAGCACCCAATGTAGATCTTTATTGTATCAAGAAGTCTGCCCTTTACATTGCTTTTTGATTACAATATATAGAGTTTTGATCTACAACTCTGATTTTCAGAGTTAGGGTATCAAAGAGTCTAAGCTAAAGAAAAAGCTTAAAACTAGAACTTTGCTGAAGGGAAACTATTGCTAACTAATACTATGTAACTTGCATGGATTCTTAAATCCATTTACAATCCATTTGCTCATTAAAAGAGAGTTGAATCCACCAAGAGAGAGAGAGAGAGAGAGAGAGAGAGAGAAGGTGAGTTCCTCTTGTGAACTGGAAGTTCTTCTTCTTGATTCTGGTGGTCCTTCTTGGATTCTTCATCTGGAACTGTCTCTAGCGGTGGAAACCTTTAGTCTTTCCAAAATGAACTCAAGTTGTCCATTAATCTGATCTGGAGTCTAACTGGTGTTTGAAAAAGTGACCTCGCTAGAAACCCCCAGTTTTTCAGACCCCGACCTCTACCCCGAAACTTTAATGCCTTTGAAATTTCCCAGTGCCTCTCAAAATATTCAAACTCGGAGGTCCCAAAACTTTGGACTTGTCGGGGGCCAAAAGGCCAAAACAAATTGAAGAGGCTGAAAGGCAAAAGCCTTCAAAGGCTGAAAGGCCAAAAGTCTGAAAACTCCATCTTAGTAGAAATTTGGCCAAGTGTAAAAATCCTGCCCCATCCCCCTGGAAATTAGACCTTGGAGCTTTATCCAGGAAAGACCTCTGGGTGAGCTGCCCAGAGCCTCTGCACTATCTCCTGAACTTCTTCAAAATTGATCTCTTTCCTTCTTATCTTGGTGACCCTTCGTTCTTGCTTCTTTCTAAAGATAGTTAATTCAGAAGCGAAGAACGCGATCTCTTCTTCGTGTTGTGACATTCTTTACATTTCCTCCTTCAGGTAGAATAGTTGCTGTAGGGCCTCCTTTGTATTAACCCCAGCCAGAACATCTTTAAACTGTTGGACCACCTCTTTGGAAGGATGTAGAGCCTGTTTGTTCTCATCTCGATAGACGTTGAGGCCGACCCCTGTGAAGAAAGTATCTATATCTTCGATCCATTTTATTAGCTCCTCTCGCTTTTCATCTATAAGGGCCTGGTATTTCTTGTAGACCTTAATTGTTTTGGTCATTTGTTCATTCCATGCCTTGAATTTGTCCAATTCTTCACCTTCATAGACTTTTACCAAAATTTGGAAACGTTGTTTTTGAATTATCTCCAAATCCTAGAGGATTGCTTGCCACTTAATCACCTCTGAGTCTATTCCCCCATCATCTTCCCCCAGGTCAATGAGTGAATTAACTTCAACTAATATGGTCTAGTACAGCCTGAATACTGATGGAATCACCTTCTCTCTGAATTGTGCGAAGTCATTTATCCAATCAGCGCTTGCCTAGATGAAAGAGGGAGTCAAACCTACTGGCAAATCTGGTGTAGCCCTTTTATCAAGCATGGCTTGTAATGAAGCCTCTAAACAATTTGGGTCAATAGGAGCCACCAGCTTTTGAATGTATCACTTTAGAGCTTCATTTTGATATGTCAGGGATTTTATGGTCTCTTCATCCTTGTTCATGAACCCCAGAGCGTGCTTCAGCCCTAAAGTTGCTAGTGTTTTTCTACCTTCTCAGGTAGGTTCGCCCAAATCTACCTCCTTGAATGTATAGCCCTCTGACGAGCCTATTGTTTGAGAAGTTCTTGGGGGAGGGATAGATATCTGGGCTTTCTAATGACCCCCAGTTTCATAGTCACATATGACATGGTCATTGCAGGTACATTGATTTCTGCCTGGTGGAAGGCTTGATTCACAATGGTCATACTTGCATCCTCCCCATCTAATTCATTGGTATAAGTTCTCTTCCTGGGTTGTATCTCCTTGGTAAGCCAAGTAGGTTTGTCAGATGTAGTTATAGGTTCATATAGTGCAACCTGGAGGATTGAAGTTAGGCATTGTACTTCTGGCATTATTTCTTTCTCTGATTCCTTTTCTTGCCCTCTTTCCTGTTTTCTCCCTCCTTCCTTCATTCTTCCCCCTTTGGGATCCACATCCATCTCCCCTTCTTCCCTCTCCCCCTCCACTTTGCCTCATTCAGTCACCACATTTCCCCCTTCTTTGTCTGGGGCCTCTTTGGCGAAGGTGTCAATTGATACATTTGACCTAAGACCAATCATGGCCTCCAATGTGGACTGGAAAGGCGATGTGTCTTTAGTACTCACTACTCCTTTGGTTGCCTGGGTGGCGCATGTTGAAGGGATTGATGTTGGTGGGGTAGGTGTTGATATGGCTGGAGTGGGAGATGGGAGAATGGTAGTAGAGTAGGGCAAATTTGGCGTAGGAGTAGGTGTTGGGGTTGGAATTAATGGTGGTGGAGTAGGAATTGGAGGTGGTAGATAAGATGGTGGAGCAGGGATATGAGATGGTGGAGTGAAAAATGGTATTTTCCCTACTACATGATCTGTAGTTATGGCTTGGGCTATCCCACTATCCTAAACCTCATGCTCTTGAGTGGAACTAGGGACATTCACCGAAGGGTTGGTGAATTGGACCGGTGGTTGAGTGAGGATCACCTGGGGTTGAATAAGTGATGGAGCTCCAGTGTCTATATCTTGGCCGTGATTAGAAAATCCTTCAAGTCCCTCAAAATCAGAAAGCATAAACTCATCCGATCCTAAGGCATCCAAAGGATTATCTTGTTCTTTGGGATCTTCTTTATGTTTCTTGGTAGCTTCCTTTTCTCTCCTTTTTTGCAATCTCATTCTTTGGACTAGGGGCTCATCATCTTATGCTTCCTCAGACCCTTCTTGTATTGTTTCCAACCACAGAGATTTAGAACTCTTCTTCCTCTTATATGTTTTCTTCTCAGCGATGGGGGAAGATTGGCCAGAGGTAGATGGGCCTTCACCTAATTGGGGTTGTGACGACCCTGCTGGTGGGTCAATCTGGCCCATCATTCTAGTTTTCTTGGGCCTAGGATTGGATCCATATTCAACTCGTCATTCATGACCATACATATTTCTTGGCTTCTGAGGGGGAGCCTTCTTATACTTAGGAGTTGTTGACTTCTCCCCTCGCTATTTTTCTAGTTTCCTAGAGGGCTCCATCAATGTTTTTACCAAGATTGGACTCATTCTGTGTGGATTCTTGATCCAAGTTATGGTGGTCTTATCACATACCTCACCTGAAAGTCTATGTCATCATTTTCATCCTTGTCCACCTCTACATTCATGATCCGCTGGTCATATACCTTATCTTTTGTGTAAATGTCTTCTAGGACCTCATCGGAATCACACTCCCAAACCTTTGGGGAAATAGGAACATTTAACACCTCTTTTGCCAGAGCAAGGTTCATTTTGCAATAATCCCAGATCCTGACCTCATGGTCATCTATGCACTTTATCCAGTGATCCTCCAAATGTGGCTCGTGTATGTAGAATTTGTTGATAATGTGGCTGTAAGTACCTATGGGATCAAAGCAGGCTCGCACTGTCCTGTAAAACTGTAAGGGACAGTCATCTTATTCAAAATCCAGGGATTTGCAAACCTTCATATCTTGCAGTGTATATGGTCCCAAAGAGATGGGAAAGTCTCAACAGTGCTTCTTCTTATGCTTTATGTGCTTGTATGCATCTGCGAGCTACCTAGCCATCTCCAATATGATTACCCAGTCGGATGGGTACCTGGGTAGCTTCTTTGGTTGCAAGGTTGACTCGGCTATCCAGATGTATGTGAATGTCTTGAACTAGATGAAATAGGCCCCAATGGACCTTATCTTAGCAGCAGCTTCTTCTGACATCCTTTTAGCAAAGTCACCTTCAATAGATCGGATGACTGCGAATATGAATGCATCATTGACTATCCTATAATCTGGGGAGTCCTTTGACATGTTTTCTCCTCTTACTAGCTATGGGTATACAAGGTGGGGCCATACATTTGGATCATTTAGACTCCCCCTCTTGGTGAGGCCAGGATAATCTGCCTGTGCAGCTAGTATATACACCACGTAAGTGCTCATGTAAAACTTGGGATTATGTTTTACAGCTGTCAATTTCTCATCCAGATTGTCACTAATGATAGTGCCCCAGTCAAATCTTGCCTTCCGTTCCTAGATCCTTTCTATCAAGAGGATCATCCAGTGCTTGAGTTGAGTGGATTGTGGTAACCCATACACCCGGTTTATCACTGTTATAGCTACCTGGATGTCATCCTTCATATAGCCTCTTCAGAGGTCTATCTTGTCCAGTTTGTTCTTAGGAAGAGGTTGCTTGAGGTATTCTTTATTCATCATCTCGTGTACTACTTACTCCCTGTTTCCAAACCACTTGGCCCCCTTTTCAATATAGAAGTCATAGAACTTGTCTATGCCTTTGTGAAGGTGAAAGACATCCTTAATGACATTTGGCCTAATGTCCAGTACCACCTGATCCTCTGAGTTTACTACCACCCTCTTATCTAAATCATAGTGATGAGCTAGGGTGACGATCAACTTTGAAGAGGAAACATCCACTGGGTGTGCGGTTGCATTCACTAGCCTGGATAGGACTAATGCGGTGCAATCATCAGACTTGTTTGTTGGCTGGGAGCAGTGAGTCAGGAATTCATTCCAATCTACATTCCTGATATTGGTATCTATTATCTCACTATGCTTGTTTCCCACCTTTGAACTAGGGGGATTCCCCTTGTATTGATACTTCATTGGGAAGGTTATCTTGGGTTCAGTCATTCCTGCAAGAAAAGGAAAATATCAGTAGCTTATTGAACAGGAAAAATAATTTAAACTATGAAAGAAAGAAAAGAGAGCTGAATAAATAGCTAAGTGTAAGTTTTTTTGCACTTTCGGGCCCTTCAAGGTTTTGGTCACCAAAAACTAGTTCAGAGGCTGAAACGTTCGAAAGTGCGAAAAGGTCCATTAGAGGGACAAAGTCTGTCGAGCCTTTCGGGGTCCAAATCTGAGAGGTGCTTGCTTAGGAACGCCGAACGTCTGAGAATGGTGATGAACTCAAAAATCCTGAAGGTCTCACTTTCAGCCTTTTCAGACCTTTCAGATGTCTGAAAGGTTGAAAAGTCCAAAACAACACTTAGCAAGTTTAAAGATCCATTTTTGGCCTTTCGGAGGCCAAAAACCTACGGCAAGGGCCGCGACCAACGAAACACAAAAAACCCTAAACCTAAGACCCAATGAAACTAGGAAACCCTAGGTCTGATAGGGAGGGACATCCCTGTCAAAATGCAAAGGCACAGAGGCCTGACAAAGCAAAGAAATGAAGTTCCCTAAACTGGACAAGCACTAGGTGCAAAGAAAAAAACCTTAGACCTAGACCCGAAAACATGAAATGAAGGAAAGTGAGGAGAACCTACCTCGAATGAATGAGAAAAGGGAGCACAACCAAGAGGCTTGGAAGTTGAAGTGGTCGGTGAGGAGAAGCAGATGAAATCCCGGGCAGGAGAAAAAAACATGAAGTGATTTTTAAAAATGAAGGCTCCTCCTATTTATAGTCTGTGGGCTGACGTCAACAGCTTTGGGACTTTCAGACCCCGAAAGGCCAAAAATGTTGGAGGAGAACCAAGTCTTTGGGCTTTCGGTGTTGTCAAAGTCTAAAAACACTAAAAGGTCAGGTCTTTGACCTTTCTGCCATTTCAGCATTTTGGAGGACCTAAGTCCTCCGAAAGGCTGAAAGGGCCGAAAGGCCGAAAAAGGCTTCTTTCTCCCTCTATCTTGGTTTCAACAATTTTCTTTAGTGGCTGACTTGATTTCTACGAGGGGTGGACACGACGAAAGGCAAAAGACAAAAGAAGGGGGTCCCCATGGTCAGAGGACCAAAAAATGGGGTGTGTGTTGTGGACCCACAACAAATAGCCCCGACAAAAGGAGGAATGACCAAGGAATTTCTTTATCATCAACACTCTTCTAGAAAGTAGCTTTGCAGTATAATAGAACCAAGAGGTGGTGGAGTTGACGATTCTTCAATGACCTCCAATCTGAGGTTCTTCCATTAGTTTCCCTGTGTGTGTTCATGTGTGTTCATTTCTTGACCTTTGGCTATGATAACCAAGGTGCTTGCCAGCTATTCCCAACCTTTGCCAAATAAACCAGGGCTTCCCAGAAAGAGCTTTGCTGCCAGTCAGGCGTCCATAGCCTCGACAAATTTTTCCTCAAGTCCCAAGTATAACCTTGCTCTACTACCATCCGGGCATCCATAGCCCCGGTAGAGGTTGTCATAATCACCCAAGTTCGTCCTGTCTGCTTAGGCTATAACTTTCTTTCTTTGTGAGAGCTCTGTCTTTTGGAAAATCATTTTGTTTCTTCTGTTTTCTTGGAGATGTATTGAGCCTTGGGCGTTAGTATGTTCCATGCATTCAGGTTTGTAACCTATTTTCTTCTTCTTTTCTCTGGTCCGAGCAACGATTAGGTGGTGTTGCCTAGACTTTTCACTCATGACCTCTTTGGGGCACTTTTCTTTTGAGTGTTTCTTTTGCTTTCCTTTTTGGCTCTTCTTTCTTTCATTATTACCTTCGCATTCAATTCAGACTTGGGTTTTGGGATCAGTGAGTAACTGAACCTATGCACTCGGGCTGGCTACAACTGACAAATGCCCTAGAAAACAACACCCTTGGGTGTTGTACCTTAATGTGTCTTATGATCAGGATGACCAAACTTCAAACTCCTTGTTTGTCAATGATAATCATCACTACTTTGTCTTTTGGGAAGGTTCTCTTACGCTGCATGTATCCTTGGAGAAATTTGACTAAGAAATACCTCTGCTCCTCTTGTGGAACACCTTGGACTAGATCCAAAACACACTGACCCGAAACAACAAAATGAGCCCCGACATAAGAAAAGAACAAACATGAGCGAAAGGAAGGACTGACGACGAGGACAACAAAGAAAAAAGGAAAAAACACAAATGTGACTATGGTACAAGGGACAAAAGATAGTCTCGCTTAGGATCCAAAGTAATGTTTAAGGAATTGCCCATTGACTGGCAATGGGGTCAACTCTCCGTCCAATGTGTTGATCCTACAAGTGTTCTCACCCAGGATCTCTGATATTTGGTAAGGGCTTGTCCACAGTCTTTGGAACTTGGTGTGGCTGCTTGGCTTTTCTTTTTCCTTATCCCACATGAGGACAAGGTTAGAGATCCTAAAGGTTTTGATGGTAGCTCTCTTATTGAGCCACCTTTTGACTACAGCTTGATGCTTTGATACATGTTCCAAGGCCATAGTTTGTTTCTCCTCTAGTTTTAAGAGATTCATGAGTCTGACCTGTACCCAATCTTCCTCCCCTACATATTGGTCCATGAATCTCAAAATTGGGATCTTTAGGTTCATAGGGAAGATTGGTTGCAAGTCGTAGACTAGTTGATATGGAGATGTCCCTGGGGTGTTCTTGACCCTTACGCAATCAGTCCATAAAGCATATTTTAGCTGCGTGTGCCAGTCCCTGGGGTTGTCATCCAAGAGGTGTTTGATCACTGTTGTCATATTTTTGTTTGTAGACTCTGCTACGCCATTGCCTTACTGATAGTAATTTGAAGAGAACTTGAGGATTACCTAGTTTTTGAAGGCCCATTGTGTGAGCGAGGCCGAAGAGAAAGAGGGGGCATTATCACATACCAGATAGAATGGCATCCCAAACCTAGTTATGATGCGCTCCTCCATGAATTTGGTCACGACCTCAGTGGTACAATTCTTCAATGCTTGTGCCTCTGTCCAGCGCGTGCAATAATTAGTAGTTGTCAAGATAAACTTATGTCCTACAGATGAAGGGGGGTTAATCACTCTAATAAAATACAAGCCCCATTGGGAAAATGGGCGTACCTCATAGATTGGTTGTAAGGGCATTACTGGATTTCTCTCTCGAGTTGCACTAGTTTGGTAAGTGTAGCAGGATCTCACGTGCTCGCTGGTATCTTTAAATATCATAGGCCAAAAATACCCTGCCCTCAGGATTTGGTGAGCTGTGGCCTCCACCGATCCATGTCCCATTCCGTATTTGTCATGAAAGTCCACCAGTATTTTTTTTGCCTCCGTTCTATCCAAACACCTTAGGTACAAACCCTCATAATTGTGTTTGTAGAGTTGTCCACTCTTTAGCATGTAAGAGCTGCTTTTGATCTTTAAAGATCTTCTCTGGGAACTGTTCATTTCTTCAGGGCAGCGATTCTACAATAGATAATACACTATGTCTTGGTACCACACATCCATGATCATGCCTTGGTCGGTGTATGTTTGGCAGACCAGACCTTCTTCAAACTCAGAGATCATATTTTTCAGGCCCTGGCCCCTTACCAACTTCATTGGTTGGATTTCTAGGTCAAACTCTTGGAGAATTGCCATCCATTTTCCTCTCCATTCTCCCAGCTCATTCTGCATCAGGAGGGATTTAACTGTCACGTCTGGAACTATCCCAATGACTTTACTCCTTAAAATATAATGTCTGAATTTCTTCACCACTTTGACGAGATCAAATGACTGCTTATCCAGGTTTGGGTATCTGGGCTCAACATATTTGAAAGGGCAACTCATAAAGGCGATGGGCCTTTCATCTTCACTATTCTTCTTCTACGTGAGGATGCCTGTGCATGAGTGTTCTGACGCGAAGGAGTAGACCTTGAAAGGGATGGTGTAGTCAGGACTAGCTAGGACTGGTGTCGTGGCAATGGCACTCTTAATCTCTTCAAAATAATTTTTGGATAGGAGAGCCCATTCAATCTTGGCATCTTTCTTGAGCATGTCGTTCAATGGTTTCACTATCTCTGTGAAGCCAGTGATGAATTTCCTGACGAAGTTGATCTTTCTGGAGAAAGATTTTAGTTCCTTGCGGCTATGAGGCGGTGTCATTTTTAGGATCACCTCCACCCTCTTGGGGTCAATGGATATCCCCTTTTTAGAAATGATATGCCCCAAGAGCTTTCCTTCAGTTACCCCAAACACGGATTTCTTAGGGTTGAGGGAGATCCCAAACTCTCTGCACCTCTGGAGGCATTTTCTGAGTTCACTTATGTGGTCAGCTCTTAGTTTTGAGTAGACTGTGAGATCATCCATGTAGATGATAATGCATGTTCCAACTAATCCTTTGAATGCTATGTCCATTGCTCTCTGGAAGGTGGCTCTAGCATTAATTATCCCAAAAGGCATTCCTTGATAGGCGAAAGTTCTCCATTTAGTGGTGAATGTCATTTTTAGCCTATCCTCTTCCTGTACCATCACCTAATTGTACCCAGAGTAGCCATCCAGGAATGACATCATTTGAGATCCATTAATCTTCTGCAGCACTTCATCTAGAGATGGGAGTGGATAATTATCCTTTTGAGAAGACTTGTTGAGGTTTCAAAAGTCTACGCATAGCCTGATTTCTCTAGTCTTCTTCCTTACAGGTACTAGGTTTGCAACCCATGTAGAATGTTGAATCGGGAAGATGATCCTAGCATCAAGAAGCTTTTGGACTTCCTTTTGGATTAATGGCTCCAAAGTGGGATTCACGGGTCTTTGTCATTGTCTGAAAGGCTTAGAATCCAGCTTCAAAGGGATGTTGTGTACTATGACTGAGGTGTCATATGTCTTTAATTCTTCATAACTCCATGCTATGACATCTCGATATTCAGTGAGAAGCTGGACCATTATCTCCTTTTCTTCCTTGGTTCCCACTTTTTTGATGTGGACTTCTCTTGGTTATTCTTCTGTGCCCAGGTTATAGGTGTCACATTCTTTACCATCAGGTGTTACGTCAGGGCGTCTTTGTATAGCAGTCTTATCACTATCAAAAATCCTCTCTAGTTCTACCATTCCCTTGGGTATGGCATTGGTTTTCAAGTTTATGACACCGTAATCATTAGGCTATTCAGGTATTGTTTACTCACCATTCTTCTCCTCGTCGATGATCTGCTTTTTGAACACGCCAGCGCACATGATAAACTCTAAGATATGTTGATCATCTTGGAAGACTTGAAAGTTAGTGATATTGTCCGAAATGGTCGGGGCTATGACAAGTTCAACCGATAATTTCTTTAGTTTGGATTTCTCTATTGGATGTAATGAGCTGGATGAAACAACCAACGCGTTAGCAACAACGTTCTTTCTTCTCGGGATGGTTTTGATGTTGAAAGCATCAAAGTTGTTGGTCAGATCTCATGCCCTATTTTGGTAGGCTGAGAGCCTCTTATCATTGCAAGTATATTGGCTGTGGATCTACTTGACAACCAATTGGGAATCTCCTTCCACCGTCAATATTTTCACTCCTTTCTCGTGAGCTAGGAGGAGTCCGCGAACCTGCGCTTTGTATTCTGCAACATTATTAGTACAAAGAAACTGTAATCTATAAGCACCATAGAAAGACTTACCCCTGGGATTTATTAATTTGATTCCTACACCTTCTCCTTGTTTACATTTGGAACCGTCAAAGCACAGTTTCCATGTCTGAGGTGGTTTAGTAGGGCTAGGTCTGGTTGATCTTTTCTTAGAAAAACCCTTGGTCCTTGGTTTTTGGCCCCTCTCTCCATTGTTGTCAGAAGAAGTTAACTCTCCTGTATGCTGAGTATGCCTGGGTTTGCAGATTTTGTTGTCTTCTTCGCCTTTATCTTCCAGTATTCCCTTGCAAGGGGGGGCGCACTCCGTCATCCAAGGTACTCCAGTCACTAAGCATATTCGGGGCATGGCTTCTATGTTTAGAATTTGAACCACTATCTTGATCTTGAGGTGAACTATTTGTAAGGGCTAGGATGTCCTTATCTGGTGCGGCGTTGTTCCTGCCTTCTATCCCAAGTTCATCCTCTTTTGTCATCAGTGCTTCTAGTGGTTTATTTGGTCAAGCAATTTGAGCCAACACTTGTGATAGTGCTTCTTGAGAACTGGGGCATGGAAACTCAGAATGACTAGCCTAATGTAATCAACAGTATCCAGGTAGAAATAAGATGTTGGGATTTGCATCTTGGCCTAGATGTCGCAGGCTAGCTGTTGTGCTATTTATGAAACTTTGGAAGATGTCATCACCAATCTTCAGCTCTAAGAGACCTTGGATGGGACTATGGTTTGATTCTTCACCTTCTCAGATTTGAAACATGAAAACATCATCTAATTGATAAGTGCCCAAATCAGTTTGAGTGAACAAGACTTCATTCGGGGCATTGTATTTGGTGATCATCCTCTTCAACTTCAGCTGTGCATCTATCTTGATATGGTTGTTCAAACCTCTCCAAGGTAGCCAGAATTGGGTGAAATCTGTAGAGAGCCACCCTCTTAAGCATTTAGTCCATTCTTGACTTAGCAACATCCCATAAGTCTCGGGGATGTCCACTATGTGTATATCAATGTGTTCTTGTATCCAGGGATCTGCGACTAGTTGAATGTGTACATCTTTGAGCACACTAATTACTCTAACCTCAGTTTTTTCTAATTGTATGACCACCCGATTCGTTACTCGGGGCACCATCCCTAACTTTTGGCAAATTGATAGGGGCATAACATTGCATGAGGCTCCTAAATCGATTAGGCAATTATGTAGGTTCTTTCCAAACATTTGCAGGCTGAGTAAGAATGGTGGGACCTCCGTCCTATCCGTGAATACTGCTAGGAATGCCTCAGATGTGTTAACATTGGACATGGGTGCCCTGGTGTTGTTGGTCGAAGGGCCTGGTTTTTAATGATCCAAGGATCTTAAAAGGGCTTCCTTTTGAGATGGGCAGCCCTACAATAGGTCAAACATAGAGATGTTCGCCTTAGTTTTCTTGAGTTCATCTACTGCACTGTACTTGTCATTTGACCAGGTCGTTCCTCGGTAGTCGGAATATGTACTTGTCATAGGAGATATGGGATAATTTGGGCCCTTTGGAGGTATGGGATTGTTACTAGCCTGAGGATCTGGTGGAGTTGGTTGCTTTCCTAGAGGTATGTCGTCGGTGAGGGGTTCCTTTCTACTCTAGAGGTTATATGAGTTTCACTGATCATTTTGGAAGGCGTGCACCTCAGAATATTCAAGCTCACTTTCTCTCTAAAAAGCGAACACAAATTCATCTTCTCTCGTATAGGTTCCTAGGCCTCCCTCCTTTCCAAACTCATAGGAATCGAACACCATAGCATTGAATTGCATTGGGGGCCCCTCTGGATTCTGGGTGTAGTGGTCTTGTGAATTGTTCACATATCCATTATTGTCTTGATGCTTAATTGGAGTCTCGACAAAATTGGCCTCTGAAGCCTCATAAGTATTGGCATTGTCTGCTGGGATGCTGCCATTATTTGGTCTAGTGTTCCATGGCTGATTTGGCCTTTGCTGCCCAAATGGTTTCTCCTGAGTGTGGTTGTTGCTGTATGCATTAAAACCCCTGTTTGGATTCTGAGGGTATGTATTTGGACCAGCAAACGCTCATTGGTATCGACCTTGGTTTTGGGGTGGGTTCAGCTTCATTCTGGTAACTTTGCTAGTGAGCTGTGATAAAGTCTTCTTTACGGCATCTAACTTAGAAGCCATGAGAGCATCAGGCTTATTTTGGGGTACTACCCTGTGTTCTACAAATGTCATCTTATGAGTTTCGTAGCTTGGATAAGTAATAGACGAAGGCACAATTGTGCATGGTTGTGTTGGTATGGGAGTTAGCATAGTTAGGTGACTGGCCAAGGCTTGTTTTTTTTCTACAAATGGGTGTGGGATAGCAAGATTACTCATGATGGGCACAGCCACATAACTTCCTTCTTGTGGGTCCATTTGCTGAGTGAAAGTGATAGCTTCATTGTACACCTTTTCAATTGTGTCTCTATCCGCCGGGGGAAGCCTTCTTAGAAAGATCGAGGTAAATGGATCTAAAGCCTTTAATTATACTTGTATGACAGCCTCATCTAGTACAGTGTAAGGACCTTCCAAGTTTTGATGCATTTTGTGAAAATGATGATTAAACATAGCAATGGGCTCCTTAGGATCGTTCCTCGTGGTTATGAACTAGTGATGTGTCACCGCAGGATCGACATACAATTTGAATTGATTGAGGAATTTGGTTTCAAAGTCATTCCATACTAAGATAGACCCTCATGGCAAATTTAGATACCAGTTGTACGCAAACTCTCCAAAAGTGTATGGGAATAGACAACAGACAATGTCTTGGTGGGCAATCTCTTTACAGTTGCAAATTTCCTTGAAGGCGTGAATGTGTTCTTCTACTGTCCTAGATTCGCCATATATGAATCATGTACAAAACTTCTCTGGATTTGTGGGTAACTCATGGAGCTGCCCAACAAAGTTCAATGGTGAGCTTGTTGCGTTAGCAAAAAAGGCCATTGGTCGAGGTTGCTGCAAATGTTGATTTGGAAAGTTCTGATTTTGATTGATGGTTGCAGTAATGATTTGCGCAGTGATGTGTGATTGTTGTCCAAGAGGATCCCAAGGTACAGCAAGATGATGAGAAGATTCACCTTTTGTTTTACCCTTGTCACTGCGAGCCCTTCGGTGGTGAGTGAGTTCGAGAAACTCGCCTCTTTTTGGAGATGATCTAAGCATGTGCTCGAATCTCTCTGGAGAGAAAGATCCAATATTATCTAGCTTTTGGGTCTTGAGGCCCTCCTTCTAGTGCCACTTCTATTGAGTTTTGTTTTAACACAAGCCAACTTGCTAGGATCTCGAGATTCAATTTCCTCTCTTGAAAGAATAACCAAGTTATTCCCAAGGTTCTCCGGGGTCAGGTCACAACCTGCTTGGTTACTCAATTGAAGATAAATGTGATTGTTCACAAGGAGGCCTTTGCTGGTACGTTCAAGAGAGAAAACTGCAAAATATTGTTAGTTCTCTTTTGGGTTTTTTTTTTTTTAACAAGTATGGGTATGGTAAATAACATGTAACTTTGGTATTTTTCAAGATAACGATTTCCAGAATTTCAAGACAGAATTTAAAGAGATGAGGGTAACAAGAAATGTAGTGAATTGTAAATAAAACTAAAATCCTAAGGACATAAACCACTATAAACCCTTCCTTGTGAATTAAATGCTGGAGAGATGTAGAACAACCCACGAAGCATAAATCAGACCATGTCACGATTCACTACTCCACAGATGCAAGCGTTTGGAGACAAATATGTTTTACTTGTACGAGATATTCAAAATCTATCAAATCATGAAGCCACCAAGACGTGCGCACACATGAGATGGATTTATCATTAAGCCCAAAGATAGCATCCTCCACACATTCATCACAGCAAGGTAGATAAACAACAGCAAACTCCAACTAAAGGTAGCACGAATTCGAAACACAACAATACAAAGAGCTCTCTAAAAATAAAGAATAATGCAAGCATACATTCAATAATTTTGCATAGATAGCAGTAATTCAAACACCATGAATGAAGCACCCAATGTAGATCTTTATTGTTTTAAGAAGTCCACCCTTTACATTGCTTTTTTATTGCAATATATAGAGTTTTGATCTACAATTCTAATTTTCGGAGTTAGGGTATCAAAGAGTCTAAACTAAAGAAAAAGCTTAAAACTAGAACTTTGCTGAAGGAAAACTATTGCTAACTAATATTATGTAACTTGCATGGATTCTTAAATCCATTTACAATCCATTTTCTCATGCAAAGAGATCTAAATTTGCCAAATAAGAGAGAGAGAAAGAAGGTGAGCTCCTCTTGTGAACTGGGAGTTCTTCTTCTTGATTCTGGTGGTCCTTCTTGGATTCTTCATCTAGAACTGTCTCTGGTGGTGGGAACAAATAGGAAACCTTTAGTCTTTCCAAAATTAACTCAAGTTGTCCATTAATCTCATCTGGAGTCTAACTGGTGTTTGAAAAAGTGACCTCGCTGGAAACCCCCAGTTTTTCGGACCCTGACCTCTACCCCGAAACTTTAATGCCTTTGAAATTTCCTAGGTGCCTCTCAAAATCTTCAAACTCAGAGGTCCCAAAACTTTGGACTTGTCGGGGGCCGAAAGGCTGAAAGGCCAAATTCTTCAAAGGCCGAAAGGCCGAAAAAATACCCCTTGCTTTCAGGGCTGAAAGGCCAAAATGTCGGAGGCCAAAAGTCTGAAAACTCCATCTTAGTAGAAATTTGGCCAAGTGTAAAAATCCTGCCCCATCCCCCTGGAAATTAGACCTTGGAGCTTTATCCAGGAAAGACCTCTAGGTGAGTTTCCCGGAGCCTCTGCACTATCTCTTGAAATTCTTCAAAATTGATCTCTTTCCTTCTTATCTTGGTGACCCTTCGTTCTTGCTTCTTTCTGAAGTTAGTTTATTCAGAAGCAAAGAATGTAATCTCTTCTTCCTGTTGTGACATTCTTTGCATTTCCTCCTTAAGGTAGAATAGTTTCTACAGGGCCTCCTTGGTATTAACCCTGGCCAAAACATCTTTAAACTGTTGGACCACCTCTCTGGAAGGACGTAGAGCCTTTTTGTTCTCATCCAGATAGACGTTGAGGCCGACCCCTGTGAAGAAAGTATCTATATCTTTGATCCATTTTATTACCTCCTCTCGCTTGTCATCTATAAGGGCCTGGTATTTCTTGTAAACCTTAATTATTTTGGTCATTTGTTCAGTCCATTCCTTGAATTTGTCCAATTCTTCGCCTTCATAGACTTTTACCAAAATTTGGAAATGTTGTTTTTGAATTATCTCCAAATCCTGGAGGGTTGCTTGCCACTTAATCACCTCTGAGTCTATTCCCCATCATCTTCCACTAGGTCAATGAGTGAATTAACTTCAACTAATATGGTCTGGTACAGCCTGAATATTAATGGAATCACCTTCTCTCTGAATTGTGCAAAGTCATTTATCCAATCGGCGCTTGCCTGGATGAAAGAGGGAGTCAAACCTACTGGCAAATCTGGTGTAGCCCTTTTATCAAGCATGGCTTGTAATGAAGCCTCTGAACAATTTGGGTCAATAGGACCAACCAGCTTTTGAATGTATCCCTTTAGAGCTTCATTTTGATCTGTTAGGGATTTTATGGTCTCTTCATCCTTGTTCGTGAACCCCAAAGCGTTCTTCAACCCTAAAGATGCTAGTGTCTTGCTACCTTCTCTGGTAGGTTCGTCCAAATCTACCTCCTTGAATGTATAGCCCTCTGACTAGCCTATTGTCTGAGAATTTCTTGGGGGAGGGATAGCTATCTGGGCTTTCTAATGACCCCCAGTGTCCTGAGTCACATATGACATGGTCTTTGCAGGTACACTAATTTCTACCTGGTCAAAGGCTTGCTTCACAGCAGTCATACTTGCATCCTCCCCATCCAATTCATTGGTATAAGTTCTCTTCCTGGGTTGTATCTCCTTGGTAAACCAAGTAGGTTTTCCAGATGTAGTTACAAGTTCATATGGTGCAACTTGGAGGATTGAAGTTAGGCATTGTACTTCTAGCATTATTTCTTTCTCTAATTCCTTTGCTTTCCCTCTTTCCTATTCGCTCCCTCCTTCCTTCATTCTTCCCCCTTTAGTATCCAAATCCGTCTCCCCTTCTTCCCTCTCCCCCTCCACTTTGCCTTGTTCAGTCACCACATTTCCCCCTTCTTTGTTCGGAGCCTCTTCGGCGGAGGTGTCAATTAATACATTTGACCTAAGACCGGTCATGGCCTCCAGTGTGGACTGGAAAGGTGACGTGTCTTTAGTACTCACTGCTCCTTTGGTTTTCCTTGGTGGCACATGTTGAAGGGATTGATGTTGGTGGGGTAGGTTTTGATATGGCTGGAGTGGGAGATGGGAGAATGGTAGTAGAGTAGGGCGGATTTGGCGTAGGAGTAGGTGTTGGGGTTGGAATTAATGGTGGTGGAGTAGGAATTGGAGGTGGTATATAAGATGGTGGAGCAGGGATATGAGATGGTGGAGTGTAAAATAGTATTTTCCCTACTACATGATCTGTAGTTGTGGCTTGGGCTATCCCGCTATCCTGAACCTCAGGCTCTTGAGTGGAACTAGGGACATTCACCGAAGGGTCAGTGAATTGGACCGGTGGTTGAGAGAGGATCACCTAGGGCTAAATAAGTGATGGAGCTCCAGTGTCTATATCTTGGCCATGATCAAAAAATCCTTCAAGTCCCTCAAAATCAAAAAGCATAAACTCATCCGATCCTAAGGCATCCAAAGGATTATCCTGTTCTTTGGGATCTTCTTTATGTTTCTTGGTAGCTTCCTTTTCTCTTTTTTTCTGCAATCTCATTCTTCAAACTAGGGCCTCATCTTCTTCTACTTCCTTAGAACCTTCTTGTACTCTTTCCAACCATGGAGATTCAAAACTCTTCTTCCTCTTATATGTTTTATTCTCAGCGGTGGGGGAAGATTGGCCAGAGGTAGATGGGCCTTCACCTGATTGGGGTTGTGATGACCCTGTTGGTGGGTCAATCTGGCCCATCATTCTATTTTTCTTGGGCCTAGGATTGGAGCCATATTAAAATGGTTGTTCATGACCATACATGGTTCTTGGCTTCTGAGGGGGAGCCTTCTTATACTTAGGATCTATTGACTTCTCCCCTCACTGTTTTTCTACTTTCCTAGAGGGCTCCATCAATGTTTTTTTCAAGATCAGACTCATTCTGTGTGGCTTCTTGATCCAAGTTATGGTGGTCTTTATCACATGCCTCACCTGGAAGTCTATGTCATCATTTTCATCCTTGTCTACCTCTGCGTTCATGATCGGCCAGTCATATACCTTATCTTTTGTGTAAATGTCTTCTAGTACCTCATCTGAATCCCACTCCCAAACCTTTGGGGAAATAGGAAATTTTAACACCTCTTTCTCCAGAGCAAGGTTCATTATACAATAATCTTGGATCCTGACCTCATGGTCATCTATGCAGTTTATCCAGTGATCCTCCAAATGTGGCTCATGTATGTATAATTTGTCGATAATGTGGTTGTCAGTACCTATGGGATCAAAGCGGGCTCGTACTGTCTTGTAAAACTGTAAGGGACAGTCATCCCATTCAAAAGCCAGGGATTTGCAAACCTTCATATCTTGCAGTGTATATGGTCCCAAAGAGATGGGAAAGTCCCAACAGTGCTTCTTCTTATGCTTTATGTGCTTGTATGCATCCGCGAGCTGCCTGGCCATCTCCAATATGATTACCCAGTCATATGGGTACCTAGCTAGCTTCTTTGGTTGCAAGGTTGACACAGCTATCCTTATGTATGTGAATGTCCTGAACTAGATGAAATAGGCCCCAATGGCCCTTATCTTAGTAGGAGCTTCTTCTAACATCCTTTTAGCAAAGTCACCTTCAATAGATCGGATGACTACAAATATGAACGCATCATTTACTATCCTGTAATCTAGGGAGTCCTTTGGCATGTTTTCTCCTCTTACCAGCTATGGGTATACAAGTTGGGGCCATGCATTTGGATCATTTAGACTCCCCCTCTTGGTGAGGTTGGGATAATCTTCCCGTGTAGCTAGTAGATACACCACGTAAGTGCTCATGTAAAACTTGGGATTATGTTTTACAACTATCAATTGCTCATCTAGATTGTCACAAATGATAGTGCCCCAGTCAAATCTTTCCTTCTGTTCCCGGATCCTTTATATCAAAAGGATCATCTAGTGCTCGAGTTGAGTGGATTGTGGTAACCCATACACCCGACTTATCATTGTTATAGTTGCCTGGATGTCATCCTTCATATAGCCTCTTTGGAGGTCTATCTTGTCCAATTTGTTCTTAGGAGTCGGTTGCTTGAGGTATTATTTATTCATCATCTCGTATACGGCTTGCTCCTTGTTGCCAAACCACTTGGTCCCCTTTTCAATATAGAAGTCATAGAACTTGTTTATGCCTTTGTGAAGGTGAAAGATGTCCTTAATGATATCTGGCCTAATGTCAAGTACCACCTGATCCTCTGAGTTTACTACCACCCTCTTATCTAAATCATAGTGATGATCCAGGGTGACGATCAGCTCTGAAGATGAAACAGCCACTGGGTGTGTGGCTGCATTCACTAGCCTGGATAGGACTAATGCAGTGCAATCATCAGACCTATTTGCTGGTTGGGAGCACTGAGTCAGGAATTCATTCCAATCTACATTCCTGATATTGGTATTTGTTATCTCACTGTGCTTGTTTCCCACCTTTGAACTAGGGGGATTCCCCTTGTATTGATACTTCATTGGGGAGGTTATCTTGGGTTCAGTCATTCCTGCAAGAAAAGGAAAATATCAGTAGTTTATTGAACAGGAAAAATAATTTAAACTATGAAAAAAAGCAAAGAGAGTTGAATAAACAGCTAAGTGTAAGTTTTTTCGCACTTTCAGGCCTTTTGGGGTTTCAATCACCGAAAACTAGTTCGGAGGATGAAACATCCAAAAGTGCGAAAAGGTCCATGGGAGGGACAAAGTCCATCAGGCCTTTTGGGGTCTGAAATTGAGAGGTGCTTGCTTAGGAATGCCGAACATCTGAGAATGGTGATGAACCCCGAAAGCCCGAAGGTCTCACTTTTGGCATTTTTGAACTTTTCGGTCTTTCAGACCTTTTGGATGTCAGAAAGGCCAAAAAGTCTGAAATGATACTTAGCGAGTTTGAAGATCCATTTTCGGCCTTTCAGAGGCTGAAAACCTATGGCAAGGGTCACGACCGACGAAACACAAAAAACCCTAAACCTAAGACCCAATGAAACTAGGAAATCCTAGGTCCGAAAGGGAGGGATGTCCCTGTCAAAATGCGGAGGCAAAACCCTAGACCTAGACCTGAAAACATGAAATGAAGGAAAGTGAGGAGAACCTACCTCGAACAAATGAGCAAAGGGAGGACAACTAGGAGGCTCCGAAGTTGAAGTGGTCGGCAAGGAGAAGCAGATGAAATCGTGGGCAGGAGCAAAAAAATGAAGTGATTTTTAAAAATGAAGGCTCCTCCTATTTATAGCCTGCGGGCTGACATCAGCGGCTTCGGGACTTTCGGACCCTGAAAGGCCAAAAATGTCAGAGGAGAACCAAGTCTTCGGCCTTTCGGTGCTGTCAAAGTCTGAAAACACAAAAAGGTCGGGTCTTCGGCCTTTCGTCCATTTCGGCATTTCAAAGGACCTAAGTCCTCCGAAAGGCTGAAAAAAGCTTCTTTCTCCCTCTGTCTTGGTTTCAGCAGTTTTCTCCAGTGGCTGACTGGATTTCTACGAGGGGCGGACATGACAAAAGGCAAAAGAAAAAAAGAAGGGGGTCCCCATCATCAGAGGACCAAAAAATGGGGTGTGTTTTGTGGACCCACAACAAGTATATTTGAAGGCATACATCTTGTAGGACTGAAGATAACTAGAGGCTTAATATTGTGGTACTAATTTTTTGGGTTGATTAATTGGAATATTTTTGAGGCCGCTGATTCACCCNGGCCGCTGATTCCCCCCCCCCCCCCTCCCCTCTCAGTTATTTCTAACAATTGGTATCAGAGCTTGTGTGCTTAGAAATGGATTTTAACAACTCAAGCAAAAGATCACAAGATGAACAAACAAGATGTGCCCAAGTTTAATAAAGATAACTTTGCATCATGGAAAAATAGAATAAGACTCCACCTATCAGGTATTGGTAATGGTGTTACTCAACACCTTGATACTGAATATGTATTTCCAATACATGACCTCATACTCTTGAGCAATTAAGAGAAAAGCATGAGTATAATTGCATGATGATAGAAGTTGCCTCGTCACTCTCCGATGTTGAGATTGAAGATGTCAAAACCTACACCTTTATAAAGCAAATGTCAGATAAGTTGAAGCTGGTACCAGGGATAACTTTAAGAAACCCCCTCCTAGGAAAAAGTGTAAAATCCTGGCGAATCGTACATTAATTTAGGGGAAATTTTTTAATGATAATGGCGAAGTTTTTTTTCAAATTAAGAAAAAAATATAAAGTCGTAGGCGATTTTGTCCCTCTCGAATGAAAATTCCATAAAATCCTGGCGAATTATTGTCTTGTGAAGGTAAAAAAAATATTTGTAG
>MU223302.1:223079-233774 GCA_018584345.1 Thuja plicata | reverse complement strand
AATTTTTAAATTTTATGGGGACCAAAAATTAGATTCCATTGGCGATAATTTGTAAGAAAAGTATAAAATTAAATATCGCGCGGGGCGATGGGCCCGGGCATTGGACTGAATATTAATAATGGCCAGGCAATACGGTGAAACGAATATATGTAAAACAATCGCCAATTCCCCGCTCGCCGACATGCGACATTCGCCATTTGGTGAATAATCGCCACTAAAGTTATCGCTGGCTGGTACATGAAGGAGATACTAATGTACTAAGAACCAAGGTTGAAAGCCTAAGAGGGAGGTTTGACGACCTAAGGATGAAAGAAGGAGAAAATATCACCCAGTATAGCTACAGAATCAAAGAGGTAGTCTATTCTATCTGAGGAATTGGAGGTGTATTTGAAGAGCAGACAGTGGTAAGTAAAATCCTAAGAACCCTACTACCTGTATATGCTATTAGATTTTATACTATTCAAGAAATGAGAGCAAGTGAAAATAATACAGTTACTCTAGATAGTTTGATTGGTAGACTGATTTCATTTGAGATGAATAAATTTGATAATAGTGTCTTACCATCCATAGAATCTGCATTCAAATCCTCTTTGAAAATAAGTAATTCAAGTCATAGACACACTATTAGGAATGATAGTGACAGTGATAATGAGGATCAAGGACTTGATGAGATTGAAGCGCTAGTGGAAAGAAGATTGCAGAGAGGAAAAGGTAGATACAAAGGTAAATTACCACTTGTATGTTTAATTGTAAAGAGGTTGGACACTTTGCTGTAAGATGTCCTAATAGAAGAAAAGATGATAGAAGTAATGACATAACATATGAAAAGAAGTTTGACTGAGGTGATAACAAAGATTACCAAAGCAACTGACAAACTGAAAGAAGAGATACCCGAGACTACAAGGACAAAGGAAAGAAAGTGTGTTACCTAGCTGAGAACTGATCTGATGATACTGACACTGAATCTGAAGAAGCTAATGAGATGGTATTTGTAGCCATGAAGGATGAGTCAGATGAAGAAGAAGAAAGGTATGTAGAAACTGCACTCATATCTAAGGTTAGTAAGAATGATGTCTAGATCATAGATAGTGGCTGCACTCACCACATGACCAGTGATAAGCAAAAGTCTGAAACTTTTGAATACTATAATGGTGGTTCAGTAAGAATGGGTAATGACACACCTTGTCTAGTTGAAGGCAAAGGAACCATAATGTTGAATAACCTGATCAAATGTGAAAATGCTTACTGGGTAAAAGGACTGAATTATAATCTGTTAAGTGTTTCACAGCTGAACAATACTGGTCACCGAGTAGCATTTGAGAATAAGAAGGCAAAGATCTTCAATGAATTAGGAAGGTTGATCAGAATTGGTGAGCGAACAAAAGGTAACCTTTTCTATCTTGATGACATTAACACCACTTGTTTAATGGCTAGAAACAAAGACATATAGTTGTGGCACAAAAGATTGTGTCATGTGAATTTTGACATGATAAAGATAAGCAAATAAAAGGAATGTCAGAGGCTTACCGAGCATGACAAAGCCTGAGTATATCATGTGCAAGAACTGTCAAAAAGGTAAGATGATAAAGTCTAGTTTCAAGAGTAAAACCCATACATCTAATGCAATTCTAGAATTAGTCCATACTGATCTATGTGGACCCATGAGGACAAAGAGTTACTATGGAGATAGGTATTTCATTCTCTTTATTGATGATTATTCTAGAATGATGACAGTTATGTTCTTAAAAGATAAATCAGAAGCATTTAAGATGTTTAAATGGTATAAGACTATGGTAGAAAAATAGAGTGATAAGAAATTAAAATGCTTAAGGTCAGATAGAGGAGGGGAATTTATTTCAAATGAATTCACTAATTTATGTAATGAGCATGAAATTAAAAGATAGGTTTTTGCACCAAGGACACCACGACAAAATGGAATTGTTGAGAGGAGAAACATATCAATTGTTGACTATGCAATAACATTGATGATTGAGAAAAGCATCACTCAAAATTTCTGGAGGGAAGCTGTCAGTATTGTTGTCTACACATTAAATAGAGTACAATTGAAGGACACAAAGAAGACACCATATGAGCTTTGGTATGGTTACACACCCAATGTAAGTTACTTTAGAATCTTTGGTAGTCAATATTATATTTTGAAGGATGATATAAATGGAAAGCTTGACTCCAAAAGTGATGAAGGTATCTTTCTAGGGTATTCCACCAAAAGCAAATCTTATAAGTGTCTTAACAAGTCATCTAACAAGATCATTGAAAGTGCAAATGTAAAGATAGATGAATTTGTAGAAAAGATTGATAAGGAAAGCATAAGAGAACTAGAGGACTACAACAAGTTTGTTTACACTGAAGAACCTGACACTCTACCCAAGCAATAGTGTATCGCTCCCGAGCAATAGAACATTGCACCCGAGCATTAGGCTGCAATTACCAAAAATTAGGATAATACTCAAGATGATGTACTAAGCGATGGAGATCAGAACGAAGGTCAAGAAGATGATTAGAATTATGGACAAAGAGCTGAACCAAAACTTGACAAGTATGTCAAAGACATCATCCACAAAATCAAATCATAGGAGAAAAGAAGGTTGGAATGAGAACAAGAAGTAAGTCACTAAACACTAGATGTTTACTTTGTGATTTTGAGCCTAAATCTGTTAATACTGCACTTGAGAATGAAGAATGGGTCAGTGCTATCAATAAAGAAATAGAAAATATTGAGAATAATAGTACATGGACAATAGTACCAAGACCAGATGACAATAATTTCATCGGTACCAAATGGATATTCAGAAACAAGCTGAATGAGAATGGAGAAGTCACAAGAAACAAAGCAAGGTTAGTATGCAAGGGGTGTGCACAAGAAGAAGGTATTGATTATGGAGAAACCTTTGCACCCGTTGCTAGACTAGAAGGAGTAAGAATCTTACTTGCTTATGCTGCATTCAAAGGATTCAAGGTATACCATATGGATGTCAAATCTGCATTCCTAAATGGAATACTAGAAGAAGAGGTATACATTAAACAACCAGAAGGGTTTGTTGATCCAGACAAGAGGAACATGGTATGTAGACTACATAAAGCCTTATATGGATTGAAATAAACACCTAGAGCATGGTATGAAATACTTCACTCCTATCTCATTAGCATTGAATTTGTAAGAACAAGTGAAAATAGCAATCTATACTTAAAGGAAGATATCGATGGTAATATTTTGATTGCTGAAATATTTGTTGATGATATCATTTTTGGGGGAAAAGAAATGTTATGAAAATCCATTGCTAATGAAATGAGCAAATAATTTGAAATGTCTATGTTTAGGGAGATCAAATTCTTTCTTGGTCTATAGATTCTTCAACAATATGCAAGCATATATATCACTCAGTCCAAATACATCAAGGAAGTGTTGAAGATATTCAAGATGGAAGATTCCAAGCCAGTTGGAACACCTATGGCTACCGGATGTAAGATGATAAAAGAAGATAGATCAAATGAGGTAAACCAGACCTTGTATAGATCAATGATTGGAAAACTAATGTATGTTGTTCATACCAGACCAGATATAACACATACAGTTGGAATAGTTGCAAGATTATCTGCTAATCCCAAAGAATCACATATGACCAAAAGAGCACAACTAGAGGAGCATTCTTCATGGGTGACAGACTTGTCACATGGATCAAAAAGAAGCAAGGATGCATCTCTCACTCTACTACAGAAGCAGAATATGTGGTTGCTGCTGCAAATTGCTCCAATATTGCATGGATCAAACAATTGCTGGAAGGTATGAATATGAATATTCTTGAACTAGTAATTATATATTGTGATAATACCAGTGCAATTAACATTTCTAAGAATCCATTCATGTGTGCTAAGACTAAGCATATTGCTATCAAGTATCACTATCAGGGAGAACAAGTGCAAGAAAAAGAGGTGATACTGGAATATGTTCAATCAAAGGAACAATTAGTTGATATATTCACCAAGCCATTACCGAAAGATACATTTGAGTAATTGAGACAGAGACTAGGGGTACAACCCTTGTCTATCAGTCAGTAAGCTGACTAGGAGGCTGCATCAGCCTACACACAATCAGAAGACCATTCATGTTGATGCAAGCACCTAGATGAATAGCAACAAATACATCTGTACACATCAAGGTATAAATCTACACCGAACACTAGAGACAATGTATTGCTGATGGATAGGGAAATTCAAGGAGTATATTATAAAAGGGGAATGGAAGATGACATAGAAGAATTATTTGGCATTGTTGTCAAAGGGAGAGAGATTCTCATTATCATAAGGGAGAGATTATCTCATTGATCAAGAGAGATTATATCAATATCCATGAAGAGAAGTTCCTAAGAATCAAAAGGGAAAGATTCATTATCCATAAGGAGAGATTACATATGAAATATCCATCTAAGGGAGAGAAGAAACAAAGGGAGAGAATAAATCTAAGGGAGACATTAATGTTAAAAAAAAAAGATATTATCAAGAAGAGGAACAGTCAAGGAAGAGCACATATCATAACATAGACAGAAGCTGCTACATCTATCCAGTAAAGGGATTAAAGATTGAAGAAACCCACTCTGCAAGAAACAAATCTAAGCTATTTGAGCTTACCGCAAGCCAAACATTTGTAATAGTTACAATAGGAGAGATTGATGAAATTGTTATATTTCATATTGTATTAGTAATAATATATTATGATAATATAGTGTGTTTCCATCAATGTGAAAGGGAGAGATTGATGACATGTAACTGATTGAATGTTTGAAGATGTTAAGTTGATCACCGAAATGCAGAAAGATAATGCAAGACATTAAACTAGTTAATGAATTGTATTTTCATTGATGTCAACTTGATATAATCTAATCAGTTATAATCAAAGTGTCAAAGAATTTAGAGAATCAGAGAGAAAGATTATGCTTTCAGTAATGCATAAAAGACAAGCATTCACTAAGTGACTTCAAACACAGATGGCTAGTGGAACCCGAATGGATAGATATAATGAAAGTTAAGTCACAGTGATGCCCAAGCAAAGAAACTAACGAGCATTATCGATGAGCAGAATCACAAGCATTACCAACAGCCAGAATTACAGTGTCAACCGATGAGCAGAACTTTGCAGTGAAGCCCGACGGACAGACAACACCGACGAAGATGCCCGAGGATAACTGAAGTGTTGACCGAAGCTATCAAATATTTAAAACACCAAAGTTAACTAAAGTTCAAAAATGACAAAATATCTAGCTGGTAGAGCTAAAAGATAGAATTAACTAGTTGTTATCATTGTTTTAATCAACAAGTTAAAATCCAGAGATAAGTAAATGATTTAAAGCCACTTTATCCATTTGGAAAGAAGATTTCTATGAGATAAAATAGGATTTATGCTTTAAATCAAGATTGGCTAAGATTGCAGATCATGCCAAGAACAAGAAAATCAAGAAGAGAGAAACGGTCATATCATGTCTATAAAGCGACAAATTAATTCTTTATGAATGAAGGGGAGTGAATGAAAAAGAGGATGATGAAGAGAAACTGATGAAGAACAAATTCATACAGTCCTGATCAATCAAGCTAAGGAAAGAGCTATAGATTTTTGCAAACACTGAGCAACAAAGCACAACATCACTGAGTAGAAACAAAAGTGGAGCAAAGGTATTGAAATGATATATTGATTAGAATGGTTTAATGAGCTTACAATAGATCTGAAAATCTGCAAGTATAAGTTGTATATGTAAACAGATCATTTACTATTTTAGTTTAACCATTGATTCAGAAAGTCTCTTAACTGAGCATGATTTAAAGATCCTTTCTATATTGAGATACATCCCAAGGAGTATCAAAAAGTTTGATCATGAATATATCATGAGATGCCAGATACCATTTAACAAACTACACTGGATTTGGTCATAGAAGGTAGTATAGAGATGCCCGATACCAAGCGACAAACTAATCTTTTAAATCCTCTAACAAGTTCACACCTAACAGTGTGTTTGTAACCTTTAACAAGGTTGGCTCTTCAATGAGCTCACTTCAGAAGAGTGAAAATTTTGGGTTACCAATCCCAAGTGGTTTTTCCCTTAATAGGGTTTCCACATTAAAATCCATGTGTCAATGTATCTATGAGTCATTACTTTATTGTTTTTCATTACACAACTAATCTGGATTAATTGATATATACTAAGCTATTTACTATTTTTTTGGTAAATAAAAGACTGCTATTTGGTAAACATAAAGAATAAGGTTTAAAAGGTAACTCCAAATAGTAGTTGTTTGATAAGTATATTTGAAGGCATACATCTCTTAGGATTGAAGATAATTAGAGGCTTAATATTGTGGTACTAAGTTTTTGGGTTGATTAATTGGAATATTTTTGAGGCCACTGATTCACCCNCCCCCCCCCCCCCCCCCCCCAAGTTATTTCTAACACATAAAGTCATATTCGAAGAGCATAGTGGCTTTTCCCGAGGTAGATCAATCTTCAAAGGGATTATTGTTGCAAATGAGGTAGTCCATTCAATAAGAGTCTCTAAGACACAAAAAATGATGGTAAAATTTGATGTCAAAAAGGCATATGATGAAGTTGATAGAAGTTTCTTGCTAAAGGTTTTGAATAAGTTTGGGTTTGGGGAATGTTGGATCCAATGGGTGGAGGGTTGTATTGAATCGCCAATGTTCTCAGTGTTGGTAAATGGAAGCCCACAAGGCTTTTTATCCCAAGAGAAAGGAATAAGACAAGGGGACCCTCTCTCCCCTTTCTTGTTCATAATAATGGTAGAGGTCCTAGGTAGATTGATTGGGGAAAAAGAAACAGAGGATGCTACAGAACAAGAAGATAAAGTAATGAAGGAAACATTAGAAATTTATGGGAAGGTGTCAGGGCAGCACATTAACTGGAGAAAATCAGAAATATTTTTTTTCAACACTCCACAAAACATACAGGGTAGAATCTGCAGAATAATGGGGATGAAACAAGGATTACTACCTAACCGCTATTTAGGGATCTCCTTTTTAAAGCTAGAAATAAAGCAGATCTATGGAAAGACCTTATTTAAAAATGCCTCAAAAAGATGGAAGGATGGAAAGGTAAATTGTTATCTTCAGCTGGGAGAATACTCATGCTGCAAACAGTGGTCTCAGCAATACTTGTCCACTCAATGATGTGCCTAGATATTCCCAAGAAAGTGTTAAAAATCTTATACTAGAAAATGAGGAATTTTTTTGGAATGGGGCTAATGAAGATGAAAAAATACCTCTCTTGGCTTAGGAACAAATTTGTAGACCAAAAGTCAAAGGAGGAGTAGGGATCAGAAACTAGCACTGTATGAATAAGGCTTTAGGAGCAAAGCTAGTGTGGAGTATGTATAGACAACCAAATCAATATTAGGCTAGAATCCTTCAAGCCAAATATTTGGATTCCAGGGAATATGATAGAATTCTAACAATCAGAAATCCCCCAAAAGGTTCCACAATATGGAAATCCATTTTATCATGTAGGTAGGTGATTAAAAATCATCTATCATGGAAAATTAGAAATGGCACAAAGGCTAGTTTCTGGGAGGATTCTTGGGATGGGCATAAGGCTTTGAAAGAGGAAGGAATCTACCAGGATTTACAAACTCACTTCTTAGCGAAATGGGGAGAGAAAGTTAGTGACTATTTTGTAAAGAAAGATGGTTTAGAGGGACAATCTTGGAGTTGGAAGAGTATGGAGATGGAAGATCTGTCAGAACAACAAAAACATGCAATGCAAACAATTTTTGCAAGCCGAAAATTGAAGATAACAAGAAAGGAGAACATGCTATATGGTGTGGTTCTCTCTCAGGGAATTATTCAGTCAAGTTGGGCTACAGGTTTATCGAGGGGTTGGAGGATTCAAAATTTGAATCTCAAGATTTATGTTGGCACCAAGATGTGCTACCAAAGGCAGGATTCTTCTCATGGCTAGTCATTAAGGGAAGAATTTTAACAGTAGAGAGAAGGAAACAAATGGGAATGGCAGGTCCTACTAGGTGTGTTTTATGTAAAAGGAATGAAGAATTAGTAGATCATTTATTAGTGCAATGCAAATTTGCAGAAACATGTTGGGATCATGTGCAAGAAAAATTAGGTTGGCTAGGACTAAGAGAACAAAATGTTAAAGGAATAATGGATGGATGTCCAAGACTGATAAATAAATCAACTCTTTCTAGCATATGGCTAATCACTCCATCTCTGGTTATGTGGGAAATATGCAAGGAACGAAATAGAAGGATATTTAGGGGGAAAAGGAATCTATAAAGAGATGTCTTTGTAGGATTGATCATATTATTGAAGAGGTAATGGGATCCTCAGCCATAAGGAAACAATCTTTGCAAGTTCCTTTCACGAAGAAGGATAGTGATATTCAGAAGGTTTGGCCAGGAATAAGATTCAAATCCCCATCAGGGGCATTAGTAGTGAAATCCAAGAAGAAGAAGGATAAGAAAATCATATGGAAGAGTCCAGAAGAGGGGTGGTTTAAGGATAATTTTGATGGAGCAGCACAAAACAACCCAGGCACATCTAGGGCGGGCATTATTATCAGAAATTGAAAAGGAGAAACAATGTTGTATCATCTCAAAATGGAAGCAATTCCATGTTAAGAGTGTTTATCCCTCCTCAAGGGATTTTTTTTACCACTGTCACATTGTCCCCTCATTTTTTCATCCTCTCCTTCTCATCTTCCTATTTAGGACCCTGATTGGGCCTCTCTGGGCACCTTCCATCCCAATTAGCATGTTTTCTAGGGGTCCTGGCTCCCTGGGTCAAGGTCGACTTCGACCTTGACCTAGGTCAAGGTAAACCTAAACCTTGACCTGGGTCCCCCTTTCAAATTTTTAAGTCTATCAGCTGACGGAGGTCATCAAAAATTCATTCTCCCGCTTCCGGGTCGGCTGTTTTGGGGTTCCGAAGCAACGATTCTTAAAATTATATTTAATATAGGTCCTATTATAGAGGCATGGGCCTAATTTAAATTTAATTCTCCTATGTAGGCCTCTCTAGAATATTGTTCCCTAGTTTCATATAAAAGGAAGCTTTCTCCTCTCATTTTCTCTAACTATCAAGCACTAAGTCTCTCTAAGTGAAGAACCAAGGAAGTATGATCAAGTGCCTCTTAAAGAAGTCATCAAGAAAAAAGTTAAAGCATCCATTTTTATACATGTTTTCAAGCCTTCAAAGCATTCAATTCTTCCTCTCAAGCATTCAATTTCTCCATTGAAGATCAAGGATTCAAGCTTTCAAGCCTTTGTAGGGATTTGCTTCAAAAATTCAAGATTCATCATTCAAACCCTAGATCTATCCATCATGGTGGAGTGATCTTCCTTCAAGATCCTTTGTTCATCCTCAAGACTCACTCATTCTCCCTCCAAGGTGGATTCAAAGCATACAATCATGGATTTTTATGGTTTCTAATTGAGTCCAAGCTTTCATATTTACATACTTGTTTACATTCAAAATACAATTGCATATCTATTTGAATATCATAGCTTCATTATTAGATTTACTTCTACTACTTGCAAGCATTCTCTATTTCAGTTATTGATTTCAAGGTTAATTCCTAAATTGGGGTTTGACTAAGGCAAACCCCTCCCCCAACAAACAAAACCTTTTTTCTTGCAGGTATAGGTTTGGAACAACAGATTGGGACGGAGATTCGGATACCCTTTTCAGAAAACTTCCAGGATCCGATAATAGAATTTCAGTCTGAGACTTTTTAGGTCGATTGTCACCTAGGGTGCAATCAGAAATTCTAGAAAATGGTGACATTGACTTGAGGGTACAAATCAGAACTATCTCAGAACAGAAAAAGATTTATGGGTCTTGTTCGTCTCTGCGTTTCTATTCCAGATCTAGTCTCAGATTTTCCAGAAACTCAACACAAGCTTCAAAAAATAGCATTCTTTGATCTGAAATGTTTCAAGGTTAGTGTATTTCTCCTATTAAATTAAATTAAGGTTTTCAATCTATCTAAATCTTAAATACACATTCAAATTAATCAAAGCAATAAACCGGCTTCTTAGATCTTCCTTCTTTTTTATTTCCAAATGATTGATTCACTTATGCATTGATCCTTCCTTTTGGGGTTAATCAACTTGGGTATTTAATTTATATATCCAAGGATAGAAGGAGAGCATGTTATTTACCCCCACAACATATTCAAATGTAAGGTATTTTATGTTAAATGAATCCACACAACACGCACATTTTTCTACCTTACATTTTGGTGAACCGGCGATAGAAAACTCTTTCTCATTGGTGTTAGATTTACATTTCATATTAAATCTTGCATGCATATAGAAGTAAGTTTTCTTTTATACTGTTGCATTTATATTCCAAAAATACATTAAAATATATATAAATTTTCTCTAAAAACACAAAAACATTTACATACTTGTAATTTTATTGTGTGTTCAACATGTATGACTCTTGTGTTGAATACTTTGATGAAAATTTTATTGTACAAGAGAATAGATCCCTCAATGAGGTACATGGACGTGAGGATGAAAATGGTTTGGATAAGATCTCCATTGATCCTATTCCTATTTTATCCTCCTCTACAACCTCTTCAATTGACCTTTACCATAGGGTGTGTGCATGGTTACCTTCATGTTCCACTATTTACAACATTGATACACCTAGAAA
>MU223302.1:167558-214475 GCA_018584345.1 Thuja plicata | reverse complement strand
TATATATATAATTTGAGATAAACACATATATTATTGAATTCTTAAATAATGTATTCTTGTGTAATTTGGGATTTCTTTTATGGATAAATCTAAACTTTGATTTTATAATCAATATTAATGTTTGTACATTTATATGTTCATTAGGATGATGATATGGATACCACATAAAATGAATCTTATATTCATTAGAGATGGATTCCTATATTTGGAGGGGGCTAGAGGAAATTGTTATAGTTTCCCTAGTCTCGAGATTGTTATAATCTCATATAGGTAGTAAATATACTGATACCTGTCATATGCATATGCGTAGGCTTGGAGGGCATTTATTGCTTCCAAGAGATTCTTATGGGTAGTTCTCTATGGGAAGATGGGTCGGTAGCTCGATTGCTTAAGAGTGGATCTTATATCCCTCAAGCTGAGAATCAAGAATCCTGTGAAGCCCGACCTAGAGGCAGCTCCTAAGAATCAAATCCCCTTACTAACTTAGAATAGAGTATGAGTCATGTAAATATTGTGTAATTATCTACTAACGTCAGTTTTGCAGGAAATTACATAAGGAGAATAAGAAGGGACATAACAGTGGTATCAGAGCATGATCCTTCCATCCTACAGGGTAAAGGATGAAACAAGAAATCTACCAATGTGTGTATTATGTGTATAATTCAGGTATGCTTTGTGCCTTCATGCATCAATGTGTCTGCTCCGTGTCTTCATACTTGTATTTCATATTTTTAGATGTATGGTTTAAATTTTGATTGATTGTTGAATAACAACACTTGTTATCATACAAATGATGACTTTCTTAAACACCATTATAAAATAGTTTAATAAGGAAACGATGACATTGATTGCTTGAGGACAAGCAATTTTGGGAGGGGTGGTCTGTCATGAGTCATAAGTGATGTGTGTGTATAAATTGGATTGAATATTGCTAAGCCTTTACTTAAATAATCAATATTAATAATATTATTTATCAATTCATAATTAATAATATTAATCAAAGTAATATTCAATATTCTAATCAATACTAATAATATTATTGATCGATATAATGCTAATAATTAATCAATATAGAAATAATTATTATACAATTATTATTATTAATCAATGTAATAATATTAATGTAGTTATTACTATTAGTACTAATAAATCAATATCAATAAATATAATTATCAATATTAATCTTAACAAAACAATATCAATAATATTAATATTAAATATTAAATCAACGTTAAAGAAAAGCACAATAAAAAAGCACACGAGAAAAAGGAGAAAATATAGGAAGGATTTTTTACATAAGAAAAGAATAGACAACAAGGATAGACACCAAACACACAAACATAACGAACATTCATCTAAAGCTTTGGGTATGATATTTAATAATTTAATATAAATACATTTCCTTACTTGATTATTATTATTATTATTATTATTATTTGAGATAAACATATATATTATTGAATTCTTAAATAATGTATTCTTGTGTAATTTGGGATTTCTTTTATGGATAAATCTAAACTTTGATTTTATATTCAATATTAATGTTTGTACATTTATATGTTCATTAGGATGATGATATGGATACCATATAGAATGAATCTTATATTCATTAGAGATGGATTCCTATATATGGAGGGGGCTAGAGGAAATTGTTATAGTTTCCCTAGTCTTGAGATTGTTATAATCTCATGTAGGCAGTATATATACTAATACCAGTGATATGCATATGCGTAGGCTTGGAGGGCATTTATTGCTTCCAAGATATTCTTATGGGTAGTGCTCTATGGGAAGACGTGTCGATAGCCCAATTGCTTAGAGTGGATCTTATATCCCTCAAGCTGAGAATTGGGAATCATGTGAAGCTCGACCTAGAGGCATCTCCTAAGAAAATCTCCTTACTAACTTAGAATAGAGTATGAGTCATGTAAATATTGTGTAATATTTTCTACTAATGTCATTTTTGCAGGAAATTATATAAGGAGAATAAGAAAGGGCATTACAAGGCTGTCTACATTTTCCCCCTCTTTGATATAATGCATTTTCAGGTGTTGTTTCAAAGAATGATAAATATTATGCCCTGGTATGCCCCAACAAGAACAATGTGACGACGAGGTAAATGATGCCCCCTCGAGAGAACGTTGATGTAAGAAAGGCATGAATGATCTCTTGAAAGAAGATTTAGATGAAATGATGCAAGAAAAGAATAATTAGTAAGAAGTGAAGAATGTTGGTAGGTTATGATGATTGTTTGATCGATATTTGTCATAAAGATTGTTGATAAGAAACATGTCTAGTTTTTGCAAGGACCCATCCTATATAAGACTAGCGACAACGTCTAGTTTTAGGGAAGACATACCATGTATAAGACAAGCGAAAACATCTAGTTTCAAGGAAGATATACCTTGTATAAGATAAGCGACAACGTCTAGTTCTAGGAAAGATACATCCTGTATAAGACAAATGATGATGTTTGGTTTGAGGAAAGACATATCCTATTTTAAGACAAATGATGATGTTTGGTTTTACACAAGACATATCATGTTTAAGACAAATGATGTTGGAATGATTGACCAATCGATTTGACTGATTTGAAAATTGATTTGACCATTTTGACAAATAGATTAATTGACTGATTGAGAGAATGTTAGAACAGTTAGATAGGAGATGAGAGAGAATGAGAATAAATCTTGATTGAAACCTGAAATTATTTTTAACCAAATTTGAACTCCAACTGATTTGAGTAATTTGTTTTCATCGTCGAGCCACTTTTATTATAGCAAAATTGAATATCATCATACCCAGATATTAATGATCTATGCACGACTATCCTTTTGCATTCTAACACGCACTTTCAATAGAAAAAGAATGTGGGTCGATCCATCTAGGTCAAGCATTAAGAGTTGAGGTATGTGTGGTGTATCACAACTAATTTATCTATTGCAACATGCTTTGAAATTAGATATGACATGTGGATGTGAAGGCTCTTACCACAGACACCCAAAATGCTATTTTAAGATTTCACAACCAACATCCCACAAATAGTAGACAAAAAGATAATTCATGAACCATCCTAAAATCTCTAATCACTTATGGAATCATGGAGATGCATAAGAACGTAAGTTGCAAAAATCAAGACATAATAAGACCAACTTGACTCAACAAGTAAGCAACCATACTGATTATGTGTCTGTGTTTTTGTAGTAGTTTGGACATTGAATTTTGAAGTTTTGTTGATGCTATCATATGAAGTATAAGGTACCCTGTATAAGACTTCTCCATTTGGTTTCAAGTGTTCATTTCCTTGTCTAAGACAACATGACTGTTTTGACAAAAGACTTTGATATGGAACGTCATTGATAAATGAGACAATGTGATCAATCTGACTAAGGACATGCTGATAAGTTTAACAATTTTGACTTGGTTGTGTTAAAGCTCAGAACTGATGTATGACGTCATTCAATGCCTGTTTTGAAATGCAAAGATTTGGAATTGATATACAAAGGAGATTTATTACAAAATTTTCTTTTTTATTTTTATTTTTTGGGTCTGTCTTATGACAAATCTTTTTAGGACTTTTTACAAATGTTTTTAAATTTTATTAGCATGATTTTCGACTATTTTTGAACTTTTTGAAGGTCTTTTTTCCAATTTTTAGATTTTTTTAGGACATTTTCCAAAAAAAATTGTATTTTTTAGAAATTTTTGTTGTGTTTTTGAAATTTTTTCAGTGCTTGATGGATCATGACATTGGGGTGCCCCCAGTCAGAACATTATGGGAAATTTATTATGGAATGGCCATGGCGGACTAACTTTGTGTTGAATATGGGACTATGGGACACAAACAGTTGACAAACTTCAAGCCATGACAAATTTTATTGTGGAATTGGGGTAGAATGACAAGTGATACCAAGTTGAAGTTATGATAGATGGTAGAGCAACGACCTATACACATGACACCAGATTGCCTAATTTTCACCATGGTACTTGCCCAAGGTACCACCAAAGTGTTTTTCACCATAGGACAAATCTATTTCTCTTGTATTTCTATTTTTTATCACCGAAGATGCCTAAAGGGCAGGTTTTTATTAAGGTAAAAAAAATGAATTTTTTTTTGCTTTTTGAAATGTGTATACACTGAAAATTATGAATAGTACTAGTGCAGATGCAAGCCATTGATGGGGTCTATAGAGGTTTTCCCTCTGATGTGGATATCTGATATGATTCAAACCCATAGACTATTGTAATGATATAAGGGCCCAGCCATTTTGGTTCAAACTTTCCTATTTTTTCTCTTTCCATTTGAATTTTTTGATTTTCCATTAGTACCAGGTCACCAACTTCAAAATCTCTAGGAATGACCTTTTGTGTATCTTCTACAAAGACGTTGTTGATATTATTATAAATGTGTTAGTGCCTTTTGTCTCTTTTCATTGAGCAACTCTAGCTCCTATATTCGAGATACACAGTAGTCCTCATCTGAAATAATGTGTTGAACTGATACATGCAATGATGGGAGCTCAACCTCTAATGAAAAGATAGATATAGTACCATATACTAGTGAGTATGGAGTGGCTCTAGTGGGAGTATAGAAACTAGTGCGGTATACCCATACAAAGAGATTGAGTTGGAGGTGATAGTCCCGACCAGCTTCATTGAGTATCTTTTTTAGGATTTTTATGATGTTTTAATTTGTAGCCTGAGCCTGGTTGTTACCTTGGGGGAAGGAGAGTGTAGATAGTTGTGGTAGATGTGGATTTTTTTGCAAAGCTCATCTACTTATTTATTTGTGAAGGGGGAGCCATGATCTATAATGATGGTTTGTGGAACACCGTACTGGCTTATGATATAGTTCAAAAGAAACTGGGAAATATGTTTGTCAGTGGTTTAGGTCATTGGAATTGCTTCAACCCACTCTGTAAAATACTCAGTGGTTGTGAGTATGTACTTATGAACATCATAGGATAAAGGATAGATCTTGCCAACTATGTCAAACCCCCATTGTGAAAAGGGCCACGGTGATGTGAGTGGTTATAGCTCCTAAGAAGGTGCATGGATGAGGTTCCCATGAATTTGACACTTTCTACACTTCTGCATGAATAAGAAAGCATTTGTTTGCATTGCATGCCAATAATACCCAATTCTTAAAAGATTCTTGGCCAAGGTCAAACCACTAAAATGAGCACTGCAAATGCCAATATGTTTCTTGTGATTATTTCAAGTTGAGAGATCTGAGGAGTGTTCCATATAGACTACATTGGTAAAGTGTATTATAAATAATAGTGTAACATGAGGCTTTCCTTATCAAGGACTTCTTTTGGTTTTGGGACAATTCGATGGGGATATTTTAGCTAGTTAAGTAAGCATATATATCTTAGTATCAGGGAGAATTGGGACCAAAAATTTTGCACACAGCCTCAAACTTGGGCACTTCAAACACTAGGACTGTGGGTCATTTGACCATGAACTCACAATGTGTCACATTTGGTGGCATGTTGAGCAAAGATCCCATAGTAGCCATTGCATATGATGTTTTATTCTTGATTCTTTGTATTTTCTTAAATGATATAATTTCAAAATGTTTCTTGATGTCTCCCGGCAAGGCCTTATAGGGAATTAGTTTGTCCTCCTTAGTGTCGTAACTATCATTGACTTGGTTGACCTAGGAATGGAGTCTCCTTGGGGGTGATAAATACTATGTTGATGCCTAATCCCTTTTGTGTGTGAGAGATGTCAAAGTATAATTTTCATTATTTCTTCTTCTCAAGGGCAAATATGTTTTCATTTAGAAAATCTATCAACATCGGATGACTAGAAGGTAATGATGCATCTGCCAGTTGGTTTACAATAGCATGTCCTTTTATTTCTTTTATGTCCATATAATCAATGTCGAACTCATTGAGTATCATGACCCATGATTTGGTGAGTCACCCTATTAAAGTGGATTTAATCAATAGATATTTCAATGGATCTATTTTTTCTATTGGGATCATCCTGTGACTTAACATGTAGTGTCTGAGCTTTTGGGAAGCAAAAACTACAACCAAACATGCTATTTCAATTGCAGTATAGTTTAGTTCACAAGCCACAAGTATTCAATTTATATAGTAGATGGCACTATCTTTTCCTTCTGAATCATTTTATGTTAATAATGCCCCCAGTGAGTGCTTTGTATGAAAATATATAACAATAGTGGTTGATCTAGAATGGGCGCCACTAGGACTGATGCTAAGAGCAAATAATCTTTCAATACTTGAAATGCAACTTGGAAGTCTTCTGGCCAAGTGAATTTTATATATTTGTATAGAAAGTATTGGAACAGATGACACTTGTTAGCTAGCTGTGATATGAATCATCTGATTGATTGTAATCTTCCCTGTAGACTTTTGAGGTTCTTTAGAGTTGTTCACGGAGGCATATTAATAATGGCTTGAACCTTTTCGAGATCAATCTATATTTTTCTGTGGGAGACAATGAATCCTAAAAGCTTTCCTGATGTTACCCCAAAGCCACACTTCTTTGGGTTTAACCATACCTTGTATTCATGGAGTCTGTCAAAGATTGACCCTAATACTAATAAATGAATATTCCTCTATAAGGATTATGTAAATATGTCATCAACATAATCTTCCATTGATATGCATCATGTCATGAAAAATAGTCATCATTTCTCTCTGATATGTGGCACATACATTTTTTAGACCAACGGGCATGACACACCAACAGTAAGCACCCCTGACACAAGTGAAAGTTGTTTTGTGTTGATCTTCTAGCGTAATCTTGATCTAATTATATTCAGAGAAACAATCCATGAGCGACAACATCTTATACCCTAAAGTGAGATCAATGATCATGTCTATGTTTGGAAAGGGGAAGTCATCTTTTGTACAAGCCAAATTTAGATCCCTGGAGTCAATGCAGATTGTTATGGCTCCACGAGATTTAGACATAGGTACTAGATTGGAGATCCAATTACATAGTCAATAGACCTTACAAAGCCCGCATCCAGTAGTTTCTTCAATTATCCTTTGACCAATAGTGCAATCTTCGGATGCATCTTGTGAAGCTTCTATTTGCATGAATTATCCCTAGCTTTAGTGGCAAATGGTATAGCACTAATTCTAGACCTAATCTAGGCATGTTAGAGTACGACCAAATAAATTTGGTTTGCCTATGTTTAAAGAAATGAATGAATTGTTCTCTTTCTTATGGTGTTAATGGCTTTGCCAAGTGGATTAATCTTTGTTCTTCTTTGGTGCCAATGTTGATTGTTGTTGTTTTCTCCACCAAAAGTGGTGATTGTTCTTCTGTAATGGGGATTATATCAACCTCTCCATCCTCAGGCACCTTAGAGAGGTTTTCACCCTTGGATACGCCTTTTATTTTTATTATTTTGCAGCTAGAAAGTGCCTTTCGATTTTCACCTAATAGCCTTATATATTCTTTTTCAATTTTACGACTAGAGGATTTGATATAACTCCCCATTGTGTTTTCCAATTCAATGTTGAAACCTGCCATGTGGTCTCCCATAGGTATGCCTTGTCTTAGTCTAAATTATTCGGCAATAGCTTCATCATTCCCAAAAATGTCTATGGTTGGTTGATTTTATTGTTCCCAATCAATAAGGTTAGGGTAAACCAAACCTAATTTATCCTTGGTTTGGACAGATGAACTTGGGAGTTTGGTCAAGGTATTGATATATGAATCACTCGTTGATTCATAGGTTTCTGATGAGAATGAGTATGAAGGTTTAGATCATTTCTAAATTTCCTCAATCCAAGCTCGACAATCTATAGGCCTATCTAATAAATATAGTTAGGCAATGGGAGTGTCAAGATGTAAGGTGTTGGTGGTGTGTGTGGAATTCCACTCATAGCCAGTTGAGTCTATGTACAAATGGATTTCCTCAAATGTCTCAACTTCATTTTAAACACAAGTCTTGATATCAGAGGGGAACAAGATATTTGTAAAGCCTTCTTCCAGTGGTCTATAACCTAATCCACGATGCTTTGGGTTTTGGGTAGGTGCAATTGGTTCCACAATTCCTTGTTCATTTTTGCCTAAGCCAAATTGCCCATTATACCTTATTTTTGGATAATGGTATACCCCTATCTGTATTCATGTACTAGAATTTTGATCTCAGAGGGTTCTTTGTCTATATACAACCAATAAGATAAGTTATCCTCAATGATCTCTTCATGTATGTCTCCCCATATTAAGAAAACCATTGGTGGATAAATAATTTATAGTTGTTGTTTCCTCAGAAGAGGTTGCGTAGGTTTTCCATAAGAACAAGGTGAGATTGGTAGCTTACGTACACAAAATAAGTATGCATAGGTGTACTTTGCACATCCATTTTCCTAGACTTGGATTTTGAGCTCTAATGTGGGTTCTTCAGTTGATTTAGCAAGGTCTGCACAATCTATGTTTTGTGATGAGGATACAATGGATGCCTCTTGATTGTTGGGTACTTGATTAGAAATAGCTCCTCTAAAATTTGTGCAGTAAAGAAAAGGGTCTCTATCACCAGACACTATCATTTCAAATCCATCTTGAGGAAACTTTAAGCACTGATGGTAATTAGATGGTACAACCAACATGTAATGGATCTGTGGTCGTCTTAGGAGCATATTATAACCCAACTCTAGATTCAGGACCTGGAATGCAGTGTCTTGCATTGCTGGACCCAGTCTGATTAGAAGGCTTATTACACCTCTGAAAGGACACTCATCATCATCATATGCTCTTATTATGATATTTTTGGTAACATCTACACAACTATCAGAGTATCCCAATGCTTTTACCAATTTTAGCATACATATATTTAGACCCGCTCTGTCGTCTATCAAGACTCGTCTAATTTTATGGAGGTGGACAAAGACTTAAATATATAAAGGATCATCGTGAGATTGTTTATGGGTTAGGATGTCTTTCTCAGTGAATTTACAACATGGTGTTGCATGGATAGATTTCCCACCATGGCTTGAAATTCATAATTATCCATGTATTTTGGAACAGAGGACTACTGTAGGGTTGTGTCTAAGGTTGCTTTATGATTTGGAAAAATGTGAAGTAGTTCATAAATGGAAATTTTTGCTAAGGTATTCTTCAAATGGTATAATAGGTTGTACTAACTTGATGGATGGGTGGATGACTTATTTGGCACCAAAATGTTTGACGAGGCTCCTTGTGCCGTGATCTTGGAGTGATGGGTAGCAACAACACAATTGGTTTCTAGACCTCAAATAGTAATGGTGTTTATGGTCAGACTGGGATCTGGTTTGGCATAAGTGAATTTTTATTTATTGTCATGTTTGAATGTGGAGACCTTACCTTTGCCATGATCCATTAATGTCTTTGTCAAGATTTTAGGATCTTGATTGGTGGTGCCCGAGTTTGCAATAACTTCTATTTCACCGTGGTCGATGAAATCTTGGACATGTGCTTCAATTGCATGTAATTGGCTATTTTATGTCCCTTAAATCTGTGATAATCATAATAACTATTATTGTTCTACCATGTTGGTTTTTAGGGACCTTTTTAATGTCTTATTTCAGGTAGAGTGATTGAATGAGATTGTATTAGCTTTTCAAGAACTTTCTCAAGAGGTTATGTAAGAGGCATGAAGTTTTTAGGTGGAGGGATGTTCCTTGTTTCAGTACTTTGTTGGTATGTCTGATTAACTATCTGGTTTGCTGGGGTAGCATTGTTAAGCCTCTAGATAGAGTGTGATGGTTGGTTTTGTTGGGCACATGTTGTTGGTGCTTGTATGTGTATGACTAGTTGGGCTACCTTAGCATCAACAACACCATGATTTGTCACATTCTTTTTCCTAGACCACTATTTAAATTATTTGTAAGGTGTTGAATTACTGGTCTCTTTCTTGATGACTCCTCTTAAGGTGAGGGATATTTCTACTTTATCCCTTGCTCGACTAACTCTTCAAAGGTCTTGATTCGCTGGGAGTTTAATTCCCACATCATGTCTAATTGACAATTTTTTATGAACATACAGATCTTCTCTTTCATGGGTACATGGAAAGATGCCTCAGAGGAAACATTTATCCAACATTGTAAGAATGAGGCAAAGCTCTCACCGCTCTTTTGCTTGGTAGTGAAGAGATCCATTAATGTTATGTCCATTATGATGTTATGTGAATATGGGATATGAACCTTTCAACAAGTCCATTCCATGATTGTATCCCAGGAGGAAGTCTGGAAGACCACTCCATGGATGACCCACCAAGACTACATGGAAAAGGTATCATCAGGTAGGCATCACCATATGCCACTTCTATGTGGGCCATGAAAAATTCTCGTATATGGTCTCGTGGATAACCCTTTCCTTGTATTTATCAAATTTAGGCATCTCAAAATTGTTTGGAAAATGTGGCATGTGAAGTGTCCTATCAAATTGTAAGGACTAAGGTTAGTTATAGTGTAAGACATTTTAGGATCACCTATTTTCAAGTTTATGACCTATTTTTAGAGGGTTAGGAGTTGTTGAGCAAAGGCTTTAGTGGGCGTCGACAGTGTAGATGACACCACGTTAGGATAAAAATGATGTCCCACTATTATAGGATGGTGCCTGGTTGTATGAGGGCTCATAGCCCATGTTTGTATATGATGTAGGCACATGTGGTGCAACATATTGAGATCATGGATCATACTGAGGCTGCAGAACATGCAGAAAATGTGGAAAATACTGAGGTTGTGGAATATACTTAGGTGATGGGATGTAAAGAGGTTGTTGAATATGCTAGTGTGGTGGAATATACGGAGGTTATTAAGTATGCTGGGGTGGTGGAATTTATGGAGGTTTTTGAGTGTGATGGGAAGGTGGAATGTATGGAGGCTACAAAATATGTTAGGGTGATGTTGTAGGGTTGAAATTATTGGGCCCATATACTCCATGGTGTTTCAAAAAGGTTGATAGAATCCTCAAATAGTTGGGGTTAACATGAGGTCATTTTTGAGGCGCCCCTTGATTGATTTGGGGGATTCCTAAATTGGAAGGAACACCTATTTGGAGACTACTAGTAGGTTTTTGTTGGGATAAACCTTGGTTGGTCATGTTTCATGTTTGAAGACCGGTAGGGTTATGTCCTTGGAGAACCATATTGGAAGTACCCGCTGGATGGGTTGAGTACATTATGGAAGGTGTTGTTATGGTGATAGGGGCGTTGGATCTGGGTGAAAAACTAGCAAAGAGATGATATTTGTATTGGGTCCCTTGTGTAGTTGAAGATGTGGTTACTTGGGATGCACATTGAGTGGTGTTTCTAGAAGGTAGGGTGGAAGTGATCAAAAGAGCTTTCATGGAAGCAAACCAAGATGATAATACAGGAGTGGCCTATATTATGGTGGAAGTGTCAAATCCAGCAAGTAGTTTGGCACCATTCTATGCAAGCATTCTGAAGTGTATAATCTGGGTCAGTTGCCAATAGAGATTCCACAATAGTCATTACCCCAAGGTTTTCTAAGTCATCATTAACTTCTTCATTGTTATTACATTTAGCCTTAACATTCTAAAGTGAGAAAATCATCCTCTGGTGGAGGGACATGAGGTAATTATGGGATGTCAACCTGTGTCTTTTCATGATGTTGAATAATCTGTAGATTGTTGAAATCCAGTCTTAGGGTCCTCTGAATAGGAAAATCAAGCTTGTTGTTGGGGTCATGTCTGGGTTATGTGTTATGGTCCATTTTTCTTTTTTCTCTTTTGGGATCTTATGAATGACATATGCAGAGGATAAATGCAACCTAGGAAAGAGGAAAAGAACTAGACTCTTTTTATTATTATTATTTTGGGATGCTAATGCAATATATGAATGAAAGCATAGAATGATTCCTAAGGAGTAGGTAATATGCCCTAAGAGAGATTCTATAAACTTCAAAGGTAAACCCTCTAAAGAAAGACCTGAATGACTCTGTGGACTATCTTTACTTCAAAAAGGCAGGACAAAATGACTAATACTAGTAATGATGTTTGTATAAGACAAGTGTTAACCAGAATGATAGGTGCCTAAGCAAAGGCAAGAGATGGTAACTGGATTTATACGAAGCCAAGATAAAACACAAGACCACTACTGGAATGTCCTAAGAAAATGCACCCTCTAATTCAACAAATGACTCTAAAAGGTGGAATACTTGACCTTTAGGAAATGTAAGGAATGTTTTTGGGATTTTTTGGACTAAAATGATGAATTTGCAAGAATTAATTGAATATGAAAGGTTATAAGCTAGGGATGATGCTAAAATGCAGGATGCGGTCCTCTAATATGCAAGGGTATGTCGATCACCAAATTTCAAGATAAGAGACAAGAGCAACATTTAGGACCTATGTTGATGATTTGGTTTGCCTTTGTGTAGGACAATGTTGCAGTACCAATGTTTAGAGATGTGTAAAAACTCAACAATCACATGCTCGGTATAGATGCAAGATTGACTTAAAAATGGAAATGATCAGTGTATGTTCAACAACTTTCTCAAGTTGCAAGTTTTCACGCAGTCTGTCACAATGGAAAACATAAACAGTCAAATTAATGCAAGGTCAAACTGGATTCACTTGTAATATTATAAGTCCATTGCTTGGATGTTCATCAACTCACACAACCATTGCCACACTACTAGAGCACCACACTACTAGAGCATGAAGCTTCACATTTTAGGTGCCCATGCTTTTGCCTTTTCCAGGTATTATTATCATGTTGTTGAAGATCTCTTTGACTAACATAATATCATGGGACAAATATAATGGGAATTTAGTGGGGGGAGATTTTTATGTCCCCTTGCACTATAATAAGACAATGATTCAAAGGTGAACTGGGTGATATTTAATTAACTAGGTTGCAATTAGATTTGTGGTCTCCTGAATCGGTTTGTATACATGTGAGACACTTAAGTCTCTAGTGGACCACGTCAACTCCTTAGGCACGCAGGCTCGACCTGAACTATCATCCACACACCTTGCCCAAGCTTGGTTAGATATAAGATAATTCAGGGGTTTTCCCCATGTCGTATTTATATACTGGCTGAAAGGATTTACCAGTTTGAGGTCGTCCTCTGAGGAAGAAGCACATTCCCTAGACATGCCTCTCTGAGAAAATAAAAAGATTTTTAATCTAACAGAATGTGCAAGCGCACCAAAGACTCCAAACACCAGCTTAATTGAATTAAGCACTAAAAGCCAAATGTTAGCTAATCTAAATCATCCATACAAGCACGCGGGTTCATTTTTAAGGAATAAACTAGATGAGGATTTGATTGTTCAGTTTTATGCATCAAGTCCACATGTACTTTATTTTGTTCAATTCTTAACCATACACCAATTTGAAGCACCAACACAAAAGACAAGATTATGATGTTTGAGCATACACTATTCTTTTTAAGCACCAAAATATGAATGAATTGATTTTAGAGTAGACAAAATTAAAGTTGCTTCCATGCCACAAGATACAAAGAAACCATTAGTACCAAAAGCCTAGAAATTAGTTTTGATAATCTACAAGTGTGCTAGTGTTAACATAATGATAATTAAATTTCTTAGTGATTATACTTACCTTGTCCAAATAAGCGTGTATATCACCTTCTTACCTGATTTATGCTTTGAATGCTTCAACTCTCTCTCTCTCTCTCTCTCTCTCTCTCTCTCTCTCTCTCTCTCTCTCTCTCTCTNTTCTTCCTCTCTCTCTCTCTCTCTCTCTCTCTCTCTCTCTCTCTCTCTCTCTCTCTCTCTCTCTCTCTCTCTCTCTCTCTCTCTCTCTCTCTCTCTCGTGTGTTGTTCAAATAGTTTGTAAATTTTCACTTTTTAATATGTTTACACAACCAACTGCATCGCTTCATTTCATCAAGTGTGTTGTTTAAGTTGCGAACATAAAAATTAATAGACAAAAAAGATCTTTGAAAAAATAGCAGGAAAGTACACCATTCCAGTAGACCAAGTGCATCATTTCAATGGTCCAAGTGTGTCATTTAAAATATATAAGTGTGTTGTTGGGAAGCATAAACTGCATCGCTAGAAATAATAAAGTGCGTCATTAGAAAGCATGAACTACGTCGTTGGAAAACATAAACTGTGTCGTTCGAAAGCATAAAGTGTGTCATTGTAAAGCATAAAGTGCATCATTAGAAAACATAAACTACGTTGGTTGAAAGCATAAACTATGTCACTAGAAAGCATAAAGTGTGTCGCCACATTTTAATGAGTGCGGCGGTCTAACTTGTGCCTGCACATTATGAAATTTGTTTATAAAGAAGTCGGGTGCTTCACATCGGGTTCACCATTTGTAATTGGGTTAATAAGGATCTGTAGAATTTTGCAATGACATAAAAATCTCAACCACAAATAGATCTGTTAGGTAGTTAGAATTCCCAATATTGAAAGAAGAAGGAAAAAACATGTATAATGAAAAAATACAATGAATTCAATTAAAATACATGAACATGCAAACCAAAGTCCTCCTTCATTATTCTCCTTCTCTATGCAATGATGGCTCTTAGAAATGAGTGCTTCATTACCAATTTTCACTAGACGACTCTAATTGGTAGGTCTTTTGTTAGCCCTAATTATCTTAAGTGAAAGTGTATCATCCTTTTACTCAAATTTTATCTTATTTGTCTGATTGCATCTTTGTGTTAGGATACATTTCAATTTTAGGTTGCTGATTTAGATTAAACTATATTGAAAATTCATTAAAGTTTACATTTTTTTGTTCTAATTATCAAAAGCAGAGAATCAAAGTACAGATGTGATAGGAGTTCATTTCCTTTAATATAAAGCAAAAGGTACAACTCAAATTCATTTTTATTACATTTTCAAAAATAGATTTTTGCTCATTCAATGAAAAACACAACATATGAAGAGGGTCCACACAAGTAAGGGTTACTTTGAAAAATATAGCTGAGAGATGATATAGAATGAACATATTTGCAGAAAAAGAATAGGGATGAGATCCTCCATTTCCTGATAATGGAGGACTATTGCGTTGGAGGAGAGCTCGGGTCTCGCATCCTTGAAGTGAACTTGTAGAGCAATAAGAAGGAGAGGAATTAGTTCTTAGAACTGAGAAATGAAAGATCTCATATAATATTCTTACTTTTGTCTACTATACATTCTGAGATATGAAAAACAAATACCAATGTGTTGAAGTAATGTTTTTATATTAACATTGTGTGTGTCATGTGCAAATACAGATAGGTGTGTATACTTGTGACCATGTGGAATTAACTGGGCTCCCACAAGGGTTGAGCCCTGTGTGCTAAAAAGTAGTCACAATTCTATGAGTCATTAAATTCAAGATTGCTCAAGAATGAGGTCTCAAATAGCGACTCATAGCTCCCTATTCATGGAGTGCAAGGGTTTGTAATGGAGGCCCTCAGTTTAGACCTAGTTATGCCCATGCAAGTACACCATGAAATGAGAGATTCAAAGAGGAAGAGAAAGAATGCTAGTCCCCATGATCATCAAATATGCATTGTAAATGAAAATGAAAACTACTCTATATGATAACAATGCATGAAGCAAATTAATCTATATGATAACAATGCATGAAGGAAATATGCAAACTAATCTATATGATAACAATGCATGAAAGGAAACATGAAAACTAATCTATGAAGGACATATGCATCTAAATTAACATGAATCTACTCTAAATGGATTTCCATTGATGCATAAGAGAAGAAGACAAGAAGAAGAGAAGTTGCATAGTTCAAGCTCAAATGCTCAAACTCTCCTCCAAAGTTGCTCTCCAAACCTGCAGCATAACAATAACATAAAAATTCTATATCAGATCCATAATTGAGAAGGAGAGGGCTCCTTATAAAGGAAAGTGTAGAGAGGAATGCATCCTCAAGAGCAATGTGGGATAAATCCTTTAAAAAAAAGCAAGTGAGAGGAAAAAGCCCACCACTTAGGAATATGTGTGGAGAAAAGGGAGTTTTATTTATTTTTTATTTCATTTTTTCATCAAAAAAGAGCTTTAAGTGGGGATTTTATTTTTTTATTAGAAGAGGGATTTTTCTTTTAATTAAATAAGAATATTTTATTTAATTAAAAGAGAGATTTTAATTAAATAAGATAAGATTATTTAATTAAAAGAGAGATTTTCTTTTAATTAAATAAGATTATTTTATTTAATAAAAAGGGATTTTCTTTTAATTAAATAAGATCATTTTATTTAATTAAAAGGGGTGTTTTCTTTTAATTAAATACGATTATGGATAAAATGATCAAACCTTAGGAAATATTGAAATAATTGAATTAATTACGATTTGACCAAGGAATTTGATTTGAATTAAAAATGTTGCAAAGCATTGATTCAGGAAATTTGATAAATAGATTCTGTCATTTGATAAATTGAAGAATGGGGGCCCATAGTCTAGGCGGCCATTTTAGGGTGCATACATTTGCCCCTCTTTGACTAATGTGTGATCTTAATGGGAACACATGTAGTCAAAGAATGCAGTTGAAGTGTGAGATCAAATTGGGATCACAAAACAACCCAGACATGTGATCGACAGACGGGAACACATAAGGACAAATACAAGCTATTTGAAAAAAAGACAAGGTCAACACCCCTGTAAATAGGTAATTTACATGTCCGAGATAAGAATCTCAAGCAAGGTTGCCCCAAGTGGAGAAATTGATAGGATTGATAAAGCTAAATCAAGGATTGAAGTTTGATAGGTATTGCCCCCTCGTGATCGAAATCAAAATGAGATAGAGGAGAAACAACAAATTGATAAATTTGATCAAATCAAACTAAAGATAAGGTTCTTGATGTAATATGAAAGATATAAGGATCACGAAACCAAGGTAGATCATCAAGCATGAAAGATTATGTCCCAAGGTTGAATTAGAAGAAAAGAAGTGGGGTGAAAGCGAATGGAAGATAGAAGTTTGGAAAAGGTGGAAAGAAATGGAGAGAAGTACGAGAATTTGCCTTAAGAGAGAGAATGCCCCAAAATTAATCAACTGTTTAAGATAGAAAATTTTGATTGAGATCACGAAATAAGATAAGGAAATGAAGATCAAACATGACCACAGTTGATTAAAATTTCACACGCAAGATGAAGGAAAAACCCTCTCAAACTCATAATGCAGCCTAAAAATGCAAATTAACATGAAGTCTAACAATGCAAGCTACATGAAAATGAAAAGGTGTACTTGCAATAGAGCAAATGTAACATAGGATTTTGTGTTCATCATTCATTAGAGAATGTTAAGGAACTTATTTTCATCATTAGGCCATTATTAACGGACATTGGAAAATCACACAATCATCACTAGTCACAAGCGCAACTATGAAGATATGAATGTGATTTATATCAGATTGGAATGTGGAAAGATTCTAACATAAGCATCAAATACATAAAGGTCAAGATGACTTTGATGTTAGCTTACCCAAATTAATGTAGTAAAACCAAGCTCGCATCAAGGCATAGAAGCCAGGATGACCAGAAGAACATTTGTGCAAAAAAATAGTCAAGGATGAAGCCTCAAATCTCCTAAGTGTTTTAAAACCACACCCACAAGCAGAAAACAAATAAAAACATGCCCCATGCCCCAAGTCCTCTAGCTATGCATCTCAGAGAGACTTATTAGACAAGGGCACTCAACAAAAATCAATAATAGTCAGCACACAAAGAAAAGATCATGACATAGCTCAAGAATTAAGTGTTGTGCTTAAAAATTTAAGTGTGTTAACCGATACTAAGTTCTGAGGATAAGGATCGAATGATTGCAAGCAAGTAAGATCACATGACAAACTGGGTAAGACCAAACTGATAAGTTTTGAAAAACACTCAATGTCAGGGACAGTGTTGAAAAACACCATTTGCAAGGTGTCCTAAAGACTAACGCATCCAAGAGACCAAAGCTAACACAGTTATGCCCCCTAGACAAAGACAAAGACCAATTCCAGACCGAGGCAACAAGGACAAGGCATGATGGAGAAAGGCTAAGTGTTGATGACTCACGCTAAGAAACAGGGGTGCAAAGGCCTCAAGTAGCGCCTGTTTCTAGGTTTTCACCACTTGGATTTTATTGCAATTTTTTTCTACCAAGGCGCCTGTTTCAAGGTTTTCACCAAGGCACTTTTTTATTTTATTTTTTTTGTATTTTTGGAATATATAATTATTTTTGGAGATACATCAAAGCACCCATTGGTAGGTGTTCACTAAGATGATCATTTTTTTAGGACATTTTCTGATTTTTAGCATTTTTGACAATATATCATTTTTTTGGATTTTTTCTGGATCAATAATTATGTTCAAGGGATGCCCCCAGACAGAATGGGCATCATGGATAGAACTTCTTCAAGTGCAAGACATTGATAGGATCAGGGAGCTTCTCTCCCTTTGTTGTAGATAGTAAAAAAGCACCTGACCCAAAAGTTGTTGTAATGATGTAAGGTCCAAGCCAATTAGGTTCAAATTTGCCCTTTTGATCTCTATGCTGTTGATTCTTAGGATTTTCATGTAGGACAAGATCTCCCACTTGAAATTCTCTAGGGCAAACCTTTTGGTTGAAGGCTTTGGACATGCGCTTTTGATAAACCCTCATATGGTCAAATGGTGCTTGATGTTTTTCATCTAGAAGTTCTAACTCTTGAAGTCTCATGGTGCGGTAGTCTTCATCTGTAACTAGACCTTTGAGGGAAACTCTAAGTGAAGTAATCTCAACCTCCAAAGGTAACACTTCTTCAGTGCCATATGCAAGGGCAAAATGAGTGGCCCCAGGAGGAGTATGAATACTCGATCTATAGGCCCAGAAAGCCAGATTTATTTTAAGTGCCAATCTCTACCATTCTTATAGACTGTTCTATGTAGGATTTAAGAATGGTTTTGTTTGATGCCTCTACTTGACCATTTCCTTGCAGGAAGTAGATGGAGGACCAATTTTGTTTAATCTTGAATTTCTTGCAGAGTTGTTTAAGGTCCTTATTTTTTAACTGGCCTTTGTTGTCAGTGATAATCTTAGAAGGCACTCCATATCGACAGATGATATGGTTCAAAATGAATAGAGAGACTGTCTTGCCCGAAGAAACAAAAAGTGGGACAACTTCTACCCATTTAGTGAACTAATCAGTAGCAGTGATAATAAACTTGTGTCCACCTAATGAGTTGGGATGAATATGCCCAACAAGATCAAATGCCTAGCGCTGAAATGGCCAATGAGATATAGAAGGAATGAGCTACCTGCCTGGAGCATGTATCAGGTTACCATGTTTTTGACACTTTTCACATGACTTTACAAAATCTACTGCATCGTAGGCCAATAGTACCCCGCCCTAAGCAACCTTCGAGCCATGGAAAGACCATTGGAATGTCCCCCACAGATGCCCTCGTGGATGTCAACTAACGCTTGATCAGATTCTTCTATTTGTAAGCATCTAACAAGTATTCCATCTAGACCCCTCATATGCAAATCACCAGAGATAATGGAATGGTGAGAGGCATTTCGGGTAAGTTTCTGTGTTTAGATCGGTTAAAGGTTTTAGGTATAATGCCATCACAAAGGTATGAGTAAATGGCACCATAATGGGATGACTCATGACCAACGAGGGTACAAATGACATGGCTTTTTTGGGAGTCATAGATAGGTGATGTAGCCCTTCCACCAGTAATTCAAATCTGGATTCATGTTGCTCTAACTGAATGAGTGAAGCACGTGTAGCCATAGCATCAATTGTTTTGTTTTCTGCTCCAGGGATTTGCTGAAATGTGACAAAGGTGAAGTATCATTTCAAGGAATCAACCATTTCCTTGTAAGGTACCAATTTCTCATTTTTTGTTGGATATTCATCATTAACTTGGTTGATTATCAGTTGTGAATCCCCATAGATGTGTAACTCTATGATTCTCCATTCTATGGCCATCTTAAGTCCATTTGTTAAAGCTTCATACTCAACAATGTTGTTTGTACATGGGAACAATAATTTATAAGACTTAGGGATTGTGTACCCATGAGGAGAAACAAACAACACACCAGCTCCTAAATCATTTTGCATAAAGGATCCATCAAAGAACATCTTTCATGTTCTTTCAGTCATATACATGAGGTGATCATCTGGGAAGTCAACTTGAACAGGTGCATTATCTTGTATTGGGAAGTCAACCAATTGATCTGCTATGGCTTGTCCTTTGATTGCTTTATGCTCAATGTACTCTATGTCAAATTTTGAAAGTATCATCATCCATTTAGCACGTCTACCTGTGAGGGGAGCCTTACCTAGAAAATACTTGAGTGGATCTATTTTTGCTATGAGGTGTATAGTGTGCACAAGCATGTAATGTCACAACTTTTGGGAAGCAAACACAACTGCAAGGGAAGCTTTCTCAATGCTAGTGTACTTAACCTCATATGAAACAAGAGTACGGCTAATGTAGTATATTGCTCTTTCTTTCCAATTTTCATCAAGTTGAGCTAGTAATGCCCCCAAGGAAGATTTTGTTGCTGAAATGTATAGAATAAGTGGTTTCCCTGGGATAGGAGGCATTAATATGGTAGGATTTGCCAAGTATTTCTTGATTTGATCTATACTCTTTTGACAATCCTCATTCCAAACACATTTGACTCCTTTGTGTAATTTCTTGTTGAAGGGTTGAGCTCTATCCGCCAATTGCGAAATGAATCTCCTTAGGGATTGAAGACGTCCTTGAAGACTCCTCATTTGACTAATGTTTATAGGAGGTGGCATATCTATGATTGCTTGGACTTTTTCAGGGTCTACCTCTATTCCTTTTGCTGAAATGATGAATCCGAGTAGTTTTCCAGAGGTGACTCCAAATGCACACTTTTTAGGATTTAACCTTATTTGAAATTGTTCCATGCGATCTAGAATGACTTCTAAATCATCTAAGTGTATGTCTCTTTGCTTAGATTTGGACAAGGTGTCATCCACATAATATTCCATGTTTTTATGCATCATGTCATGAAAAATGGTTGTCATAGCTCGTTGATAGGTGGCTCCTACATTTTTTAATCCAAAAGGCATAACGTTCCAACAATAGGTACCCCATGTACAAGTTAATGCAGTCTTTTCTTGATCTTCAGGAGCTATCTTAATCTGATTGTATCCATAAAAACCATCCATCAAGGAATAAATCTCATAACCCGCAGTCATATCCACTATCATGTCTAGTTTGGGAAGTGGAAAGTCATCCTTTGGGCATGCTCTATTGACATCTCTGAAATCTGTGCAAACTCGAATATATTTGTCATGTTTGGAAATTGGTACAATGTTTGATATCCATTCAGCATAGGCAATAGCTCTTATGAATCTTGCATCAAGGAGAATTCTGCTTTGACTAGGAGAGCTATATGAGGACAATTTTTGTTTAACTGGTTTGACACCTAGAGCTATGGACAAGCGATGCATGATAAGATTAATGTCCAACCCTAGAATATCCGAATAAGTGCACTTAAATTTGATCTTCTTTTCTGTAAGAACTTAGTGTAAGCTTATTTTTCTTGTGGTGACAAGGACTCAACCAAGTGTACTATCTATGGAGCCTAATCTGTACCCAAATTGATAGCTTGTGTTGGTTCAATAAGCATTGAAGATCTATCTTGAAAGTATCTAGGGAGATGATCAAGTACCTCATCCTTAGGCGCCTCAGAGAGGTTTTCACCATTGGATACGTCATTTCTTTTTACTTTTTTTTATTCTGACACTGCCACACAGTGGTTTTCACCATGAGAACTCCTATTCTTTTGATTTTCTTTTCTTTTTATATTGTGACTAAGGTACTTGATGTCTGGCTCTGTCATGCTGGTAGTTAGTTCACTGGTGGAAGAGACTATGGATTCAATGGCATTTAGGTAACAGGCTATCTCATAATCATTTTGAAATGTTGAGAGCTCAGGTTCTTGATAGCGTTGGGACCAATCAATGAAGTTAGGATGAACAAGAGGCAAGTCAACGACTGGTTCAAGGTTATAAATGTGAATGATATTATCGTTGGTGATTGAAGAGTCAGAGTCTGTCAAGTATGCTTCTAAGATACCTAAATCAGGAATCATCCTAACAAGTGAAGAACCATCCACTAAGCCAACACGTGGGTTCAAATCCTCTAATCCTACATGTGACTTGTTGGCTACCGCGGGTTGAGAACTATAAGTGTGGATAACATCAATATCCATATCAACTGTAAAAGGCTCTGAGAAGGAGTCCCATTCATACTCATATGAACTTGTGTCTAAATTGTGACTAGGATGTTTACACCATGAAGGTTTGGGACCTCTTGATGTGGAAGGTCTAGTGTCACCAAGGGTAACACCTTCTTTGCCCATTAAACAAACAAGATTCTTTCATTGACGTTCTCTGAAAGGATCTTCTGCATCTAATTCATCTTGTTCTAAAGTTGCAACTGACGCATGAGTGACCGGAATATCTGAATCTCCCTAGAGGAGATTAGTGGAAGCGACCCAATCTCCACACATGTCCTATTGATTTGTCAAATTAGGTACATATTTTGGCTCATCTTCACCATTCAACTTATCAAGGATAAGGGTAGTGTGCTTATTGTGATTCGTGAATCCTAGGCCAACCGTCTTCTTAAATTTGCATCCAAAAAGAGCATGATCAAGAGGTTCGGCCCTAGCATCCAATCTATTATTAAGAGGGCCATGTCCAGGATAGCCCATTTATTTGACAAAATTATACCCTTTTCCATAAGCCTTAGGAGAGGGAGAGAAGTTCTCATTTTGCATGTATTTCTCTTCTCTATAAATCTAGTCTCTAACAAATGTCTCCTCTTTCTCATCTTGAATAGGCACTAAGGACTCTACAAATGTGCCAAATAAAGTCATAGCTAAAGAGGAAAGTCTTTTTTCTTATGAAGGCTTGCCATAAGACCTGGGTGAAACTGGTAGTGTTGTGAGGGAGTTGAGTTAATACCCCCCATGCCAAGATCTACTGACTTGAGCTTGTCTTTACATTCAGCTAAGGTTGCATCGAAGTCTTCTACTTCTCTATTGAGGGGAACATGAGCTCCTACTAAAATTGAGTTAACAGATAAAGTGTTATCCCCAGGTATACAAATCTCTATTCTATTGCAAGGGAACTTAACACGCTAATGATAGGTAGACGACACTGCTTGCATATCATGAATCCATGGTCTACCGAGCAAGATATTATACGCAAGGGGGCCAACATTAACTATTTGAAATAAAATATCTTTTTCAATAGGGACAATACTAACAGGGAGGACGACCAACCCCTTGGAACTTCTTTCCATCTCATCATAGGATTTGATGGTGATCCTTTTCCTAGTATCTATGACTTTTTTAGAATAACCCAACTCCTTCAAAAGACTAAAGGAACAAATATTAAGCCCAACACTCCCATATATCAACATGTGCCTAACACAGGTTTTGTGGATCATGAACTCAATATGAAGGGAAAGATTGTGTGGGTGGCTCAAAGGTTTATCATCATCCTCTGAAAAAGTAAGGTAATGAGGGCTAGCAATATGATTAACCATGTTCTGCAATTGATCAACATCTAAGTTATTGGGGATGTTTGACGTCCACAAAGCATCCTCAAGGACTTGCTTGTGTCTCGGGGACAACTCTAAGAGCTCAAAGATCAAAATATGAGCTGGGGATCATTGCAACTAATCGACAAGGTTATAACTTGACATAGGATTGACAGTTGGTTTTAAGGTGACATTCTTGGATGCCACTTTCTTAGGTTTATTGGGTTGACTTGAATTGGGTCCTCTAATGACAATGAGACCTTGACTTCATGTGACAATGTTGAGAGTTTACAATGATGCTCTAGAGTTAGGACCCCTTAGCACCATGATGGGTTCTTCATCAAAGAGAAGAGGAGAGTCCATGTCTAGATCATAACCATAGGGATCTTTACCCCTCATCATGTTGACATTTTCTTCTACAACTTCAAGCATGTTGATAACATTCACTGCATCTGTGTAAGTGTAATTGATCTCAACCTTGCCATTCTTAGCTTTAGAGGTTTCCCCCTTTTCATACTTGGGCAACTGTTCTTTGAATGCCTTATGATCGACGTTGGTGTTCAATCCATCTATCTTTCGTTTGCAATTCTCAATGAGATCTTGAATAATATGCTTGAGTTTCTAGAAGTTTTCAATTTCATGTCCAATACCATTGTGAAACTTGCAAAAGGCCTTCTCATCCCACCAATGTGGCTTAACATCAGGTATATAATACTTCGCGGGATCTTGAGGATGTGCAAGGTTGTTGGTGAAAAGTGTTTTCAAGACATTCTCATATGAGTCACCAAGTTTTGAAAATTGACATCTCTCTTTATTAGGACTATCTTGGTATCTTGGCTTGTTCTCTTGTTGATTAGATGTATTGATTTTCATGGCTTGAACAACACTAGACAAGTGGACCATAGTTTGATCTTTGGGTTGGGAGGAGTCCACAACTCCATCATTGACCACTTGTATGTTCCTATTCCAATGTTGGTTCTTCCCTTTATGCTTGTCAGCGTTGTTGTTATTTTGACCATTTTTGTTGTGGTTTCTTCCATGTTTGGTCAAAATTCCTTGTTCTTTTAAAACATCCTGAATCCTACATGCGGTTTCAACCATGGTGTCAAAGGAATCAAAAACCATCTTCCTAACTTCATACCGCATTTTGTGAGCCAAGTTGCTAATAAGGATGGCAATCTTTTCATTTTTTGAATGGTCCTAGGGTAGAAAGAGCATTGTCGTCTCCACCTTTGTAAGAAAGTAACAAAGGATTCCCCTTGATTTTGCTTTAAGTTGCATAAGTCCAACATGGCGATAGATCTTGAAAGATTGTATGCAAACTGTTAAATGAATCTATGGACGAGCTCTTTGAAAGTATTAACGGGGGGAGTTATGTTGGTGAACCATTACATCACTTGACCCTTAAGACTCCTTGGGAACAATCTCATGAGGTACGAGTCATCTTGATGGAACTCAAAACTTGTGGTGTAAAACAGGTGCACGTGATCATGTGGATCTCTATTCCCGTCATATTTGTCATATTTTGGGATCTCAATCTTTCTAGGGAAGTCTTTCATGTTAACACTTTTGTCAAAAGGATTAGGAAAAATTGAATCCAGTGAGAATGAATTCTTGGGTGCTATTATCTTTTCCATCATTCTCTTAAGTTGTTTGATCTCCTCTTCTTGAGATGGACCTTGCTTCTTAATCTTCTTCTCCACATCAAAGTTGTAGGGGACTCTAGCACCCTTGTTGATTAAACTCTCTAGGAACTTATCTTTTTTTTTCTCTAAATATCTCTCCACATATTGCTAGAAGAGTGGTTCTTGTTGAATTTTCATGAAGTCTTGGGAGTTGAGGTCAAAACTCGAGCTACTACCCCCATATTGTGAACCATGGTGAGCACGTTGTGAAGGTTGTCTTGAGTTCCTAGGAGGTGTTAGTTTCCTATGATGATCATGTCTTGAAGCCCTTCTTCCTTTAGGGCTAGGAGATCATGACGGTGTTCTCGAATGTCTTCCACTTCGTGGAGTCTTAGGAGGGGTGGATGGAGGAGAGTTGTTTCCACCACCAACATGCATGTTGTTGAATTTATCATTAAGTTGTTGAGCCAAGAGTCTATCTTGCTCCTCCCTGAAGGCTTTCCTTTCTTCCTCCAACAAATTTTTCCTCTCCAACTCTAGGAGTCTAAATTGATCTTCCTTTGCGTCTTGTTCATCTAGGAAGGCTTTCTTTTCATGTTCAATCTTCTTAAGTCTTTCACTCATGTATCTTGAATATGTTTTGAGTGGTGAACTTGGTCTTGAATTTCTAAAAAATTCATTGGTGAATGTGGAATTCACACGAGTGTCATAAGGTTCATCAGCTTGGTTATCATGTTGTGGTTTTTTATCTTGATAGGCTTGCCTCGTACCTCTCTCAGCCCTTTGGTGTGCATCCAGATATCTAGTTGAGATGAGGGGTGATACTGGTCAACTTTTGGGAGAGGAACTGCCAAACAAAATGGTATCTCTATGTATTTCAAATATGTCATCAAGGCATTTATCCATTTCTCCCCTCTCTCGTCGAGTCATTATGTAACTCATATCCATATCTGAGTGAGAAGATGCTAAGGGTGTACTCAACTCACTAAGGTTACTCTTGGAATAAAACCAAATTTCTAAGTTGTTCCTGGGTAATTGATCAAATATGGGTTATTTTCCCTTATATTTTTGGCGAGTTTGAACTAAGGGTAATTGGTTGAAGACTACTTGAGGTCATTTTCCTTGATCTACTTCATATCTTGTTGGAACTGGAATGAAAGAAAAGTTACTAGGTGATAGGATGACCCTAAGAAATGTTGGTACCAAACCAAGATAGTAAAGGCATTCACTTACCCAAAAGAGAGGTGATAAGATAGAATTTTTGCAAGAGGCATAAATTAACACTGCCATAGAGGTGTCCACTGAATGGCTGAATACCCTAAAACATATGGATCAGGAGGATGATTTACCCAAGTTATATTGATTGAATTTGAATTTGTATGAAAGTGAATGGACAAAAGATTACCAAAACTCTCCAAGTGTATTACCAAAGGATCTAAAGGTTTGTCTTCTCAACAAGGACAATTTCTAGCTCACCAACTCCAAACAAGGTCACTTGTGAAATCAAAGGTTACTAGTTCAAGAGGTCAATGTAAGAATCAAAAGTGTAAACTAGCTTCTAACAACAAGGTAAGTAATCTGATTTGATCTGAATCAACTGAGGAAGACTGAAAATGACTGGATAGCAAATTGAGCAAGTTGACAGTTTGACATTTAAGAATGCAAGTTGTTGATTATTTTGATGTTTTCTTGATGTTTGGTGTATATTTCAATGTTTCACTCATGCAAGACACATCAAGTAGATTGTTTTTTACAAAAGAAATAGTCACATCACAACCTAGGTAAACCAGGGTAATATCTGTTGAATTCTCACTTGAACTGAAGTTTAGTCACGCTTACTCATAGCAGACAACTTAGAAGCTTGGAGGCACGGGCTCCTCCTTACATGTGCACTCACTTCTCAAGCACACCAAGCTTCAAATCCCAAGGGAATCACTTCCCAAAGGACTATTTTCTCTATTAAGAGCCGTGAAAATGTGGGATGTCTTAGTCGGTCTCTGATCGTCCGCTCCAACAGATAGAGGGTTTTTGGTCACTAAAACAAAGTTAGTAGTCAAGGCATCCATTCAAGTGGTTGTGATCAAGTCATTTTTCCAATTAAGGGGGCTCTCCTAATCTTTTCAAAGCAAGGTTTTCACCTTAACAATGTAGGGACTTTAACGCACCACTAGGGTACTAAAGGAGATTTTGGTTGCCACAACGAATTCACACCTGTCCACTATGAGACTAACCACAATGACATTTTTTATATACCGGTTTGAAGGGCTTGGCTTTAGCCTGTTACCAGTTGGGCAATCCACTCTCACTGGCTCTATTAAAGCACTTGGGAGGTAGCCATGCTAAAATAATTATATGAGTTTATCTTACACCCAAGACCCACAAAGGCAAGGGGAGAGGATACGTTCATATAATTCTTAGGATTACAATCTAAAAGACACTTCAAACACATAAGAAAATGACAACAATGCTTCTGGATTTTTGATTATCCCACAAGGGCGAGAGCATAGTTTCCTAACATCATTGCCATTCCTAAAATACCAAAATAGAAGTTCATTTTAGAAGTCTTGCATGTGGGTTCCTATTGTAATAAAACAAAATGAAATGCAAGCACAAAGTTTAGCATGCTATCGATCAAGGCAACCTGCAAGACAATTCTTCAGTAGTCTGTATTTTTAGTCTTCTTTTTAAACATCCTGCAAACCACTGTTAGGTCATAATCAACAAGATAAGTTAGAGAGAAACAAAGCCTAAAAGCTTGTCAGCATTAGAAATATCAGAAAATCATAAATTTGATTACGTATTTAGAAAGTAGATAAAAAAATACGCACTTAAAAAAAAAATTGCACTCAAAAATGTTACCGTATGTGCCCGTACGAGGCTTTGGAAGCTACAAAACATAGGATTAGACAGGTATAGTAATCAAAACCTTCAATTTCTGATAAATCCGTGACTCAAATCTAGAAACTAAGAACAACCCATAAATCCTTAGACAATTCTACCCAAAAAAAAAAAAATTACACTCAATTTGGACCTAATATGAGCAAGATATGATCGTTTAAAGTTAGATTGTAAAACTAAAAAGCTCAATGGTGAAGGCTAAGACTTTTCAAACCCTGCTGACGTCAGTAGACTGCGGCATTAAAATTTATGGGCTGGGGGCGGTCACAGAAGGCACATATTTTGACGGTCATATGGACGTCAAATTTAACATAGTAAAAAATTGATTTTTGATTTTTTACAGGTTTTTTTAGATTTTTTTTCAAAATTCCACCTCGGTCTATGTGCAGAGATTATCCAAAATCTACCTCGATTTCTGTGCAAGCTTGTTTGGGCAAAAATATTTGCCACAGATTTGACTTTCGTTAAATATGGGCAAGTTTATAGTCATTTTCACCTGAAACGGCGATCCAGACGCAATGGTGGGGTCAGATTTCATTCAAATTGAGAGCTTTAAAGACACTAAGAGAATAATAGACAAAAGATAGAAGGAATTTTCAAATGTGATGACAGAAATGGATGTTCTGCCCCACGGTGGGCACCAAAAATGTGTGCTAAAAAGTAGTCACACTTCTATGATTCATTATATTCAAGATTGCTCAAGAATGAGGTCTCAAATGGTGACTCATAGCTCCCTATTCATGGAGTGCAAGGGTTTGTAATGGAGGCCCTCAGTTTAGACCCAGTTATGCCCATGCAAGTACACCATGAAATGAGAGATTCAAAGAGGAAGAGAAAGAATGCTAGTCTCCATGATCATCAAATATGCATTGCAAATGAAAATAAAAACTATTCTATATGATAACAATGCATGAAGCAAATTAATCTATATGATAACAATGCATGAAGGAAATATGCAAACTAATCTATATGATAGCAATGCATGAAAGGAAATACGCAAACTAATCTATGAAGGACATATGCATCTAAATTAACATGAATCTACTCTAAATGGATTGTCATTGATGCATGAGAGAAGAAGACAAGAAGAAGAGAAGTTGCATAGTTCAAGCTCAAACGCTCAAACTCTCCTCCAAAGTTATTCTCCAAACCTGCAGCATAACAATAACATAAAAAAATTATATTTGATCCTTAAATGAGAAGGAGAGGGCTCCTTATAAAGGAAAGTGTGGAGGGAAATGCATCCTCAAAAGTAATGTCAGATAAATCCCTAAAAAAAAGTAAGTGAGAGGAAAAAGCCCACCACTTAGGAATATGTGTGGAGAAAAAGGAGTTTTATTTATTTTTTATTTGATTTATTTCCTTTTTTTATACAAAAGAGAGCTTGAAGTGGGAATTTTATTTATTTAATTAGAAGAGGGATTTTTCTTTTAATTAAAAAAGAGATTTTAAATAAATAAGATAAGATTATTTAATTAAAAGAGAGAATTTCTTTCAATTAAATAAGATTATTTTGTTTAATAAAAAAAGATTTTCTTTTAATTAAATAAGATCACTTTATTTAATTAAAATGGGTGTTTTCTTTTAATTAAATACGATTATGGATAAAATGATCAAACCTTAAGAAATATTGAAATAATTGAATTAATTAAGATTTGATCAAGGAATTTGATTTGAATTAAAAATCTCAAGCAAGGTTGCCCCAAGTGGAGCAATTGATAGGACTGATAAAGCTGAATCAAGGATTGAAGTTTGATAGGTACTGCCCCCTTGTGATCGAAATCGAAATGAGATAGAGGAGAAACAACAAATTGATAAATTTGATCAAATTGAACTAAAGATAAGGTTCTTGATGTAAGATGAAAGAAATAAGGATCACAGAACCAAGGTAGATCATCAAGCACAAAAGATTATGCCCCAAGGTACAATTAAAAGAAAAGAAGTGGGGTGAAAGCGAATGGAAGATAGAAGTTTGGATGAGGTGGAAAGAAATGGAGAGAAGTAAGAGAATTTGCCTTAAGAGAGAGAATGCCCCAAAATAATCAACTGTTTAAGATAGAAAATTTTGATTGAGATCACGAAAGAAGATAAGGAAATGAAGATCAAACATGACCACATTTGATTAAAAATCCACACGCAAGATGAAGAAAAAACCCTCTACAACTTATAATGCAACCTAAAAATGAAAACTAACATGAATTCTAACCATGCAAGCTACATGAAAATGCAAAGGTGTACTTGCAATAGAGCAACTGTAACATAGGATTTTGTGTTCATCATTCATTAGAGAATGTTAAGGAACTTATTTTCATCATTGGGGCATTATTAACGGACATCGGAAAATCACACAATCATCACTAGTCACAAGCGCAACTATGAAGATATGAATGTGATTTATATCTGATTGGAATGTGGAAAGATTCTAACAGAAGCATTAAAGACAAAAAGGTCAAGATGACTATGATGTTATCTTACCAAATTTAATGTAGCAAAACCATGCTCGCATCAAGGCATAGATGCTAGGATGACCAGAAGAACGGTTGTGCAAAAAAATAGTCAAGGATGAAGCCTCAAATCTCCTAAGTGTTTCAAAACCACACCCACAAGCAGAAAGCAAATAAAAACCCACCCCATGCCACAAGTCCTCTAGCTATGCATCTCAGAGAGACTTATTAGACAAGGGCACTCAACAAAAATCAATAACAGTCAGTACACAAAGAAAATATCATGACATAGCTCAAGCATTAACTGTTGTGCTTAAAAATTTAAGTTTGTTAATTGATACTGAGTTCTAAGGATAAGGATCGAATGCTTGCAAGTAGGTAAGATCACATGACAAACTAGGTAAGACCAAACTGATAAGTGTTAAAAAACACTCGATGTCAGGGGCTGTGTTGAAAAACATAGTTGGGGTGGTGTCAAAAAACACTATTTGTGAGGTGTCCTAAAGACTAACGCATCCAAGAGACCAAAGCTAACACAGTTATGCCCCCTAGACAAAGACAAAGACCAATTCCAGACCGAGGCAACAAGGACAAGGCATGATGGAGAAAGGCTAAGTGTCAATGACTCGCGCTAAGAAATAGGGGTGCAAAGGCCTCAAGTAGCGCCCGTTTCTAGGTTTTCACCACTTGGATTTTATTGCAATTTTTTTCTACCAAGGTGCCTGTTTCGAGGTTTTCACCAAGGCACTTTTTTTTTTTTTTTTGAATTTTTATTTATTTATTTATTTTTGGAATATATAATTATTTTTGGAGATACATCAAAGCGCCCATTGGTAGGTGTTCACTAAGATGATCATTTTTTCAAGACATTTTCTGATTTTTAGCATTTTTGACAATATATCATTTTTTTGGATTTTTTCTGGATCAATAATTATGTACAAAGGATACCCCCAGATAGAATGGGCATCATGGATAGAACTTCTTCAGGTGCAAGACATTGATAGGATCAGGAAGCTTCTCTCCCTCTACTGTAACAATAAAAAAATACCTAACCCAAAAGTTGTTGTAATGATGTAAGGTCCACGCCAATTAGGTTCAAATTTGCCATTTTGATCTCTATGTTGTTGATTCTTAGGATTTTCACGTAGGACAAGATCTACCACTTGGAATTGTCTAGGGCGAACCTTTTTGTTGAAAGCTTTGGACATGTGCTTTTGATAAACCCTCATATGGTCAAATGATGCTTGATATTTTTCATCTAGAAGTTCTAACTCTTGAAGTCTCATGGCGCGGTAGTCTTCATCTGTAACTAGACCTTTGAGGGAAACTCTAAGTGAAGGAATCTCAACCTCCAAACGTAAAACTGCTTCAGCGCCATATGCAAGGGAAAAAAGGAGTGGCCCCAATAGGAGTATGAATACTCATTCTATAGGCCCACAAAGCCGAATTTATGTGTAAGTGTCAATCTCTACCATTCTTACAGACTGTTCTATGTAGGATTTTAAGAATGGTTTTGTTTGATGCCCTTGCTTGACCATTTCCTTGCGAGAAGTAGATGGAGGACCAATGTTGTTTAATCTTGAATTTCTTGTGGAGTTATTTAAGGTCCTTGTTTTTTAACTGGCCTTCGTTGTCAGTGATAATCTCGGAAGGCACTCCATATCGACAGATGATATGGTTCAGAATGAATAGAGAGACTGTCTTTCCCGAGGCAACAAAAGCGGGACAACTTCTACCCATTTAGTGAAGTAATCAGTAGCAGTGATAATAAACTTGTGTCCACCTAATGAGTTGGGATGAATATGCCCAACAAGATCAAATGCCCAGCACTGAAATGACCAATGAGATATAGAAGGAATGAGCTCCCTGCCTGGAGAATGTATCAGGTTACCATATTTTTGACACTTTTCACATGACTTTTCAAAAGCTACTGCATCAATCTGCATCATAGGCCAATAGTACCCCACCCTAAGCAACCTTTGGGCAATGGCAATACCATTAGAATGTCCCCCACAAGTGCCCTCGTGGATGTCAACTAACGCTTGATTAGATTCTTCCTTTTCTAAGCATCTAAGAAGTGTTCCATCTAACCCATCCTATACAAATCACTAGAGATAAGGGAATGGTTAGAGGCATTTCAGGTAAGGTTTCTGCGTTCAGATTGGTTGAAGGTTTCAGCTATAATGCCATCACAAAGTTATGAGTAAATGGCACCATAATAGGATGACTCACGACCAACGAGGGTACAAATGACATTGCTTTCTTGGGAGTCATAGATAGGGTGATGTAGCTCTTCCACCACAAATTCAAATCTGGATTCATGTTGCTCTAACTGAAGGAGTGAAGCAAGTATAGCCATAGCATCAGCTACTTTGTTTTTTGCTCTAGGGATTTGGTGAAACGTGACAAAGGTAAAGTATCATTTCAAGGAATCAACCATTTGCTTGTAAGGTACCAGTTTCTCATTTTTTGTTTGATATTCATCATTAAGTTGGTTGATTATCAGCTGTGAATCCCCATAGATGTGTAACTTTGTGATTCTCCATTCTATGGCCATCTTAAGTCCATTTGTTAAAGCTTCGTACTCAACAATGTTGTTTGTACATGGGAACAATAATTTATAAGACTTAGGGATTTTGTACCCATGAGGAGAAACAAACAACACACTAACTCTTGAACCTTTTTTCATAAAGGATCCATCAAAGAACATCTTCCATGTTCTTTCAGTCATATACATGAGGTGCTCATCTAGGAAGTCAACTTCAATAGGTGCATTATCCTGTATTGGGAAGTTAGCTAATTAATCTACTATGGCCTGTCCTTTGATTTCTTTACGCTCAATGTACTCTATGTCAAATTTTGAAAGTCTCATCATCCATTTAGCAAGTCTACTTGTGAGGGAAGCCTTACCTAGAAAATACTTGAGTGGATCTATTTTTTCTATGAGGTGTATAGTGTGCACAAGAATGTAATGTTGCAACTTTTGGGAAGCAAACACAACTACAAGGCAGGCTTTCTCAATGCTAGTGTAGTTAACCTCATATGAAACAAGAGTACGACTAATGTAGTATATTGCTCTTTCTTTCCAATTTTCATCAAGTTGAGCTAGTAATGCCCCCAAGGAAGATTATGTCACTGAAATGCATAGAATAAGTGGTTTCCCTGGGATAGGAGGCATTAAAATGGGAGGTTTTGCCAAGTATTTCTTGATTTGATCTATACTATTTTGACAATCCTCATTCCAAACACATTTGACTCCTTTGTGTAAGTTCTTGTTGAAGGGTTGAGCTCTATCAGCCAATTGTGAAATGAATATCCTTATGGATTGTAGAAATCCCTGAAGACTCCTCGTTTGACTAATGTTTCTAGGAGGTGGCATATCTATGATTTCTTGGACTTTTTCAGGGTCTACCTCTATTCCTTTTGCTGAAATGATGAGTCTGAGTAGTTTTCCAGAGGTGACTCCAAATGCACACTTTTTAGGATTTAACCTTAGTTGAAATTGTTCCATGCGATCTAGAATGATTTATAAATCATCTAAGTGTGTGCCTCTTTGCTTAGATTTAGCAAAGGTGTCATCCACATAATCTTTCATGTTTTTATGCATAATTTCATGAAAAATGGTTGTCATAGCTTGTTGATAGGTGGCTCATGCATTTTCTAATCCAAAAGGTATAACGTTCCATCAATAGGTGCCCCATGCACAAGTGAATGCAATCTTTTCTTGATCTTTAGGAGCTATCTTAATCTGATTATATCCGGAAAAACCATACATAAAGGAATAAATCTCATAACCCATAGTCATATCCACTATCATGTCTATATTGGGAAGTAGAAAGTCATCCTTTGGGCATGCTCTATTAACATCTCTGAAATCTGTACAAACTCAAATGGATTTGTCATGTTTGGAAACTGGTACCATGTTTGATATCCATTCAGCATAGGCAATAGCTCTTATGAATCTTGCACCAAGGAGTTTCTCCAATTTTGCTTTGATTAAGAGAGCTATATGAGGATGCATCTTTCTCAATTTCTGTTTAATTGGTTTGACACCTGGAGCTATGGACAAGTGATGCATGATAAGATTAATGTCCAACCCTGGGATATATGAATAATTCCATGCAAAGTTGATCTTCTTTTTCTGTAAGAACTTAGTATAAGCTTCTTTTTATTGTGGTGACAAGGACTCATCCAAGTGTACTATCTGTGGAGCCTCATTTGTACCCAAATTGACTGCTTGTGTTGGTTCAATAAGCACTAAAGATCAATCTTGAAAGTAGCTAGGGAGATGATCAAGTACCTCATCCTTAGGCACCTCAGAGAGGTTTTCACTCTTGGATACGTCATTTCTTTTTACTTTTTTGGGTTCTGACACTGCCACGTAGTGGTTTTCACCACTAGAACAACTATTCTTTTGATTTTCTTTTCTTTTTATATTGCGACTAAGGTACCTGATGTCTGGCTTTGTCATGCTAGTAGCCAGTTCACTCGTGGAAGAGACTACGGGTTCAATGGTATTTAGGTAACAGGCTATCTGATAATCATTTTGAATTGTTAAGAGCTTAGGTTCTTGATAGCATTAGGACCAATCAATGAGGTTAGGATGAACAAGAGGCAAGTCAACGACTGGTTCAAGGTTATAAATGTGAATGATATTATTGTTGGTGACCGAAGAGTCAGTGTCTGTCAAGTATCCTTCTAAGCTACCCAAATTAGGATTCATCCTAAAAAGTGAAGAATCATCCACTAAGGCAACACGTGGGTTCAAATACTCTAATCCTACACGTGACTCATTGGCTACCTAAGGTTGAGAACTATAAGTGTGGATAACATCAATATCCATATCAACTATAGAAGGCTCTAAGAAGGAGTCAGATTCATACTTATATGAACTTGTGTCTGAACTGCGACTAGGATGTTTACACCATGAAGGTTTGGGAACTCTTTATGTGGAAGGTCTAGTGTCATCAAGGGTAACACCTTCTCTGCCCATTAAATGAACACGATTCTTTTTTTGACGTTCTCTAAAAGGATCTTTTGCATCTAATTCATCTTGTTCTAAAGTTGCAACTGACACATGAGTGACTGGAATATCTGAATCTCCCTAGAGTAGATTAGTAGAAGGGACCCAATCTCCACACATGTCCTATTGATTTGTCAAATTAAGTACGTATTTTGGCTCATATTCACTATCCAACTTATCAAGGATAGGAGTAGTGTTCTTGTTGTGATTCGTGAATCCTAGGCCAACTGTCTTCTTAGATTTGCATCCAAAAAGAGCATGATCAAGAGGTTCAACCCTAGCATCCAATTTGTGATTAAGAGGGCCATGTCTAAGATAGCCCATCTATTTGACAAAATTATACCCTCTTCCATAAGCCTTAGGAGAGGGAGAGAAGTTCTCATTGTGCATGTATTTCTCTTTTCTATAAATCCAGTATCTAACAAACATCTCCTCTTTCTCATCTTGAATAGGCACCGAGGACTCTACAAATGTGCCAAATAAAGTCATAGCTGAAGAGGAAGGTCTCTTTTCTTGTGAAGGCTTTCCATAAGACCTGGGCAAAACTAGCAGTGTTGTGAGGGAGTTGAGTTGATACCCCCCATGCCAAGATCTACTAACTTGAGCTTGTCTTTACATTCAACTAAGGTTGCATCAAAGTCTTCTACTTCTCTATTGAGGGGAACATGAGCTCCTACTTAAATTGAGTTAACAGATAAAGTTTTAATCCCCAGGTATACAAATCTCTATTCCATTATAAGGGAACTTAACATACTAATGATAGGTAGACGACACTGCTTGCATATCATGAATCCACGGTCTACCGAGCAAGATATTATACACAAGGGGGCCAGCATGAACTATTTGAAATAAAATATAATTTTCAACAGGGCCAATCCTAACATGGAGGATTACCAACCCCTTGGAACTTCTTTCCGCCTCATCATAGGCTTTGATGGTGATCCTTTTCCTAGTATCTATGACTTTTTCAGAATAACACAACTCTTTCAAAATACTAAAGGAACAAATATTAAACCCAACACCCCCATTTATCAACACGTGCCTAACACGGGTTTTGTGGATCATGACCTCAATATGAAGGGCAAGATTGTGTGGGTGGCTCAAATTTTTATCATCATCCTCTGAAAAAGTAAGGTAATGAGGGCTAGCAATATGATTAACCATGTTCTAGAATTGATCAACATCTAAGTTGTTGGGGACATTTGTCATGTGCAAAGCATCCTAAAGGACTTGCTTGTGTCTCGTGGAAAACTCTAAGAGCTCAAAGATCAAAATATGAGTTGGGGTTCTTTACAACTGTTTGACAAGGTTATAACTCGACTTAGGATTGACAACTGGTTTTAGGGTGACATTTTTGGATGCCACTTTCTTAGGTTTACTGGGTTAACTTGAATTGGGTCCTCTAATTATAATGGGACCTTGACTTCATGTGACAGTGTTGAGAGTTTGCAATGACGCTCTAGAGTTAGGACCCCTTAGCACCACGACGGGTTCTTCATCAAAGAGAGGAGGGTCCAAGTCTAGATCATAACCATAGGGATCTTTACCCCTCATCATGTTGACATTTTCTTCTACAACTTCAAGCATGTTGATGACTTTCTCTGCATCTGTGTAAGTGTATTTGATCTCAGCCTTGCCATTCTTAGCTTTAGAGGTTTCCCTAATTTTCATACTTGGGAAATGGTTCTTTGAATGCCTTATGATCGGCGTTGGTGTTCAATCCATCTATCTTAAGTTTTCCAATCTCAATGAGATCTTGAATAATATGCTTGAGTTTCCAGCAGTTTTCAATGTCATGTCCAATATCATTGTGAAACTTGCAAAAGGCCTTCTCATCCCACCAATGTGGCTTAACATCAGGTATATAATGCTTTGCGAGATCTTGAGGATTTGCAAGTTTGTTGGCGATAAGTGTTTTCAAGACATCCTCATATGAGTCACCAAGTTTTGAAAATTGATCTCTCTCTTTATTAGGACTATCTTGGTATCTTGGCGTGTTCTATTGTTGATTAGATGTATTGAGTTTCATGGCTTGAACAACACTAGACAAGTGGAGCACAGTTTTATCTTTGGTTTGGGAGGAGTCCACAACTCCATCATTGACTACTTGTTTGTTCCTATTCCAATGTGGGTTCTTCCCTTTATGCTTGTTAGGGTTGTTGTTATTTTGACCATTGTTGTTGTCGTTGCTTCCATGTTTGGTCAAAATTCCTTGTTCTTTTAAAACATCCTTAATCCTACATGCGGTTTCAACCATGGTGTCAAAGGAATCAAAAACCATCTTCCTAACTTCATATCACATTTTGGGAACCAAGTTGCTAATAAGGATGGCAATATTTTCATTTTTATGAATGGTCCTAGGGTGGCGAGAGCATTATCATCTCTACCTTTGCAAGAAAGTAACAAAGGATTCCCCTTGATTTTGCTTTAAGTTGCATAAGTCCAACATGGTGATAGATCTTGAAAGATTGTATGCAAAGTGTTGAACGAATCTATGGGCGAGCTCTTTGAAAGTCTTAACGGGGGGAGTTATGTTGGTGAACCATTTCATCGCTTGACCCTTAAGACTCCTTGGGAAAAATCTCATGAGGTACGAGTCATCTCGATGGAACTCAAAACTTTTGGTGTAAAGCTGGCGCACGTGATCATGTGGATCTCCATTCCCATCATATTGTCATATTGAGGGATCTCAATCTTTCTAGGGAAGTCTTTCATGTTAACACTTTTGTCAAAAGGATTAGGACAAATCGAATCTAGTGAGAATGAATTCTTGGGTGCTAAAATCTTTTTCATCATTCTCTTAAGTTGTTTGATCTCCTCTTCTTGAGATGAACCTTGCTTCTTAATCTTCTTGTCCACATCAAAGTTGTAGGGGAATCTAGCACCCTTTTTGATTAAACTCTCTAGGAACTTATCTTTGTTTTGCTCTAAATATCTCTCCGCATATTGCTGGAAGAGTGGTTCTTGTTGCATTTTTCATGAAGTCTTGGGAGCTGAGGTCAAAACTTGAGCTACTACCCCCATATTGTGAACCACAGTGAGAACATTGTGAAGGTTGTTTTGATTTACTAGGAGGTGTTAGTCTCCTATAATGATCATGTCTTGAAGCCCTTCTTCCTTTAGGGCTAGGAGATCATGACGGTGTTCTCGAATGTCTTCCACTTCATGGAGTCTTAGGAGGGGTGGATGGAGGAGAGTTGTTTCCACCACCAACACACATGTTGTTGAATTGATCATTAAGTTGTTGAGCCAAGAGTATATCTTGCTCCTCCCAGAAGGGTTTCCTTTCTTCCTCCAACAAATTTTTCCTCTCCAACTCTAGGAGTCTAAATTGATCTTCCTTTGTAGCTTGTTCATCTAGGAAGGCTTTCTTTTCATGCTTAATCTTCTTAAGTCTTTCACTCATGTATCTTGAAGATGTTTTGAGTGGTGAAATTGGTCTTGAATTTCTAAACAAGTCACAGGTGAAGGTGGAATTCACACGAGTGTCATAAGGTAAATCAACTTGGTTATCATGTTGTGATTGTTCATATTGATAGGCTTGCCTCATACCTCTCTCAGTCCTTTGGTGTGCATCCAGATATCTAGTTGAGATGAGGGGTGAGACTAGTCGACTTTCGTGAGAGGAACTGCCAAACAGAATGGTATCTCTATGTCTTTCAAATATGTCATCAAGACATTTATCCATTTCTCCCCTCTCTCGTCGAGTCATTATGTAACTCATGTCCATATTCAAGCGAGAAGATGCTAAGGGTGTACTCAAATCACTAAGCTTACTCTTGGAATCAAACCAAATTTCTGAGTTGCTCCTGGGTGATTGATCAAATATGGGTTCTTTTCCCTTACGTTTTTGGCGAGTTTGAACTAAGGGTAATTGGTTGAAGACTACTTGAGGTTGTTTTCCTTGATCTACTTGATATCTTGTTGTAACTGGCATGAAAGAAAAGGTACTAGGTGATAGGATGACCATAAGAAATGTTTGTACCAAACCAGGATAGTAAAGGCATTCACTTGTCCAAAAGAGAGGTGATAAGATAGAATTTTTGCAAGAGGCGTAAATCAACACTGCCAAAAAGGTGCCCACTTAACGAGTGAATACCCTAACCCATATGGACCAGGAGGATGATTTACCCAAGTTATGTTGATTGAATTTGAATTTGTATGAAAGTGAATGGACAAAAGATTACCAAAACTCTCCAAGTGTGTTACTAAAGGATCTAAAGGTTTGTCTTCTCAACAAGGACGATTTCTAGCTCACCAACTCCAAACAAGGTCATTTGTGAAATCAAAGGTTACTAGTCCAAGAGGTCAATGCAAGAATTGAAAGTGTAAACAAGCTTCTAACAGCGGGGTAAGTAATCTAATTTGATCTAGATCAACCAAGGAAGACTGAAAATGACTGGATAACAAGTTGACAGTGTGACACTTAAGAATGCAAGTTGTTGATTGTTTTGATGTTTTCTTGGTGTTTGGTGTATATTTCGATGTTTCACTCACGCAAGACACATCAAGCAGATTGTTTGTTATAAAAGAAATAGTCACATCACAACCTAGGTAAGCCAGGGCAATATCTGTTGAATTCCCACTTGAACCGAAGTTCAGCCACGTTTACTCATAGCAAACAACCTAGAAGCTTGGAGGCACGGGCTCCTCCTTACATGTGCACTCGCTTCTCAAGTATACCAAGCTTTGAATTCCAAGGGATTCACTTCCCAAAGGACTATTTTCTCTACTAAGAGCCATGAAAATGTGGGACATCTTAGTCGGTCTCTGACCTTCTGCGCCAACAGATAGAGGGTTTTTGGTCACTAAAACAAAGTTTGTAGTCAAGACATCCATTCAAGTGGTTGTGATCAAGTCATTTTCCCAATTAAGGGGGCTATCCCAATCCTTTCAAAGCAAGGTTTTCACCTTAACAATGTAGGGACTTTAACGCACCACTAGGGTACTAGAGGAGATTTTGGTTGCCACAACGAATTCACACCTGTCCACTGTGAGACTAATCACAATGACATTTTTTATATACCGGTTTGGAAGGGCTTGGCTTTAGCCTGTTACTGGTTGGGCAATCCACTCTCACTGGCTCTATTAAAGCACTTGGGAGGTAGACACACTAAAATAATTATATAATTTTCTCTTACACCCAAGATCCACAAAGACAAGGGGAGAGGATACGTTCATATAATTCTTAGGATTACAATCTAAAAGACACTTCAAACACATAAGAAAATGACAACAATGCTTATGGATTTTTTATCATCCCACAAGGGCGAGAGCATAGTTTCCTAACATCATTGTCATTCCTAAAATAACAAAATAGAAGTTCATTTTAGAAGTCTTGCATGTGGGTTCCTATTGTAATAAAATAAAATGAAATGTAAGCACAAAGTTTAGCATGCTATCGCTCAAGGCAACCTGCAAGACAATTCTTTAGTAGTCTGTGTTTTTATTCTTCTTTTTAAATGTCCTGCAAACCACTGTTATGTTGTAATCAATAAGATAAGTCAGAGAAAAACAAAGTGCAAAAGCTCATTAGCATTAGAAAATTAGTAAATCATAAATCTGATTGCATATTCAGAAAGTAGATAAAAAAATCATGCACTTTCAAAAAAAAATGCACTAAAAAATATTATCATATGAGCCCGTACGAGGCTTTAGAAGCAACAAAACAAAGGATTAGACACGTACAATGATCAAAACCTGAAATTTTTGATAAATCTGTGACTCAAATCCAGAAACTAAGAACAACCCAGAAATCTTCAGACAATTCTACCCAAAAAAAAAATTGCACTCAATTTGGACCTAATATGAGCAAGATATGATCGTTTGAAGTTAAATTGTAAAGCCAAAAAGCTCAATGGTGAAGGCTAAGACTTTTCAAACCCTGCTGACGTCAGCAGACTGAGGCATTAAAATTGACGGGCTAGGGTCCATCACAGAAGGCACATATTTTGACGGTCATATGGATGTCAAATTTAACATAGTAAAAAATTTTGATTTTTGATTTTTGATTTTTTTTTCAGATTTTTTTTCCCGAAAATCTACCTCGGGCTGCATGCAGAGATGATACGAAATTTGCCTCGATTTCTGTGCAAGCTTGTATGGGCAAAAATATTTGCCACAAATTTGAATTTCGTCAAATATGGGCAAGTTTATAGTCATTTTCAACCGAAACTGCGATCTGGACGCGATGGTGGAGGCAAATTTGGCTCAAAATGAGAGATTTAAAGACACTGAGAGAATAATAGATAGAAGATAGAATACATTTTCAAATGTGATGACAGAAATAGATGTTCTGCCCCAGGGTGGGCGCCAAAAATGTGTGCTAAAAAGTAGTCACACTTCTATGAGTTATTATGTTCAAGATTGCTCAAGTATGAGGTCTCAAATGGCGACGCATAGCTCCCTATTCATGGAGTGCAAGGGTTTGTAATAGAGGCCCTCAGTTTAGACCTAGTTATGCCCATGCAAGTACACCATGAAATGATAGATTCAAAGAGGAAGAGAAAGAATGCTAGTCTCCATGATCATCAAATATGCATTGCAAATGAAAATGGAAACTACTCTATATGATAATAATGCATGAAGCAAATTAATCTATATGATAACAATGCATGAAAGGAAATATGCAAACTAATCTATATGATAACAATGCATGAAAAGAAATATGCAAACTAATCTATGAAGGACATATGCATCTAAATTAACATGAATCTACTCTAAATGGATTGTTATTAATGCATGAGAGAAGAAGACAAGAAGAAGAGAAGTTGCATAGTTCAAGTTCAAATGCTCAAACTCTCCTCCAAAGTTGCTCTTCAAACATGCAACATAACAATAACATAAAAATTATATATTTGATCCTTAAATGAGAAGGAGAGGGCTCCTTATAAAGGAAAGTGTGGAGAGGAATGCATCCTCAAGAGCAATGTGGGATGAATCCCTAAAAAAAAGCAAGAGAGAAAAAAGCCCACCACTTAGGAATATGTGTGGAGAAAAAAGAGTTTTATTTATTTTTTATTTCATTTATTTCATTTTTCCATAAAAAAAAGAGCTTTAAGTGGGATTTTATTTATTTAATTAGAAGAGGGATTTTTCTTTTAATTAAATAAGATTATTTTATTTAATTAAAAGAGAAATTTTAATTAAATAAGATAAGATTATTTAATTAAAAGAGAGATTTTCTTTTAATTAAATAAGATTATTTTATTTAATAAAAATAGATATTCTTTTAATTAAATAAGATCATTTTATTTAATTAAAAGGGGTGTTTTCTTTTAATTAAATAAGATTATGGATAAAATGATCAAACCTTAGGAAATATTGAAATAATTGAATTAATTACGATTTGATCAAGGAAATTGATTTGAATTAAAAATGTTGCAAAGCATTGATTCAGGAATTTGATAAATTGATTCTGTCATTTGATAAATTGAAGAATGGGGGCCGATAGTCTAGGCGACCATTTTAGGGTGCATATAAGCCCAACATGATGACAAGTATGCACACATAACTGAGTTATTGAGGGGACACATTTACCATTATTGTGAAACCTTCTAACTCACAAGAGCATTTTTGAATACTAGTCATAAAGGAGATCAGATCATAGGAACATAGGTAAAGGGGGTTATCGACAAGTATTGCTATAGAAGTATGCATATCAATGATAATAACAACAAATAAGGATAACCTTAGAACATTGCAGCAGGAATGCATCCAACATACAATCATCAATAGGAAAAGCTTATGACAAAATGGTGACAGTAATTGATTTTGAATATTCAAAGACATATTTTAATTAAATGTACTATGGAAGGAACATCAAAGCCACTCATTGTAAACACATGCGAAGTAGTTTAAACATCATATAATTCTCACTGTTTAATGAAAGTTGTACATCATATTGAGCAATCAAGAATACTACATTGGTGATGTAAAAGTTTTATTAGCAGTAAACAAAGCAACAAAAAAAAATCTTATCATCATGATGGACAGAGCCTCCAATAACAAAGTTGGAATAGGAAATTCATGTCTTGTATCAAGGAGCCATGTAAAATTCAGTAACATAAACAATTGCAAGTGTCATTTCCAGATTGCTCCAATTGTAGTATCAATAAAGAGGTTGTCTTAATCAAAGGAATTTATAAATGTATCATTGCTAACAGAGAAGGTGACAAAACCATATCAATCTATAAGGAATAAATGCTACTGTAAGATGAAAACATGTATCATCATTATGCAGTGAGCATTGGTCTTTGACATAAAAGGACAGTTTCAATAATATCAGGATCAATGTATATCAATATGATGCTTCAACAATAGCAAAGTATCAATACTAATTTGATTTTCATACCAAAACACGTGTTGTGAATAATGTGAAAGGAGGAGAGGAAGGTACAATATCAAGAAATGTTGTCAAGGGAAATTACATAGAAAGACACTTTTCAATGCTAAAATTTCAACATTTCAATAATGGAGCACAGAGTTAATAAGGGCCACCCTAGCAAAAACAAGATACAATGCAATGTGAACAAAACTATGAAGGAAAAGCTACTGGAAAGATGCAATGAGGGACAATCACATCATAGGTGCCATAATTTAGTGAACAACTAATAAAATTTGAAGCATATGAAAGAACAGTGATGTGAAGACCAAGTTCTTCAGACAATATAGTATTTTGAATAATGCTTTTTCAGCTATACATAGAGAACAACTATACCACGGGGGACAACTTATCTGATGCTGTAAAATATTTGATAAATAAGGATACATCCAGTAGTAAACATCAATGATCAGAGACCAATGGTACAATGAAGGGCATAGTGACAATGAACACTAATCAATGCATGGGAGCATCCTAAGGTACAAGGTAACTGACTGTTTCAAGAGTATCATATGATAACATATTTTCTAAAGGGATAGGACATGAAGGAGACAACTGCATCAGTCAAGTGTGGAAATGCTTGATAAGAATCACAACAGTCATTTATCTAGTGTCATTAAGAAGAAGATATTAGATTCAACACAAGGAAAATAAAATGCAACATTATTTTCAAAATGTAGCTATAAATCAAATATTGATAATGATGATGTAGAAGGGTCTCATTGCAAATAGGCCAAAGGATACAAGATGTAGTTTGCAATATTGTATCATAGAAGGACAACCATTCAAGTAATGTTTATGTTTTCTATGTTTTAGATTGATGGAGAAGTTATTAGCCATGAATGCACAAGGAAACATAAAGGTGAACATAGTAGCTCCAAGCATCAGTACCAACAACCAAGGAAATAAAAATAACAATCATTTCAAACAACAAAACAATATGAAGAAATGATTATGAAAGGAAATTTTGTACAATCACTTACAAGAGATTAATATATAGCTTAAAAAAGGAAATGAATATCATGCATGAAAGGCAACATACAATGACAACACAAGAATTAATGAGAAGCTACAACCACGAAGGTATTCACAGTAAAATGAGAAACCATAGTTATAAATAAAGTAACCCTTGTGAGTTATGCACATATCCGATCAAGAAAATATATACAATAGTGAGGGCTTGAAACAAAATCCACAATGTGTGGAGAAATGTTTAGTGAAAAATGTGGTTTCTAGAGATGGAAAAACCCCAAAGTTCTCCTTTGTACACTTTCAGAAAGGTCGCGGGTAGACATTAAGAGCCACGACATGGTATATAATTAATAATGAGTTAATGAAAAGCAGAGCTTCAATCAATATCAAAGGGTTTCATTATATTTTGGTTTCACATGAATGAGTTTTTTTAAAGTTTAGAAGTGACATCACTTTCCGAAGAACACAGAAAATGAATAGTGGGTTTGAAGAATGAAGAAACCAACGCAACTATAAGAATGAAGGATACAAGAAGCCTTTTGGGTTCACCAAATTCATAGATTCACGACCATTGAAGAAAAAATGGGAGAATCACAGTTATATCACCGCTATTTCACATATCAAGGGTTTCAGAGGTTATAAACATGTAAATAGGAACATACCAGTAAGAGAAAGGGTTACGACCATGCTATAGAGGCATCTTCATTAGAAAATATCATAAAATATCCACATTTTTTACATGTCTCCAAACCCTACTACTCACCATAGCAGTGCGACAAAGAGGAATCAAGCCTCCAGAAGAAAGATCAAATGCGAAATGAGAGAATCAAGAACGATTTTAGGGTTAAGTTCGCATGTTAGGGTTGGATGCCCTAATGCATTCATCAAAGGATCAAAGAATTTTTTGTTTGTATTAATACCCTAGGGTGTAATAACATAACTGTTGTTTTTATTTTATTTATATTTAACTAATAGTTATTAAGTAACATGTCATTTAATTACTCAATAATGTTTATTGAGTAATTAAAATATTATATTACATGATAAATATTAATTTAAATATAAATAAAACAAAATAATAATTATTTTATTTATTTAGCACATGCAGTTGTAATTAATATTTATTTAATGGTAGTTTATAAGCCATAAATAAATTTTAAATTTAGAGTGCAAGAGTAAAGCTTATGTGGTTGAGGCCAAAATTGAAGATGTGCACACGTCATGAATTTTTGAGGAGTTTTGATTACTTTTCAGTAGTTAGACATTAGCTAGAGAGTATCATGGGCTTCTTATGACTTGAGACAACTTTTGAAGTAGTTAATTTTTTTTTACTTCTAGTTCCAAACTCTTTTCATGCACATTTCCCTTCATATTCGACCAAAGACCTATTTTGAGGATTTAAAGGTGGAAAAAGGTACAATTCAGTTTGATCTTCAGTTCTACATCAGTTCTGGACAATTTTCCTGAGTTTTCCATGCCACATGAGTTTTACATCAGTTGGGGGAAGCTTTTCATTTAGTTCTACATCAGTTTCTTGTAGTTTGCACCCTATTTTTCAGGTATTTGTAGTTCTATCCAACCCATGGTTGTTTTGGGGGTCTATATCTTATTTTCCATCCCATTTTTTGTGGACTTCTTTCTTTTTGCCTCTTTTGCACATTGCAAAATTCAAGCATTATTGTATGGAAGCATATTGCGACATATTCCAGAGAGTTTATACAGAGATTGGGACCTTCCCCCTCATTCTTCTATGCATTATTATTGAGTGCAAGTTATTGCTTTTCAGATATTATGTTATTGCTTTTATTTGAATTACTTTTTCTCTCAATTTTGAATGTTGGATATGTTGGATTAGGCTGAAAGCTAATCTCCCAAGAACAACTGCATGCATGACTGTCACAAGAAGAAGCAAAATGCAGAAGACAGAAGAACAACTATAGAGGCCAAAAAGCCAGAGACATTGTATGCAACAGAAAACAATATATTAACAATATGTTTCTATCAATTACAATGTGAAGTGAAAACTCTGTAAAGAAAACTAAGAGGTGAATCCTTATAAAAGGAATCACGAAACCCTAAAAGGGAAACC
>MU223302.1:57898-148669 GCA_018584345.1 Thuja plicata | reverse complement strand
AGTGATTGTGTATTTAATTAAATCACTTTTAATAGGACTAATTTAGAAGACCTAGGATAAGAAGAATAGACTATAGTGAATTTACCTAATAAATATAATAATTTATTAAATAAATAGAAGAAATAAAAATTAATTAAATAATAAATATTTAATCAAATCATCAAGTCAATATTAATTAAATAATAAATATTTAATTAATTGATTAATCAACGAAGCCATTTTTTAGTGTATACATAAATATACGTAGAGTGTGATTGGAAAGGTCCTCATGTGACAAATTATTTGTTGTTCCCATATCTTCATTATAATTTAGGTTGGAGCCTCTTGATCTGAGTTGGTGCTCAATGACTATATTGTAGCTTAGTATAGTAAGGGGAGTGGTGTCTCCTATAGGTCGTGACTACAAATCAAATTGTGAAGGAATTGTTCTCTCCTTCTTGGGTTGTAATTCTTGTGGGTTGGTGCCTACAAAAGTCATTATGAGTTCTATATTATTTTGTAAGGCTAGATTTGGGTAGTAGATCCAAGCAACTATTCTCACTGTGATTTTTTCCTTTTGCGTTTCCACATAAATTTGGTGTCCTATTGTGTGATATGTTCATTACTTGCATTGCCATTGACATTATTTTAACGATATTATGAATGTAGTGGTTTAAGTTAAATAAATAAATATTGATTCACCCCCTCTTAATATTTGTTTGTCTAACAATTAGATGTCACATGCCTTCAATCTTACTTCACTACTTCTTAATAAATTGAATCTACTAGTCAAAATTAAGAGACTTACAATGATTATCAAATTATTTCTTTCACGTGATTAAAATTTAGAAAAACATGCATTTTAATTAAAAAAAGAGTTTAAAACTTTCATAACTATATTTAATTGTTTAATAGACACAAGGAAGTAATTACAAATTAATTATTGGTAGTGTGAGATTGACAAATATTTGTGACATCTTTATCTCATTAGATAGAATATCTACATTTACTCCCTATTAAAAAAATGAACAAAAGTAATTGTTATTGGTGTGAGTTTGACTAACAACTATGACATGTACATCTTATTAGAAAGATTTCTTATAGTTTACTTCATGATACTTCTATAATAATTTTTTATATTGAAGAATAACTCCAAAATAAAATAAAACAATTCTTTAAATGAATAAAAAATAATTCTATATTTTAATAATTAGAATACACGTTTTAAACATATTAATGTGGAAAGATGATGTATTTATCTATCTTAAAAGATAAATAACAAATATAATACAAACACCTCTAAATAGATATTTCAAAGCTAACAAATATAATACAAAACACGTGGACATAGATATCTTTTGAAATGACTATGTGTAAAATATAGACTAATAATTATAGCATATATATTTACTAAAAGAAATAATATAATAATATAAAAATAAAGTTGATGAACTAGATATCCACATTACAACTTTTTTTTAAACATATTCTATGCAATATCAGATCATATCATACAATAATCACTGAAACAAAGTGAATAAATCCAAACGAATCATACACACAAAACGCACTAATATTTCTAAACACTATTTTCACTATTTTTTTTTCATGATATACTTCGCATAAATCATTTAATAAAAAAATTCTACCATCTGAGAATTACCTACGTATACCCATTGTTTTAAAAATTCAGAGCATCACATACCCATTTCTATAAAAATCCAGTACATCCACAATACCCATTTCTATAAATTCAGAGCATCACATAACCACATGCTTCGTAAACAAAAAAAAATGGCCAAAATTCAATGGGGGATGCAACTGCCTAGGAAGTAGAGGCGTGGGGGGGCATGGAGGAAGAAATGCTTAGCAGTTACAGATAGGTAGGGGCGTTCGGTGTGAGATAGGTAGGCCCCAGGGAAGCTGACAAGATTGATGAAAGATCTTTTCTCCTTTGCCGTACAAAATTTCATGGTTTAATTACTTTGCAGTATCATTTCTCATCTTCTTTTCGGTTTTGCTGATGTAAATGTATGTTCAGTCTCAAAACGAACCAATCGAGTATATTTCTTCTCTTTTGCCTCTGGTTAAAAACAAAAAGTTGTCGAGTCTTAAAAAATGAGTTAGGACACCTGTATGCTTTTTTTTTAATAATAATAGCAATAGTTGGAGGTGCTGTTGCTCATAATTCACCAAATTACATGTTGCTTCAGTCCAAAGTAGTAGATCCGAGAAAAAAAGTTGTGGGATGATTGAGCTTGTGTGGTGGTAAAACATAGAAGTAGCAATGGGGGACAAGGCGGGCACTCTGGAGGCCATCAACAAAGAAGCTGTAGATTTGGTAAGCATGGATTTAGATTTGGCGAGCTCTTTAGGCTTCTTTTGGTTACACCGAGTTGTTATGAATGCAGGAAAACATTCCTATCGAGGAAGTATTCGAGAATCTAAGATGCAGCAGGGAGGGTTTGAGCACCGAAGCTGCTCAGGAGAGGCTTACTATATTTGGTTACAACAAGCTAGAAGAGAAAAAGGTATTTAAAGTTGTTGAATCTTTACATTCTTTTAAATTGTATTGTGGGACTGAAGCTTTCTCCAGGTGCTTTGGCTTTGTGCTCAGACTGAATTTAGTATAATTTTTTTGAGGTTTAAGATTGAAGGACTTCTTTGGGCTATCTGGGTCTTTACGGAATGTATTTCATTGTAATGGGTGGGTGTCTCTGAAGTTGTTTGGGTTTACGTGGAATCTTTTAATATATTTTTTAAGTGATAAACTTAACTGGCTGCTGGATTTGTATGATTAACTAGCTATTGTATTTGTATGGGTGCACAGGAAAGCAAATTCCTAAAGTTCTTGGGGTTTATGTGGAACCCTTTATCATGGGTCATGGAAGCAGCAGCCATCATGGCTATTGCCTTGGCAAATGGAGGAGTAAGTGGCTCTCTTTTCACTCTGTTCTCTCCATTTCTAGCTAGAAATAGCTGCCCTTGTCATTTCAAAATGAAAATACTTCTCTTCATTTCAAAGTAAAATAGTTCTCTTCATTTCAAAGTAAAAATAGTTCTTACTGTGTATGTTTATGTAATTGTTTCGTTTCTTCTTGGTTACAGCATGGGGTTATGTCATCGTTTTGATGCTCTTTTAGGGCAAGAGTTCTTGTGATTTTTGGTTTTTACATTTGGTGTTCAGTGGCCCCTCGTGTCTTCTGTCTTTGTTGCTATAAGATCTGCTATTTGAACTAGCATTATATCTTTGTAAACCTCATCAGCACACACATCTTTTTTTGGATTAAATATCTGGCTAATTTGTACAGCACCCATCATGTTTTTACATTGTTGGTAGTTTTTTTAGGGGTGTTTGTTTTGAGACATTCTTTTTCTAGAGAGGCCTAAAGATGAATGTTATGAACTCATCACGTACTTGCTCGGGTATTAACTTCTGCTCCTCAATCAACTAAACATACCTTTTTAAGGAGTGAATAGTCTCTCCTGTAAGTTTATTTTGTAACCATTTTGCTTCTTTTTTTATGCATCTGTACCGGCTACCTTGTCTGTATACATGTAAAGGAGCTGACTATTTGTACCATTACTATCAACATGCTTTTTTTTAAATGCCTCTTGCATCCAGCATTAATGAGACTTTTAAGGTTCTTCAGTTTGGTTTTTCATCCTGATTGGATGTTTTTGCAGGGCAAGCCTCCTGACTGGCAGGATTTTGTAGGTATAATAACATTGCTTGTTATTAACTCCACAATAAGTTTCATTGAAGAAAACAATGCAGGCAATGCTGCTGCAGCACTGATGGCTCGGTTGGCTCCTAAGGCCAAAGTATGTTCACACTCCTTTGCTGAGAACAAAAGTCCTGATATTGTCTAGTTCTACCATTGATTCTTCAGTCAAGCATGCAGCTGAATGATTTTTATATGATTATTATAGTTTTATAGTTGCATGTACATCTGTATCAGTTATCTGCTTAATCATGTAATTATTGCACCTTATATTTAATAGGTCCTCAGAGATGGACAGTGGCGTGAAGAGGATGCAGCCATACTTGTTCCTGGCGACATAATCAGCATTAAACTTGGAGACATTGTTCCTGCAGATGCTCGTCTTCTGGAGGGAGACCCATTAAAAATTGACCAGGTTTGGCGCAAATGCCTTCTTTTTTTCTCTCACTGAATGCCTATGCGGGAAGATTTATAGTGTGTATTCTATAGTTTGTGGGAATAAAAATGGAACTACTTGGTGTTGTTTGGAAATTATTTTAATTTTTTTTAGACTGAACAATTTGCAGTCTGCCCTTACCGGCGAGTCGCTGCCCGTAACCAAGGGTCCTGGTGATGGGGTTTACTCTGGATCCACTTGCAAGCAAGGTGAACTTGAAGCTGTTGTCATTGCCACAGGAGTTCATACCTTTTTCGGAAAAGCAGCCCATCTTGTGGACTCGACAAACCAAGTTGGTCATTTCCAAAAGGTTTGTATTTAGAGCAGATTTAATTTTCATTTATTTGTTAATGTATGCCGTTGTTTTCTGTCATTTGCCCCATAATTTATCCCCCAGTGCTGTTGTAACAGTAGTAGTTTGTAAATTGATCATTGTTCTAGGATTCCAGGGTTATAGTGGATGATTGTGCCGGTAAATGTTTAAGCTATGTTTCTAATGTATGCCTCTGTTTTCTGTCATTTTTTCGTTCCTAGTACTTTTGTAATTGTAACAATTTGTGACTTGATTATTGTTCTAGGATTTGAAGGTCATGGTGGATGATTTAGTTGGTAAACTATTTGAGCTATCTTTCTCATGTTAATGCAATTATTTTACTTGAAATTGGTTACAGGTTCTGACAGCAATTGGGAATTTTTGCATTTGCTCAATTGCCATTGGCATGATAGTTGAGATTATTGTCATGTACCCTATTCAAGATCGCAAATATCGTCCTGGGATTGACAATCTTCTGGTACTCCTAATTGGTGGGATTCCAATAGCAATGCCCACAGTTCTTTCTGTGACAATGGCTATTGGATCTCATCGGCTATCTCAACAGGTTAGTTGAAATAGTGATGCTTAGGCTAATCATGTGCAGTGCTTTCTTGGACAGATGGCTGTGGAAATTATCACCAGTTCTAAGTTTTAATGTAGTTAGTGTTTTCTGACAGTTCTCTCTTGGATAGATGATTCTAAGAAAGATTGCACAATTTATTTATTGAAAACCCAACTTTGATCCTGTATATGCTGATCCAGGGTGCAATTACAAAACGGATGACAGCTATTGAAGAAATGGCTGGAATGGATGTGCTCTGCAGTGACAAGACCGGAACATTAACTCTGAACAAGCTTTCTGTGGATAAAAATCTTATTGAGGTTCGATTAGTCTATTAATTGCTATTTCTGTAGTAATATCCATTATTTCCTTAACAAGTTTATATTGTTAATTTTTTTCACACAGGTGTTTGCCAAAGGAGTTGACAAGGATACAGTTGTCTTGATGGCTGCAAGAGCATCCAGAATAGAAAACCAAGATGCCATTGATGCTGCAATTGTTGGGATGCTTGCTGACCCCAAGGAGGTAAAAGGGTATATTTTATGCTATGATGTTTGCTGATCATTACAGTTGTGTTGATTATATCATTATACTGATTGCTGCTATTCCGTATATTGATGTCTTGCAACACAAGGCTCGGGCAGGCATTCAAGAAGTTCATTTCCTTCCCTTTAATCCCACCGACAAGAGGACTGCTCTTACTTATATTGACGCTGATGGAAAAATGCATCGTGTCAGTAAAGGTGCACCAGAGCAGGTATGGTTTTACATTTCAGATGATGTTGACATATCAACGAGACGAGCATTATACTTACATCTCAGTAAACGCGTCATGGTTTGTTAACTTTTTCCAGATTCTCAACCTTGCACATAACAAGTCAGAAATTGAGCGCCGTGTTCATACAATTATTGACAAGTTTGCTGAACGTGGGCTTCGATCTCTTGCAGTTGCCTATCAGGTTAGTGATATGGTCCTTAAATTATGTTCTTTTTGCTTGATCTAATGCTCTAAATTCCTCCATAATGAAATCACTATCTGGATTATTGGATCCATCGACAGGAAGTTCCAGAGGGCAAGAAGGATAGTCCTGGAGGGCCCTGGCAGTTTATTGGACTGATGCCTCTTTTTGATCCTCCACGTCATGACAGTGCTGAAACTATTCGAAGGGCCCTTAATCTTGGTGTGAATGTGAAAATGATTACAGGTATGGTGAAGTTATGGTGATATTTGTTTTTTCCTGCCTCTTGCCCATCTTATCAAGAAGGTAATGGCTTACATCCATGCTATTATGTCGTGTGAGCAGCAGTCAATACTTTATAACAATTTGCAAATGCATACCAGGTGATCAATTGGCTATTGGCAAAGAGACAGGCCGGCGGTTGGGTATGGGTACAAACATGTATCCATCATCATCATTGCTGGGGCAGCATAAGGATGAATCAATGGCAGCTTTACCCGTAGACGATTTAATAGAAAAGGCTGATGGCTTTGCTGGCGTTTTCCCAGGTGAGCAAAATCATACATTCTTTCAAGTTTCCAGGGGAAGGCATCCCGTTTTTCTGTTTTGCTTTCTTAGGTGGGCATGAACATTTGAAATGCTTTACACTTTCATTAGCCTTAGTATAATAGGCTTGATTCATTGGCTTCTGATTATGGATGCAGAGCATAAGTATGAAATTGTGAAGCGATTGCAGGCCCGAAAGCATATATGTGGAATGACTGGTGATGGAGTTAATGATGCACCTGCATTAAAAAAGGCAGATATAGGAATTGCTGTTGCAGATGCAACTGATGCAGCAAGAAGTGCTTCTGACATAGTTCTTACAGAGCCAGGTCTCAGTGTTATCATCAGTGCAGTGTTGACAAGTCGTGCAATCTTTCAGAGAATGAAGAATTATACTGTACGCACTTGCAAATCATTGTGCATGCATGAAAAGCCATAAGGACTTGATTTGATCCCAATATATTTAATGGAATATTTTGTGCTAATTATCTAATATTATTATTTTTTAATATTTGAGATTATGTTTGTGATGCAGATATATGCAGTGTCAATCACAATACGTATTGTGGTAAGCAATCAGACTATTTAGAAAATTGATGATATGGATCACAATAATATTTTAATATTAGAGTGTTTTCTTGTCAATTAACTGATTGGAGCTCTAAGACGGCAAAACTACTATGCCATAAAACTCGTGATGTTTTCCTGTGTCTGCATGTAATATTGGTTGTATATAAATATGCGTGTACTTTTGCCTTACTTTAGATATGAAAATACATAATGTCTTTGCACCTTCATTTGTTTTTGAGTAATTTTTTCCCTCATTTATGTCACCTATCTAAAATAGTTGGCTGATGTGCCAACTACTTGTTGGTCTCTGCTAAACAAAGTAGGACAACAAAAACGTGAAATGAATTTTAACAATCAAATGTCAGCATATGCTTTTCTATATACGGGAATCTTCTTTATTCAACTCCTCGCTTTTAGTGTTTTAGTTTGCACATTTCAGTATGACACAAAATGGAACAGCATGTAAGGTAAAACCTTTCTTCAAATTAGAAGGGGAAACTCTCTGTAACAAAAATAAAACAAGCCCTAGAACCAATGGACACAACCACTAGCTTTTTACAATACTTACAACTTAACTCATTGAATTTTGAATATGCGTTGGTAGCAACTTACGGAAATTACTTTTTGTTCTTGGGTAAGGGAACAGGGGATCCAGCACTACTGCTCAAAATGAAAGATTTTATTTGTTTTTACTTAAAGCAAACAGCCTATAGCAGCTAATGAATGCTCATATTTCCCGGTTAAGAGTAGAGACCAAAAACTGTGAGAACAACACAAGGATTGAATTGATTTGAAGAAAAGAAGCACGATCTGGTAAAAAATAATTAAGGAATTGTGTACAAAGCCATAATCATTAAGTTTGTAGAAATATGCAATACAAAGTGTGCAAATTCCTCAAAGTTATTATATCTATCTGAGCACATATCCACAAGATCTCCCATGAGACATTTGAGCAACAATTTTAGCAGCAAGTAAGCACAAAATTCCTATTGAAAATTCAAGTGCCAATAGCTATCAAAGACTCATAAGCTGAGAATAATTTGCTTGCACACAAAGCAAATTCAATCTACAATTTTGTTTACAAAATGTAAACCATAAATTAGGAAATTTTCAAATAGATTTTTGATAACTATCAACTAAGAATAGAACTTTTCTAAAATCATCTAAAAATGACCAATCTATAAATAGACGTTAAAAAATACACTTACCAGAGTATGCTTTATCATGACCAATTTTGGTGTCTTGAATTCAAAATCCCCTTGTGCTGATCTCTACACCACCCCACAGTTGAAAAATGCAACCTTGGATCTCTGAAACCCTAGAGCAATATTTTCATATTGCTCTCTAAACATGCCAATGTGATGATGTTATGTTGCTGTTATCTCGTTTTTTGGTTGACCAAAACCTGCTAACAGTGATTAAACCCTATCCAGCTCTGGATGGATGTAACAACTGACCGGTTGATTGAAGACAAGGCTGAAATTTCAACTTCAAGCTCTTGGCTTTCTTTTAGATTGTGAAAAACTGACACTTAATATTGTAAATTTGCTCACTATAATTGTCCAAATCTTGCTATATATGTTGGAAATGAGAGATTTTGTGAACATGTTCAAACTTCTGTTATCTCTATTTGAAAATCTGATGTTATCTGAGACTAAAAACTCACTGCAACTGTGAAGAATACAAAGAGCGATTTGTTAAATGTTGATAATTGCTGAAAAATTGTCCTAAAACCCTAGGCTTCTGCAGTTATTAAGAAATTATACTGGCTTGAAAGGAACAGTGTGCCCATTGTGGATTTTGATTGTAATAATTTTTAGACAACCCTAGTTGGCCTTCACAGTGGCGCATCCCTGGCAACAGGGAGCTCACTTTTTTCCTTTGAAAATTTGTTTTCAGATTATGAGGAGGGTACTTCGTTACTGTTGTTGCAACTTTTGTTTCTTTAAAAACATGCCCTTTCTCTTATGAGCAGTTCTCAATGCTATGACAACGCTACTACTTAGGGAAGAACTTGTTTCATTTATTGACAGCATGTGCCCTCCGTAAACACCTACAACCCTTCAATTTTGGAAAATTTGACTTTCTTCCACGTGGCACATACCTTTATGTATGATTGCATGTTTTTGAAAACCTAAACTTTTTCATGTCTACCCCCAATTAGGCATTCTCCTCCACTTCATCGAGAAACATGATATCTCGCCTTCATGAATTTTTGCTCTTTCTCCTTTGGTCAAGGTCCAATCATTACTAGATGCATTGGAAAATTCTTGTTGTCTGCCTGCAAAGATGCATATGAGATGCAACGGCAAATGGATGACATGATGAAGCTTTAACCGCAACTCAATTGAGAAATGACAAGGTTTGCTTTGAAATTGAACACTATATAGAAAATTTCATATCTGGACAACACTAGCATATTTCAATTGCACTAAAAGTAGCAGGAATAAACACAAGTAGCTTTAATTATTCATTCATGATACTCATTTGTCTGATGATCATTCTCTTATGCTTGATTTAAACATAAAAAGGCACCATTGAGGGTGTATATAGATTTTTTTGTCCACATAAGTATTTTCTGTTTTCGATCACAAGTTTTATAATTGTTAATGAAGAGCAAACTTTTCTGCTTAGCCTCAATTTTCTGACAGCAGCTTTAATGCTAAGTAAACTGCCTTGCCCAACTTTTCCACCCCCTTAGTTGTTATCTGCAACTATATTTATTGTTGTGATATCTTGGGATTAGATCTTTATGTTCTCAAATTCACTCATAATTTCCTAGTTGCCATTTTTCATTTTAGAGGCATGCAGTGCTGTTTTATCTTCCAGTCTTTACTAAGATGATTATTAATTTTTTGACTGTAATGTTACTTGAAATCAAGATTGACTGAGAAGACCAAAATATAAAAGGAATTCAATTATCTCTTTTTTATTTGATATAAAAACCTTGTTTAGGGTCCAGGAACCAAAAAAGACTGATAATCTGTTCATATATCAATCACAGAAAGGTTTGACGAGCAGTTTGACCAAAAGACCACTATCATCTTTAACCCTATTCAGATAACTGAAAGCAGAGACTATAGTAAACTAATAACTACAAGTCCAAAAAACTGTATCTCCAGACTACAGGGGCCAAGGCAAATTAGACAGGGTGCACAGCTTCCCCTGACATAGACTTACATTTCTCACAGGGTATGAAACCTGAAGATTTAGCATCATCTGCCGAATCAGCAACCCGTGTCCTTCCCTTAGTGTCCATGTCCAAATGGAATTCAATTACTTGGATTTAATCTTTAATCTGGCATAACCGAAAACAATATTTATATTTTGCTTTTTAAAAGTTAAAACTAGTTGAGGGGACAACGAAATGTATTAGAGTTAAATATCTCTGTATTTATGTCTCTCTCTTCAGTAGATTTGTTTCTATTCTAATGGTCACTCTTCTTCCATGTTTCCATATTCTCTCTCTGTTCAATATGGAAACTTCCCTTTGTTTCTATTTCTCTCTTCAGAATGTTTCTATTTCTCTCTCTGTTCGTTATAGAAACATTCTCTGTACACTTGTATATATAGATCATTCTTGATCTCTGTTTAACAATGTTTAACAACACATTCATTATTTTACCATAATATGGTATCAGAGCTATAGGTTAACTTTTTCAAAAATTTTGTAATCCTCCATTGAGTGGAAATTTTCGAAATAGTTTCAGTTCTTTTTCCTGGCTCTTGTGTTTATTATTAATTTTCGAAAAATTAATATAATTCCTTTTTTGAAATTATTCAAGATTATTAATTTTTCGAAATTTATCTGCTACCCCAGGGATCTTCCAGCTGCTCGTTTTTTTCTTGGACAGTTTTAGGCCCATTAATGGCCGGCTAGGGTTTCTGCACTTTCGACTAGGGTTTTGACCCTTTAGTTTCAGTCGAAAAATTATTTTGCTTGCAAATTCTTGGTGGGTTTTTCAAACCCTCAACTAGGTCATATTCAAAATTTTCTGGGTGGCTCGATTTTTGTGCCTCGATATTTGTGCCTCGATATTTGTGCCAACGAATTTCAAATTTGACTTCAGATTCTTTCTGGGGTTTTCGAACTTTCTTCTGGGTCTTCATTCATTTTTTATGGGTCTTCAGTCAATCTGCCTCAGAATTTTGTGCTTTGGATTCATTCAACTTCTTTTCAAAATTTTAATGGCGTCTCTCACCAACATTATGTTGGAAGGCATTCCAAGATTTAACGACAAGATTTATCACACCCGGAAGCAGGGAGGGTCTCAGCTGGTTTTGCTCGATTTTCACCTAAAAAATCGTGTCTGGTTTTTCTGTTTTTTCACCACAAAAATTGTGACTACCGAGTCTCCGCTCTTCTGTGCGCAACGAAGTTTTTTACTGTGGTTTTTGCAAGGTTTTCACTTCTCCTAGCGCCTTTTGAGGATTCACTTGCAGAGTTTTGTTTTGAAGTTAGATTGACCGTTAAGGGAGGGTATTATAGTTAAATATCTCTCTATTTATGTTTCTCTCTCTTCAGTAGATTTGTTTCTATTCTAATGGTCACTCTTCTTCCATGTTTTCATATTCTCTCTCTGTTCAATATGGAAACTACCTTTTGTTTCTATTTCTCTCTTCAGAATGTTTCTATTTCTCTCTTTGTTCGTTATAGAAACATTCTCTTGTACACTTGTATATATAGATCATTCTTGATCTCTGTTTAACAACATGATTGTTTAACATTCTGCAGGGTACTTCCTCTTCCTTTCTCCCTTTTCCTTCTTTGGTATCCGGTTCTATTTGGGTACACCGTAGGAACTGAGTTTACTTAGTAACACAACCTTTAATTAGTTGAATTCTTCTTGCTTGGGGCTGAATATTTAATGCTCATGTAGCTATCGACCTATGTTAACCAATCTTATGCAAAGCCGAACTCTATTTTTTATTGTCATTCTCGCATTCCTACTTTTGTGGATCAAACAAATAGTTTCAAAAGCTAACAAGATTTCATTTGTTATGTTCTTGCCTCAAAACTCCTTTTATAATTTAATGTTTTTGGTAACATTTATTAAAATCTATTTGTCATTACTTGTGTTGGGATATTACAAATTGTTGCAAGAAGAGACTGGTATTAAAACAATAAACAATTTTGCATCTTGTTTTCTTTAAGTAGCCAATTCGGTTTCAGGTTCAGATACAGGTATGAAGAACTAGTTCAGCAAAATTTTGAAATGGGGTTTGGGTTCGTTAGTACAAAAACATTATATATATATATATATATATATATATATATATATATATTATATATGAGCATGATTTAAGATTAGAATGTCACATAATATCATATAAACAACAAAAACACCATAAACTTGTAATCATAGCATCATGATCATACCATCATAGCATCATATACTTCAGCTTTCAAGTTCAACATCAAAATATTAAAATGTCAAATGACAAATCATAACATCAATTAAAAGTATCATTGTTTGAGTTTTAATTTCAAGTAATGGATTAATAATTTCTTCTTCTTCTTCATTATCTTCTTCATCTTCTTCATCTTCAATGCCAATGGCATTAGTTGATTCACAAATAGTGCCAAGGCCTACTGGATCAGCTGCACCAATAACATTATCACTGTCCAAGTCATCCAATGCATCAATTGCAAGCTAAGAACTAGAAGCATCCAAGTCCGTATGCTTTGCATTTATATCCCACATCTTCGTCTCCCCTTCTTTGTATTCATTCTGCTTGTGGGAAAGGAGATGCAAGTTGGAATGCACATATACTAAGTTCTCTGCTCTTTTTGATTGCAACCTATTGCGCTTTATTGAGTGGATGAAAGAATATGTGCTCCAATTTCTTTTTGATGCAGATGAACTAACAACTTATGAAGACAAGACAAAGTAAGCAATTAAAATAAAATTAATAAAGTTATAAAATTACTAGCAACCTATGAAGACAGTAAATTAAAATTATAAAACTTACTTGTGATATAATTTTGATTGCAAGGGGCTGTAGCAATTGGAATCGTTGGCCACGGAGGTACCGCCAACTATGAGCATCCTCCTAAACCGATGATGAATAGCATCATTACATAGGCCTTATGCATTCACAAACTCTATGAATTCACCTGTAATCAAATCTCGCATATCATCATCAGGAAAGAGTCTTTCTAATGCTGCCTTGTACCCATCAAACACTTCTAAATCTCTATATGGTGGCAGCCTTCCCGGTATATCAAGATATTGGTTGCTATAATATTTTGGTGTCAATGCATAGGCAAGCAAATGTAGAGGAGTGGTCATCTTGTTCCATCATTCTACAATTGCTTGCAATTGTTTGAAGAAGGTCTCCTTAGGGTCTTGCTCTTTGTCATTTATGATTTTCTTCATCTTCTCAAGCATTGAATTGATGCCATCATACACCTCTCCAAGGCAAGGCCTATCCATGTCAGTGTAGCTAAGCACACTCATAATGGGCTTGGTGAAGTGAAGGAGATACTCCACATGTTCCCACCACGAGTCATCCAAAATCCTTTGCTTAATTTTTGTTGCCCTCTCAGTGTTGCTTTGCCTCCATATAAACCAATTATTGCTGATCACCATTTTGCAAAGTGCCACTTCACTTTCACTATTCGTCTCAAGACAATTAAGTTTGATACAAAATGGGTCTCAACAACCTATAATAGAGACAAACTTTAAAAAAAAAATACACATTACACAATCAAATTATGAAAATCAGAAAATGAAATACTAAATTTAATTTTTTAAAATTAAATTACTATTTCAAGTTGGAGTTCACTTACCTTCAATAGCTCCAAACTTGAGAATAATCTGAAAATTCCTTGAGTCATGTGGTGGTTTGTGATGAATATCCGGATGTTCTTAGCCTTTGCATACACCTCTTTGATCCACCCAATTTTGTTCCCAATCTTTTGTAGCATAAGATTGAGTGAGTGGACCGCACAAGGTGTCCAAAAGATATGTTGATATCGCTCTTCAACCAGCAAACCAACTGCTTTACAATTCTTTGCGTTGTTCTTTATGAGTTGGACAACGTTTCTAGGTCCCACTGACTCAATGACAAAGATGAGAATATTAGGAATAAATTGCCCATCTTTTACTTGCCCTTCACAATCCACGGATTTCAAAAACATTGCCTTTTTAGGGGACACCGCTATGACATTGATCAAGGAACAATTTCTTGCATCTTTCGACCCATTTGAAACAATCGATACCCTTGTCTCAATCCATGAATCCCTTACAGGCTTCAATGCATCCTCGACCCCCTTGACCTCTCTTTCTAACAAGGTGGTGCATATTTTCTCATAACCAGGGCCCTTAAACCCTCTTGGAGCTTCATTGACACTTTTCAACATCTTCCAGTATGGGGAGTGAACAACACTTAAAGGCAACCTGCATGCATATATGCATCTTGCTATATCTTGGTCGACAATGTCTTGACTCTCATTTTGAAATGAAGTTTCTAAAGGTCCCTTTCTTTTGTGTGGAATGGGTGCTTGAGTTTCAGTTTCAGGGTCAGTTGCAGTAGTATGAAAGGGGGGTAGTCTTCTATCACAATATTTGAAGATAAGGGGCTGCATTCCCTTTGATTATTTTTAGTGGGCAAATTTTGTCTACGTGCTTCTCTCTTCTGCTTCTTCATGCCTCGTGATATATTTTAATACCGTTTCATTTGGTATAGGTGCATCTTTTTTTCCAGGGCATTTCTTGACTCCTCTTCCAGGGTATCCACACAAATGGCCTACCACCCGATAATATGAACTATTCCTTTCTTCATCACAACCCCGACATTTCCAACGGAATTTACCACCTCTTGGAAGGGTTCTTATACTATCAACATACTTGCACAAAGGAGAATCATAATTTGGATCTATTCTTTGTTATTCATTATTGCTAGCAGAGGAAGAGGTAGATGCCACTGTAGTTCCTATGGCAAGAAATTTTACATATTTAAAATAAAAATTAGCAAATGGAAAAAAAAAGTAGGTAGAGCTTATGGACAATTAAAGAGAAATGAAAAAAATTTAAAACCTTAAACAAAAACAAAATCAAATAAAAAAAACTTAACCTCTTTCACCCATTAGAAGCTTGCAAAGGTGTAGGAATGAGGCACAAATACTTGATGAAGATTCACAAATCAGTCTTCTTGATGTAGGAGCATCCAGGGGTAGTTGGCGATCCTACGTCACCACAAACATGTTTTGGTTTGATGTTGATTTATTGCCTGGGAGCTCGGTAATTTGGTCGGTAACTGCCTTGGAGTTGCTTGTTGGAGTGCTCGGTTTCCTGTTGGCTCGGTTGCTTGTGGCTCAGTCTCGGTGACTGGTTGCTCGGTGGTGTTTGTTCGGTGGAGCTCGGCTCAGTTGTGCCTCTCACTGAGTGGTCTGTTTTCGGTGTTCTTGATCACCGACGGGGTTTATGCTATTTGTTGGGCTGGCCGACTGGTGCATTTAATTTGTGGTTGCCTGTGGGGGATGCGAGGACCTATATCTTGTTTGGTTCACTCTCCTATGCAGATTTAATGACCGTTGGAGGCCGACTGATGGATAACATGTTGGTTGTGTGTTTCTTGATGCCGACTTGTGTTTTGTCATGTTATTTCAATTGTAATGTCGACTTGTGGCAAGTGTGTATAAAAGAGAGTCTAGGTTGATGTTTAAGTGGAGGATCAGAAAGAGAAGATCGGGAAATAGTAAGCTAATAAGCTGAAAGATTGTAAGTTGTTGCAGATAGTTGTAAGTGGGTAGACACAAATTGCAGATTACTTGGTGGCTTGCGAGCACAAGTTTAGATATGATTTTCTTCAACTTAGCTATAGAGTAGATCATGGAGTGTTGGATCCTGCGAGATCTTGTTGATGCTTTTGTTGTTTTGGCTCTAATCAGGAAGGCCTTACAGCCCGACATGTTGCATGTAATTAAATCTGAAAATGAATATGAATTGATATAAGATGTTATATCTCTGTGTTGTTGAGTTTCCGCTGTTGTCTTGTTGTTGGCTGCAAGTTTGGACAATCCTTTATTGGATCCTTCGAGCTTGACTGCATCAAGTGGTATCAGAGCCGGTTCATTTCTTGTGGTTGATCTGGTTGATGAGAACCTGGTCGAGCTGGTTCGTTTCTTGTGGAGCTTAGGGTTTTCTAAGATCTGGAGAGATGCCTCCGAGAAGATTGGACCCTAGGGCGATTGCAGATCTTTCTGAGGAATTGGAAGCAAGGATTACAAAAAGATTTAGATCTAAGATGGCGGCAATGGAGAATGAAATCATAGAAGGTTTCATAAATGTTGGATTACATAGAGGTCCTAGAACGGATGATGGTTATGAAGAAGTTGCTGAAGACTTTGAAGCTGCTAGATCTAGTGGAGATGACAGAGCCGATCGAATGGAGAGATCTGGAGGAGACAAATATGATCGGTTGCAGAGATCTAGAGCTCGGTTGAGTATGAGTTACCGAATGGAAGTGTCCAATTTTTCAAGCACATTGAGACCCGAGGATCTGATTGATTGGATCAGTGAGTTAGAATACTACTTTGAGCTGGAAGACATTGAAGATCCGCTTAGAGTGAGGTTGGCACACACTAAGTTGAAAGGACATGCTGGTCTATGGTGGAAAGAGTTGCAGAGGGACCGAGAAGAGGAAGGTGAGATGAAGATCAATCGGTGGAGGTTTGATGGTGATAAAGCCAAAGTTTAAGTTCATTCCTGCCGACTATGAACTTGAGTTGTTTAAGAAGTTGCAGAATCTGAAACAAAAGGATATGACTGTGAAAGATTATATCGAGGAGTTCTACAAATTGACTATTCGGTCTGGGCATAGAGAACTTTCTAAGGAAAATGTGGCGAGGTATGTCTATGGTTTGAGATTCAATATCCAGGATGAGATTGGTATGTTGAAGATTGACTCGGTCGAGGATGCTTATCAATATGCACTGAAGGCAGAAGATAGGTTGAAAAGAAGACATCATAGTTATTCTCGAGGGAAAGAGAAGCAAGAACAGTCGGTGAAAGATAAACCGAAAGTTGATGAGCCAAAGCTTGTTGAACCGAGGAGAAAGACAGGTAGAGGTGTATTTAGAGGTATTTGTTATAACTGTGGTGAAGAAGGACATCGGTCATTTGAATGTCCCCATGCAGATAGGAAGGTCGGTAGTCACCGAAATGTTGTGGTGAATGAGGTTACTGAGAATGAACCTGAGGTGGAGGGTGTGACTCTCTTGCTTAGGAGAACTTTGCTGCCCTCGAAGCAAGCTGATTCTTGTCAGAGGAAGAACTTGTTTAGGACTGCGTGCAAGTCTGGTGGTAAATGTTGTAAGGTGATTGCAGATGGAGGAAGTACTGACAACCTAGTTGCCGAGGAGATGGTTCAGAAACTTGGTTTGAAAAGGTTGAGGCATCCTTGTCCTTATAGGATAAGTTGGTTACAAGATGGTCATGCAGTAGAGGTGAAGGAACAGTGCATGGTGAGTTTTTACATTGGTTCTTATAGAGATGAAGTATTATGTGACATTGTGGAGATGAGTTCTTGTCATGTTTTACTTGGGAGACCTTGGCAATATGATAGAGAGGCTATTCATGACTGTAAAAGGAATTTGATTACTATCCTGAAAGATGGACAAAAGTCTATTTTGATTCCTTTAAGGATGAAGGCAAAGGAAGGAGGAACTTGAGCATTGGTATCAGATCTGAGATGGTTGCAGGGGTTGGTGCAAACATTCAGATTCAAAAATCTGAAGGTACATCAGAGAGTACTAGTGGGAAAAGGAAGCAGAAGAAGAACCGAGGGAAGAGTGTCGGTTGAGAGCTTGGGGGACATGTATATCAAGAACTAGTTTGGGATCTATGTGCTGAATCCCAACAGATGTTCATCCAGCTTGTGAGAACATCTTTTCGCACCTGGGGTGTTTGATGCAGGAGCATCCTGGGGTAGTTGGCAATCTCGTGTCACCAAAAACATGTTTTGGTTTGATGTTGATTTATTGCTTGGGAGCTCGGTAATTTGGTCGGTAACTGCCTTGGAGTTGCTTGTTGGAGTGCTCGGTTACCTGTTGGCTCGGTTGCTTGTTGCTCGGTCTTGGTTACCGAGTGGTGTTTATGTTGCTCAGTGGTGTTTGTTCAGTTGTGCCTCTCACTGAGTGGTCTGTTTTGGTGTTCTTGATCACCGACGGGGTTTATGCTATCTGTTGGGCTGGCCGACTGGTGCATTTAATTTGTGGTTGCCTGTGGGGGATGTGAGGACCTATATCTTGTTTGGTTCACTCTCCTATGCAGATTTAATGACCGTTGGATGCCGACTGATGGATAACACGTTGGTTGTGTTTCTTGATGCCGACTTGTGTTTTGTCATGTTATTTCAATTGTAATGCCGACTTGTGGCAAGTGTGTATAAAAGAGATTCTAGGTTGATGTTTAAGTGGAGGATCAGAAAGAGAAGATCGGGAAATAGTAAGCTGATAAGCTGAAAGATTGTAAGTTGTTGCAGATAGTTGTAAGTGCGTAGACAAAAATTGGAGATTGCTTGGTGGCTTGTGAGCACAAGTTTAGATCTGGTTTTCTTCCACTTAGCTATAGAGTAGACCAGGGGAGTGTTGGATCCTGTGAGATCTTGTTGATGCTTTTGTTGTTTTGGCCCTAATTGAGAAGGCCTTACAACCCGACATGTTGCATGTAATTAAATCTGAAAATGAATATGAATTGATATAAGATGTTATATCTCTGTGTTGTTGAGTTTTCGCTGTTGTCTTGTTGTTGGCTGCAAGTTTGGACAGTCCTTTATTGGATCCTCCGAGCTTGACTGCATCACTTCCAACTCCCTCTTGCTCAACCACCTATTTGCTCCACCTCAAGAGAAAGCAATCTATTTGCACACCAAATGAACCATAAAACCCAACACAAGTCACTTTAAATCACCTTTTTAGGGTTACAGATCTCAAAATTTTATAAAATTTGCAAAAAAAGTCTTGGCTGTCACTTTTGTTAATATTTTGGTAATGACATGAGATATCATTCATACCTGTAGTGGTTGTGCTTATATCAATTTATTATTTTTCCTATGTTGCTGTTGAATCTGTTCGATGCTGGACTGTTCATTCTTTCTAAGTTCCTCATGGTGTTTTTGAATGGGACTTTTGTTATGCCTTCATGTTCGTGCTTATGATGCAGATTGTTTACATCTGTTGTCGTTTCTTGTGTCTACCTCATTACTGCTGACAACTATTGTAGAAGTCTTTGGTCGGTTCATTATCTTTACCGTTGGTAGCTCATTTCTCTCCGCGTCTCTTCTTCTCTTTATGGAGGTTCTCGTTTTGTTGGTTCGATGGCTTTGAAGGTGAAACGATAGATTTCTGTAACCGTCACCGATCATTTGAATAACGTTTGGAGTGCAAGCGTCTCGAGTATAATGAATGCGATTGGTGCTCTGGTGTTTTAGAATTGCAATGCTCAAGTCAAGTATGCGATGGGGCCTCTTTGTCGTAATGATCGTGTATTCATTCGAACAAGACAAGAGTAATATGTCGGGTTGCCTATGGCTGATCGTGTGGTACATCTCTACGACTCATTTCTGCTGTGAATGTTCAATGGAATCCTTTGTTTATTCTCTCTGTATTGCTGAAGGCTTAATAGTCGTAAAGACTGCATGGCTATGTAAAGACAAGTGGTGTGTAACTGCCTACAGTTCATCGTGCATCAAGTGTTGTCTACCTTCGACATAGACTATCTTGGTAGTCTCTAGAAACGATAGGGTTTTTTAGTGTGTTGTGATTATTCAAGTGTGAGTGAGTGAGATATCATTGTATGTGACAATCAACAATCTCCGTGTCTGCAAGAAATATCATATCTGCAACAACGAACTCTGTGTCTGCTACAAACATCATTTTGTGAATGATCTGTGGATGATCATTTTGTCTTTAGTATCTGTGAGGTACATTTGTATGTATTGTAGATGCTAAGCAGGTTTTGCTTGAACTATTAAAAGGCATACTACTGTTGATTGTTAAGAGTTAGCAATCCCTGATTAGATTATCTTTTGATTAAGCTTGAGAGCATTGGATTCAGATTTGATGCATTCAATAAAGGATTGATTTTGGTGTGGCTAGGTTTTTCACCCTCAAGTGGAGGGTTTTCCCAAGATAAATAACTGTGCACTTTGTTCTTGTGTGTTTTTGAGTTTCAGTATATTGTTTCTCTATTTTTTTGGTTCTAAATTTAACATGGTATTAGAGCGGGTCTAAAGAAAAGATCTAGAACCAGAACTCTTAAGCTTCGAAATATCTTTTGCTTTTCTCCTAGATTGTTTACTTCACCTTCTAACAATGGTGAATGTACTCAAAGTTGAAGACAGGCTAGATGGTGGATCCAATTTTACTTCATGGAAATTCAGTGTCCTCATTGCTCTTGAAGAAAATGATCTTCTCAACTATGTGAAGTATGATGTAGCTGAACCTTCTGATGACACTGAGAAAGCTCAATGGAGCAAAATGATGATGGATTAATTATCTGAATTGCATAAGAGAAAGAGTTTAAACATCCAGCTGGGGTATATGGAGTATTGATCATACATGAAGACTTAGCTTGCAGTCACGAGTCTAAGTTGATGTCACATAACAAGGTTGGGTCAGCCTTGGATGGAGAGTTTGCATCAACAAGGAAATTGAGAAAGATGAAGACACTAAACAATCGAGAACCTATCATTGTGATCAGTTTCTTCTAAGAGGAGGATATGACATTCTGAGGGAGTTAAATTCTAAGAAGTCAAGGCTCAAGTTGAGAGCTTTAGTTTTAGTCCTTTCCGGACTATACATGCAGGTTTAGGATACCTTTCTTGAGCATGCCTGCACATGTTTTGAGCATTTACTAGATGCTATTGAGGGACACTGTAGCGTGAATGTGGAGGTTGTTAACATCTGTACTGAGCTACTTAACTCTGTGATGTACTCTCTATTAGCTGTGAGGAGGATTAGTTACTACAGTGCTGCAGAAGATGGTAGCCAAGTCTCTTCATCTAAGGCACTGCTATTCATCTTGCGTGAGTTCTGAGCAAGAATTTACAGACAGTGCACTTGTATGTGGAGGATGTGTTTGAAATCCGTGGATTCTTTATTTTTGGGCAAAGCTTGTCAAATATATTGTCTGATTCGAGTGTGCAAATACACTGAAGTGACTTTTCTTTTCGGGTTAGAGATACAGAGGGAGAAATTTGAGGTGAAAGCCCTTGTAATGCATTTTTCTCTGAGAGGGAGAAATTTGAGGTGAAAGCCCTTGTAATGCATTTTTCTCTAAGACGAAGAAATTTGGGGTGAAAGCCCTTGTTCTCTTTCCACTCATGGGAGTAGCCATAGTGGATGTCATGTTGAGAGACTCCATGACAACATCACGTTGAGTGACTCCGTGATGTGAGCTTGTGTTTATTTCACACATGGGAGTAGTCATGGTGAACATCATGTTGAGTGAATCCAATGATGCTATCACGTTGAGAGAATCTGCGATAAAGTTTTGTTTTTAACACATGGGTGTAGCCATTGTGTTTTTCATGTTGAGAGACTCCATGACATGAAAATTTGTAAATGATATCTCCTTTGCTAAGAGGGACTGTTAATGTTTTGGTAGCGACAGGAGATATCATTTGTACCTGTGGTGGTTGTGCTTATATGAATTTATTATTTCTCTTATGTTGCTGTTTAACCTGTTCGATGCTGGATTGTTCATTCTTTCTATGTTCCTCATGGTGTTTTTGAATGGGACTTTTGTTATGCTTTCATGTTCGTGCTTATGATGCAAATTGTTTACATCTGTTGTCATTTCATGTGTCTACCTCATCACTGCTGACAACTATTGTAGAAGTCTTTGGTTGGTTCATTATCTTTACTGTTGGCAGCTCATTTCTTTCTGTGTCCCTTCTCTTTATGGAGGTTTTCGTTTTTTTGGTTCGATGGCTTTGAAGGTGAAACGACAGATTTCTGTAACAGTCACCGATTATTCGAATAGCGTTTGGAGTGCAAGCGTCCTGAGTATAATGAATGCGATTGGTGCTCTGGTGTTTTGGAATTGCAATTCTCAAGTCAAGTATGCGATGGGGCCTCTTTGTCGTAATGATCGTGTATTCATTTGAACAAGACATGAGTTATATGTCGGGTTGCCTATAGCTGATTGTGTGATACATCTGTCCGGGACTCTCGTGTCTTCTGTGAACGTTCGATGGAATCCTTTGTTTATTCTCTCTGTATTGTCGAAGGATTTATAGTCATAAAGACCACGTGGCTGTGTAACGACAGTTCATCGTGCATCAGGTGTTGTCTCTTTGTCTACCTTTGACATAGACTATCTTGGCAATGTGTAGAAATGGTAGGGTATTTTCAGTGTGTTTTGGTTATTCAAGTGGAAGTGAGTGAGATATCATTGTATGTGACAATCAACAATCTCCGTGTCTGCAAGAAATATCATATCTGCAACAACGAACTTTGTGCCTGCTACACACATCATTTTGTGAATGATCTGTGCATGATCATTTTGGTGTGTCGATCATTTTGTCATTAGTATCTATGAGATACGTAAAGTTTTGTATGTATTGTAGATTTTAAGCAGGTTTTGCTCGAACTATTAAAAGGCATACTACTATTGATTGTTAAGAGTTAACAATCCTTGATTAGATTATCTTCTAATTAAGCTTGAGAGCATTGTATCCAGATTTGATGCATTCAATAAGGATTGATTTTGGTGTGGCTGGTTTTTTCACCCTCAAGTGGAGGGTTTGCCCAGGATAAATAACTGTGCACTTTGTTCTTGTGTGTTTTTGAGTTTCAGTATATTGTTTCTCTGCTTTTCTAGTTCTAAATTTAACAATTTTTTTGGCTAGGTTCGAACTTGGTTCGACCAAATACAGGGTGGTTCATCCGGGTTTGAATTGGGTTCGACCGGCTTTGAACCACATGCCGTGGGCACAAACCTTGTTTGGACCCACATGCATATTTGGGCTAGACTTGGACCCGGTTCAAACTGGACCTGGACCAGGCCCCTAGGGGGCTGAACAAGACTACATAACTTTTTTGGGATCAGAGATTAGAAAAGTATTGTTCAATTCTCTAAAGAAGTGATTTTTTTGTTTCTTTAGGATTCTTCTATCACTTATAGTAAGTTTGAACCCTTAGGATTCCAAAAATTGCTGAAGAATCTTTCTTGATATTGTATGGTTTAATGTGTATCATTTATATAATATCCAGCTAAGCAAGATGAATATAGCGAAGGTTTTATAATGTAAAATTAACACCAACACCCCCTTTTAAATGCAACGTAGGTGAGTGAAAGGGATTGATCTTGACAACTAGGTCATTGTAAGTAACCATGTACAAAAAAATATCCCTCGAAGAGAGACACCACCCAAGAACGTATTCCACCATACTAGAGAAGGACAAAAAGGTCGAAGCACAATGTCTCATAATGAGTTACTGAAGTAGGTACCCTTGCATTGGACAATGCATCTCCCGTTTGGAAGAGAGAACTCTTGTGCTGAATATTTGTTGGATTTTTACTCCAAAATGTGGAATAAAGGTAGGAAATATGAAGGTCTTTGGAAAATGTTCATATCCTCGTGCCTATGTAGAAAATGATTGGATTTGATCATAAGAATTAGATACAAAAGGTTGAAGCACAATGTCTCATAATGAGGTATTGAAGTAGGTACCCTTGCATTGGACAATGCATCTCCCGTTTGGAATAGAGAACTCTTGTGCTGAATATTTGTTGAATTTCTACTCCAAAATGTGGAATAAAGGTAGAAAATATGAAGGTCTTTGGAAAATGTTCATACCCTCATGACTATGCAGAAATACGACTGGATTTGATCGTAAGAATTAGATACAATTGCAAAGTGTGTCATTATGAACCCGTGTAGAAGGCAGAGAGTGAACATGAGGGTTTATATGTACCCTCATTACATTCAAAGAAAATGATAAAGCTTTAGGAAGTTGTCTTCAAAGAGGAGAACATTGCCATCAATAATGTCATCAAGATACCAAAGATGAGATTCTACAAATAAATGTAAGACGTTTGGTAAGCATGTATCTCAATAAAGTGAATCTCATATACATGTATAGACTTGCTGAAGAGAGATGCTATAAGCATTTGGAGAAGCCATGATCTTTGTAGAAACAGTAAAAAGAGGAGTCAATGAATGGAGGTTCAAAGGGATCTTCAAATGCTACTAGATTATGGTCCAAGTAGTATAAATGCACTGCGAGTGCTCTAGGTGATATAATATGTCCTAGGGAGTTGTGAGATTAGTTTGTAGACTTTGTCATTCTTGTATAACCATTTAGCTTTCTACAAAGAATCACATAGTTCAAAGATAAGTTCAAGGAGATAGGGTAGGAGATTTTGTTGTGTGCAATGATTCTTAATTCTTTCTTGCTTGGATCTATAATTTTAGTGATTAAATGTGACAATAGGTGGAAGGAAATGTAACCATGATGAAATCCCTAAAAAATGTGGAACGTCAAGAGTAGTTTATTACCAAATCAACATAAAACAAATTTGATCTTAATTATATAAGTTACAATAAGACCAATAAGCTAAAAGTACTATTTTGAATTAGAATGAGAAAAAAATAGATTTACCAATGAAAAGCACACGTAAAGTCATGCACTTTATATAAACAACACTGAAAAGGGAGTTTGCATGTGCAAGAATAGTGCTCTAGAAATTCTTTTGATTTGGGGACAATGGTAGATGCTCGAGATTGTTCTTATATAGGATTGGGTGTTTGTTCACAGGGGGCATTTGCTCAGATGGTGTTTGGGCACAAGGGTGCTTGTGGCTTTTAAAGGGATCGCAATGCTCACTTCGGAGGTCGTACCATGTTTTGGACATCTAATGTCCTCATACTACTCCCCTTCCTTGAAATTAGTGCACAATATTGTAGCTTGAAATAATACCTTCATCTCAAATTGTGTTGTACAACCAAGAGGGAGACAAAAAAATGAGGCTACAAGTTGTTAAATATGGATGAATTGAAAGATGTTCCAATTAGAAATTAGGATGTTAGGATGCTAATCATTATAAACAAAGAATAAAATAAACAAAATGAGAATTTCACAAGTATAAATTTTACACGTTACACAAGATATACATGGGGAAAACCCTTTTGAGAAAGTAAACCCATCATCATTTCATTCAAACACTTACAAAAAATAGTTTGTTAAAAATAGACTGAACTTGGGACACCGCTCTATATACGTCCATGTGTCCAATAATATCTCCTATACATAGTGATATAATTCACTTTAAGTCTCCAAAATTCACCCTCTCTCAATTTGGAGAGAACCTCCTTAAATAAAGGAGAAAGGGTAACAAAATACATTAAGGGGTATTTCTCACACCTATTTAAGGCAACAATTTATAAAGAATCAATTATTTAATAGTTATTAGTGTATAATTATTTTGAAAGAGACATGCTTAATAAAGCATATAAAGTATAAGGTTTTATAACCTTATATTAGAACAATATATAAATGTTATAAGGGTATGACCCGTAATAACATTATGTTCTAACAATTCTTATTGTAAGAGACATGTAATTTCTCTAGTCCATTGTAAATGAATTAGTATGCTTCTAGTAAAAATTGTTTAAAGCTTTTTGAATCAAAGTTGTAGGTCAAACTCCATCCTAGTGTTACCCCGGCGCGGGGGGACGCCGAGACGAGTTTTGGGTATGCGAAAAAAAGGGCCTCAATTTTGGTACGACAAGGGGTATGATGGCGGGGGGACAAGGGGGGGAGGGGCCAGGGGTGCTGCAGAGGGGCCAGGGGTGTTTCAATATAANGGGGGGGGGGCCAGGGGTGCTGCAGAGGGGCCAGGGGTGTTTCAATATAATTATATAACATATCAAATTGGTTCTTGAAATACTTGAACATAGCAAAATTTGAAAATTGCAACACGAACCAGAACCATTGAACATTCAACATAGAAACATAGATGATAGTAACATAATGATAATCATAAAATTATATTAGTTCTATGATTCTATCAAAGATTCAAAATTCATTGTTCAAATATGAAATATCATAAAGATGATCATGATTACAATCAACAATGAGTAGCATGATATCAATCATGATTCATATCAAAATGAGTACAACTACAAAATCATGTCAAAATGTAAGGAAGGGAGGCCTCTAATCATCCCCCAAGCCAAAGTCCTCATTACTAGAACTATTGGACTCCATAGGAACCAATTAGAAAAAAAAAAATGTATTAAAAAACTTAAAAAAGTTACTTTTTTGTCTCTGCCGTCGGCTGTACCCCGTCAAGTACCGAAGTACCCACCGGGTGCGGTTGTGGTATGACGGCGGTACAACGGTGCTTGGGCAGTGGTGGCGGTACTCCGGTACGCGGAGTACCCGTCCCGGGGACGCCCCGGTACCTGGTACTCTGAGGTTTTGGGCCGGGTACGCATCCCCGAGTTACACTGCAGTCCATCGTCATCATCATGATAAGGCATTCTTGAGGTTTTTCATACTTTTGAATGCAATGGCTATAATGTCCCCTTTTTACCAAGTCAACACATGTGGGATAGATGAGTCCATTTCTATGCTTCTTAGTGTGTGAGGGTGATTACTAGAGATGTATTGTTTTGGATTGGTTTTGTTCATCTACTCTTGGTATTTTTATGAGTGTTGAACATTAGTCTCCTCGTGGAGAATTTGCCCTAAGTGGACGTATTCATGCCCTTGAAGAATTTTTCTGTATGTGTCCATGTCTATTATAAGTGCTCTAGGAAATCATATTTCAATTTCTTAGGGGCTTTTGGAGGGCAGATGAGGACAAGACCATGTCATGTAGCTTGGTGTTGCACTCAGGTGTCAATAAATTGCTCATTATACTTTATCTTAGGTTTTTCTGCCAAGTGGGTTTCAAGAAATTATTGACTTGTTGATGAGGGGTCAAGGTTTATTATTTAATTTTATTACACTAGACCTATTTTATGCGGCACTTGATTATTAATTGACATTAATGTCACATCAAATGAAAACAATCTTTATTATTGACAGGTCAATTAAATAGAGGCTGACCAACGATGAGACAGTTTTTGATTAAGTGAAAATCAGGGTTTGAAAGGACCCAAAACTTTGAACAAAAGCATCAGGTATAACAGTTAAGCACTCCTAAAACCAGCTGTAAAAATATAGAAAAGATACAATGGAGAAAAACTGGCAACCAAAACAAAAAGCCAACAACCAACTAGGAACTACTAAAGACCAGCAACTAGAAAGACAACATAGTGAAAAGGAAAAGACCGGAAATCAGACGAATCAAAGCTTTTAAGGAGCTGTGTAGCTTTAATGATCATAAGGTCCATATTAACCGTTGCATTCTTAAGCTCCAGGTTCTTGTCATTCTTAGTGACTTTCTTCTTAGTGCTGAAGCGGGTTCTCTTCCCAGGCCTAGAGGCCTCTTCCGCAACCTTATCAGCTTCAGCTTCCACACCAATCCTATCCCGCTCCAGTTTACCCACAAGGATCTTCACACAGTCTACCGAGGCTTTGAGAATCTTATAGCTTTGTTCTCCCATTTTCTTCAGGCATCCTTCCATGTTAGAAATCCTTGTCTCTATTACAATAATAGTTAGTTTCGATTAATGGTTATTTATTTATCTGTTGTAAATCTATTGTAAATATTAGAATCTTTCTAATATTTAGTTTTATATTAGTTAGAATAGAATGTTTCTATTCTCTACGTGTGTTTCAAGGAAACATCATTCATTCTTTTGTATATATAGATCTTTCGATCTCTATTAATAATATCAAGTATTTTACCAATTACCTCTTGTAATATGGTCAAAGCTAAGGTAGTTTTTTCTCTTCGGAAAATTTATTTCTTATGAAATTATCAGTTCTAAATTTTTCGAAATTACTTTGGCATTCAACAATTTTTGACACCTAATTTCTTCATTGAAATTATTCTACTCCAAAATTTGAGTCGGATTTTATTTTTCTCGGTTTTGTCGCCATTGTTTCTGTAGAATTTGTGCATGGTTTCCATTCGTTTTTGTAGCCATTTCTTTGGCTTCTTTGTTGCCCGCGACACCTTGTTTATTGCTCTTGATCTGCGACAAGGGCTAATGGCGGATTCCTGGGCATTGTTTTAAACAAAATGCGATTCTCTGCAAGAAAAACCAACTATACTCTTGGTCATTTTTTTCAGGTCCCGTTTTATCTTTTGCATCTGGCACTTGGTTCTGGAAATTCGTGGCTTCTTCGACCATTCTTTTGGTCGTCTTTCACCTATAGACGACTGTGCTCGACAGAATGTCTCTTCCAGCTTTGTTTTTGAAGCTTTGTGCATTTTTTTGAAGTTTTTTTTCCACGCAGCTAGGGTTTTCTTCGAAACCCTCAAATTCTTGCCGTATTGAAAATCTACTTCCAGATTCCTTCTGGGTTTTTCGAGAGCTAAACAAGGTCGTCGTCAGATGATTGTGGGTACCTCGTTTTTCATGCCTCAAAATTTGTGCCAGCAGATTTGAAATTCGACTTTAGAATCCTTCTGGGTTTTTCCAGCTCTCTTATGGGTACCACTTCATTCTTTTCTGGGTCTTCCGACATTTCGCCTCGAAGTACGTGCCTTCTCAGTTCTACACATTTTTCACTGAAAATCGTGCCATGGCATCACTGACAAATATTTTGCTCGAGGGAAATCAGAAGTTCAACGGTTGGAATTATAGGACGTGGAAGCAGCGGATGCTAACCATCTTCGAATACCGCGACAACGATCTGGTGGTTCTGGGTACTACTAAGCATCCGACTGCAGTTGGTCCCGATCAGGTTGCCTATGACCAACATAATCAGGAGGCAGTAATGCTTCTCAAATTATTAGTGGCTGATGATCAGCTCCCTCAAATTCCATCTGGCAAAACAACTGCCGAGATATGGGAGCATCTCAAAACCCTACATGAGACTTCATATAAAAGCAGGGCCTTCTTTCTCAAGGACATTCTATTTTCTATTATCATGGATGATCAGAAATCGCTCCAGGGTCACCTAAATCGGATTCAGGAAATCCGTGATCAGTTGCTTGCCATTGGACGCAAGATGGAGGAAGAGGACATTGTGGTAATAACCCTCAAAAGTTTACCCAAGTCCTACGAGCATTTATTGAGACTCTCAACATCACTTCTACTGGTGTTGATCTGAAGTTCACAGATCTCTGCACACTTCTGCTTCAGCAAGATCGGTGGAAACAACAGTTCGGTAGTAGTTCCAACTCCACCTCCATCGAGCAAGCCTTTGTTGCTAAATCCTTTCAGAAGAATAAGGGCAAGTCTCATTCTCAGCAGTCTACTCAGTAGAAGCCCTCTGCTCCAGCATCAGAAGGCTCCAAGAAAAAGAACATTCAATGCAACTAGTCTAAGCAATCTGGTTTGCTGCCCAAAGCGAACAGTGCAGAGCACACTGAGCAGACAAAATATACCTTTTACGCCTTCATGGCTAAAAGACCAGCAGATGATGTCAAGATGTGTGCCTAGTACATTGATTCAGGTGCCTCTCGTCATTTCACACACCGTAAAGATTGGTTCACTGACTACCAACCTTATTCAGGTTCAGTTACTTTTGGTGGAGGGGAAGAGTACATTGTTGTCGGCAAAGGCAACATTCAGAGTCATTCAGAAGGATAAGGGCAAGTCTCATTCTCAGCAGTCTTCTCAGCAGAAGCCCTCTGCTCCAACATCAGAAGGCTCCAAGAAAAAGAACATTCAATGCAACTACTGCCACAAGTATGGTCACATGAAGGTTGAATGTCGGAAGCGCTTAGCTGCCCAAACTAAGCAATCTGGTTCGCTGCCCAAAGCGAACAGTGCAGAGCACATTGAGCAGACAAAATATGCCTTTTACGCCTTCATGGCTAAAATTCCAGCAGATCATGTCAAGTCGTCTGCCTGGTACATTGATTCAAGTGCCTCTCGTCATTTCACACACTGTAAAGATTGGTTCACTGACTAACAACCTTATTCAGGTTCAGTTACTTTTGGTGGTATTCAGGTTCAGTTACTTTTGGTGGAGGGGAAGAGTACACTGTTGTTGGCAAAGGCAACATTCAGATTCAGTCTGCTGGGAGGAATCTCATTTTCCTCGATGTGTACCATGTTCCAGGGACGAAACTTAATCTACTCTTAGTCAGTCAGATGCTGCGACACTCTCCACGGCTAGATGTCACCTTCTGTTCACATCAGTGCACCATCACTGATAGGGATACTCAGTCTGTTGTTGCAGTTGGTCTTGAGGATCATGGTCTTTTCAGACTTGCAGATTCGGGTACTTCTCAGGACCTCGCTATGGCTGCTTGGTAGTGTTCTGTCAGTTCCCTTTGGCATCAGCGTTATGGGCACTTAAATGTGCGCTATCTCGCTCAACTTGCTTGTGACGAGCTTGTCCTTGGATTGCCAGAGATTCGGACTCATCAGCTTGGAGTTTGTGATGCATGCTTGACTGGGAAGCAACATCGCACACCTTTTCCTGTAGGCGACTCATGGCGGGCTTCTTTAGCTTGTTCATGCCGATATCTGCGACCCTATGGCCACTCCTTTTGTTCTTGGGTCCAGGTATTTTTCAGTTATTTGTTGATGATTTCAATAGAAAAAATGTGGGTCTATTTTCTTAAAAAGAAATCAGAAGCGTTTACTGTATTTTAGAAGTTTAAACCTCTAGTTGAAAAAGAGTCTAGGAAATCTATTATTGCTCTTAGGACAGATAATGGGGGGGAATTTTGTTCTACTGAATTCTCTAGCTTTTGTGATCTTCATGGCATCAAACGCCAGTTAACCACACCCCACACACCACAACAGAACAGTGTAGTTGAGTGTCAGAACAGAACAATCACCGAGATGGCTAGATCTATGCTTGAGCACAGACATGTTTCGAAGAAATTTTGGGCGAAAGCAGTTAACATTGCAGTCTACCTTTTGAACCGGTCACCCACTGTGGCGGTCAAAGGCAAGATCTTGGAAGAGGCCTTGTCAAGTCGCAATCTCAAAATCAGTCACCTGAAGGTGTTTGGCTCTCTTGCCTATGTTTGGATCCTTGATGCGTCACGCACCAAGTTGGATGCCAAGAGCCAGAAACTCCTGCTTGCTGGATACAATAGTCTTCACAAAGCCTACCGCTTGATTGACATTGAGACATCTTGTCTCCTGTATAGTCGTGATGTAGTCTTTGATGAGCAGCGAGGACCATTCATGCCTGTCTCTCCTGTTCCTGATTCAGCAGACCAACCTATGAAGGCTCATGATTTGGGAGTTTGACTTCCATTAGGTCCATCTGATGGGAGGGCTCTAGCGGCTCAAGTAGCTCTAGTAGTACCAATGATTCTTGTACAGACACCTCCGGCCTCTCCTGCAGGATCACCCAGATATGTAGATGCTTCACCTAATTTTGATCTAGATTCTTCTGATGGAGAACCTGATCATAGAGCATCTCCTCATGCGAATGTTGTTCCTTCTCCTCTTCGGCCTAAATGGTGGGCTAAGACACTTGTTGATCCTCGGTACGATGAACTCATTGAGGGGAGAACTGCTCAAAAAAAGAGCAAACCTACAAAGGCTGTCAATATTGCTTTCATGGCCAACATTCACAGTGTGTTTGAACCTCAGACATACTAGGAGGCTAAAGGAATTCCAGAGTGGGAATAGGCCATGAATTCTGAACACTAGAGTCTACTGAAGAATCACACCTGGGTCCTTTCTGATCTTCCACCAGGGAAGAAACCCATTGGCTGCAAATGGGGCTACAAAATAAAGTATAAGTGTGATGGTACTTTGGATAAGTACAAAGCTCGTTTAGTTGCGAAGGGTTTCTCTCAGCGTTAGGGCATTGATTACGAGGAGACCTTTGCTCCTACAATAAAGATGAGCACTATCAGATTAGTCCTAGCCATGACAACTCAGTTTGGCTGGAATGTCCATTAGATGGACGTCAAGAGTGCTTTCCTAAATGGTGACCTACAGGAAGAGGTCTACATTCCGCAACCTCCTGGTTTCAAGGTTGTTGGTAAAGAACACCAGGTCTCAGACTGGTGAAAGCTCTCTATGGCTTGAAGCAGGCCCCTAGGGCATGGTACATGAAAATTGATAAGTACCTCAGTGATCAAGGCTTCCAGAGGAGTTCTTCAGACTCAAATTTGTACATCAAGACTACTGACAGTGACATCATCCTTTTGGTCATTTATGTGGATGATCTGATCATCACTGGCAGTTTGACATCTTTGATTCAGGGAATCAAACAGAGTTTATGCCTGTCTTTTGATATGACTGGCCTTGGCCTCATGCATTATTGCCTCGGTGTTGAGGTTTGGCAACAATCTTCTGGTATATTCATTTCTCAGTCCAAATATGCCAGAGCTCTGTTATGCAAGTTTCGTATGCAGGATTGCAAGCCTGCATCTACACCTATGGAGAAAGGTCTGAAGTTATCAGCCAAGTCTGATTCTTCTCCAGTTGATGATACTTCATACATGCAACTTGTAGGCAGTCTCATCTATCTTTCTGCTACTAGACTTGATATCAGCTTCGTAGTCAGCTACATTTCACGCTTTATGACAACTCCCAAGGCTAATCATTGGATGGCTGCTAAGCGCGTGCTTCATTATGGGAAGGGCACTACTGATTATGAAATTCTCTACTCTCGGAGTCCTAATCCTAGACTCAGTGGATTCACAGATTCAAATTGGGCAGGCTCTGTTGACGATAAAAAGTCAACTTCTGGATGTGTTTAGTTTGGGATTTGGTGCCGTCACATGGACCAGTAAGAAGCAGCAGGCCGTTTCTCTCTCCTCTACAGAGGCCAAATATAGAGGGACAATTAAGGCAGGTTGTGAAGCTGTTTGGCTTCGTCGGATGCTTGGGAATATGCAGATGTCACCAGTAGGCCCAACCACTTTGTTTGTTGATAACAAAGGCATTATCAAGTTAGCACAGAATCTAGTCTTCCATGAAAGAACCAAGCATGTAGATGTTCACTGTCACTACATTCGGCAATTGGTTGAAGAAGGGACAATACATTTGTAGTATGTTCCTACAACGGATCAGATTGCAGACATTCTCACCAAGCCTCTTGGTCCAGACAAGTTTGCCACATTCAGAGGACAACTTGGTGTAGTGGATAGATTAACCATTAAGGGAGGGTATTACAATAATAGTTAGTTTCTATTAATGGTTTATCTATTTATCTGTTCTAAATCTATTGTAAATATTAGAATCTTTCTAATATTTAGTTTTCAGTTAGTTAGAATATAATGTTTCTATTATCTACGTGTGTTTCCTAAGGAAACATCGTTCATTCTTTTGTATATATAGATCTTTCGATTTCTGTTAATAATATCAAGTATTTTACCGATTACTACCTGTAATAGTCTCTCTAGCAGTAATCCTGGAATCCAGGTTGTGATCAGCAACAACACTCTCTAGAATAGCAATCTTGTTATCCATGACCTTAAATTTGGACCCACAGGCCTCCAAAATGTCCTTCGCTTTCCCAATGGATTTTGTCATGTTCTTGATACATTCTGGTAGAGAATTCTCCTTTCCGAGAACCACGACCTCCAAAATTTCCAGTCTTTTACCATATCTCAGGAAATTTTGATTAATCTGATAATTGTCATCAATCATCCTCTCCAAAGTATTACAGAAACTCCTGGTCCCTTCCTTACTCATCCGGGTGGAAGAGACATTCTGATTTATGTGGGTCTCCTTATCTCTGGCATGATCTTCCTTCATCTTTTCCGTACTTTTCCCATTGTCCATCACCGCCAAGGAAATATTTTTTGTAGTAGTACACTCTTCCTTGTTCAGCTCCCCAATATTCTCCTCCTTTTCTTCTCCATTCCCTTCTTGATACCCATTGTTATCATCATTAAACACCTCCTCTTCTTGACCTTCATGAGAGGCACCATCATGCTTAGCCTTTTTATTAGGTAGGACACTTTCCTCGTCCTCCTCTTGTTTCTTCCTCACTATCTTCTCCCTCCTCCAACAAGGCATAAACCTCAATATGGGGTTTTTTGGGTTTAGTCTTCAAACCCTTTTTTGAAGCAGAAGCCACACCCTTTCCCTTATCTTTCCCCTTATTCTTATTCTTTTCTCCAGATGAGGATTCAAAATCTTCCTCAGTCTCATTATCTGAGCTATTGTCTACAAAATAATCCCCATCCGAGTCATCATCCTCAGAAACAAAGCCTTGAGGGAACGGATTCTCAATGACCTTGGTTTTAAGATGGTCGTAAATAAGGACCATCAACCCTTGATGCATAGCTGGATTTCCATGCGGATTCTCCCTAATTTCCTTTATGGTGGCATTCATAGAACATAGTAAATAATAGGGGAAACATATTTTATCACCATGGCGAAAATGATTAAGCAAAACAAAGTGATACCCATAGGCTCTGGTATATCTACCATCCAGAGTAAAATAGTTCATAATTGCAAACAAACCCTTTCTCCATACTTTTTTAATTTGCTTCGAGGAATAGTAAGTCTTACTCAGTTTAACTAGCTGTTTCTTCTTAGGAAATCTTTTCACCACCGCTTTAGTGAGCTTTCGATCTCTGTAGAATTTGCTCCTTCCCTCGGCAACCCAATCAGCTCGGAAATGAGCGCTTCATCAACCTTAATAACCTGGCTTTCCAATCATAAGTTTACCCTCCTTCCAGTGGTTGATGAAATGCCTATTCTAGAGCTTATTCCACATTTTTATTCCATGCTTATTCCACAGTTTTCGACCTAGAGAGGTGACTACATTGAACATCACTCATCTTTTGATTCAAGGATGAAAATCGTTTGATGCAAAGATCAGAGGAGAGAAGCCTTTTGTTTTCTCTTGGGCAATCTCATCAAGGGAATGCATTGGTCTTGAAGCATTTTCTTTTATATAGGTATACCATTAGTACCACTAGTTCTGATTATGGAAAGATCTTTGAGCATGTGCTTGAGTTTTGATTAGTTCCACACTTATCATTATATTGTTGTATTCAAGCAGATTTTATTATTATTTATTGATGCATTCCAACATAGTTTATCAATAAAATACAATTCTAGTGTTATTTTGGGGTTTTACTTTGTTAGTATATTGGTTTGGCACATCGTTATTTCTTTCTTGGAATCACTTTAGTTTTATAATTAAAAAAAAGAAAATAAAAATGTATTGAGGGTATCACAATGGCATTGTTGTTTTTCTCTCGACTTCAAAGTTCAGGACAATCTAAAAGCTATGTTGCATGGGTACTCGTACCCATACCCCTGGTACGCGTACCGGGTACGGGTACACGTACCCAAGTACTGGGTACTCAGTGGGTACTTAGTGGAGAGCATCATAGCTAAGGACCTTGATTAAGATTTCTGATTTTTGTTTGCGTATCAGCTTGCTGTCATCAAGTTTAATTCAGTATGTAATCAGTTTGAAACTTTGATACAATAGTGATAATCAGTAAACTTTATCACTGTTCAAGTCAGAAGTTTAACATTTGCAATATGTCATTGTTATATGATTTTTGATCTTCTTGTTCATGTTTAAAGTTTGCCTTCTCTGTTATGCATCTAAACATTTAGCATATATTATTATTACAAACACATTACAAATCTGAAACTGAAAACAATACATTACATCAGCAAACTTTATCGCTGTTCTTGTTTTGAAAACTCATTGTCATGACTCGTATTTTCAAATTTTCTATAAAATATGAAATTATATTAAGAAAAAGTTTTGACATACCCAAGTACCCCCGTCCCCTATTTTAAAAAATAGTCGTACCCGTTCCCATACCCGAACCCGAAGTACCCAAGTACCCCCGTCCCTGTGCAACCTTGTCTAAAAGCAAGACTACAAACCCTAGGAGAGAATTGCTTCATTTTGCAAAAAAAAGGTAGAGTTTGTCTACTCTAATTGTTTTGATACCATGCAAGCTTTAATGCATAATATCTCTATAATATACACCTAATACCTAGTGTGTAATAATGTAAATTTTATACCAACAAATAAGCATCTAGACCTTGGGCTTCTCTTGGATCCAACTCTTTCATTAGAAATATATTGTCTTCATTTGAGGTAATGGGTGAAATATTTTTAGCATTTTATTTAGTTCGATGTTTCTCTTTATCTTCATTAACAAGACTCTTAAAATAACACTTGGTTTCAATCATGCTTTTTGTATTTCTTTTTGTGACCTCTTCTTGAGCCCCCTGTTGTTAATATTGTATTTATTTTGTGTTTCTGTCTTCCGTTGTGAAGAATTTTTCCTTTGACTTTTGTTTTGAAAAGGTTTATTCCATTCTTAATACCTAGTTTAATTACTTTATAATTTCTTTATTTTATCACCATAATCCTCATCCATCGCTTCACACCATATATCTTTTTGAACTACTTTTATTACTTTATTTAGCTTTTCCTCCTTTTTCAAAGAGTTTGCCAACCTTTTTGTTCCATTCATTGTTCATATATTTTAGAGTATATGTCAAATAATACTTTCTTCTAACCACTTCCCTTGAGTGCCTTTTTCTTTCTACTATTTTTCCTCTTGCTCATTACACAAATAATTCTAATATAATTATGTGACAACTTCAACTATTTTATGTCACTTCATGTCCTTGCGACCAAGGTCATTCCAATATCGGTTTCCCTCGAGTCCTTTTCACACAGTTATTTTACTTAGGGCACACTTAGGGTATCTACATATTGTCTCTCATGTCATATCATTGTGGCACTTGTCATTATCCTATGTTGTCCTATGTTTAACCTGTGCCTATATAAACAAGACTTTCCTTGTATATTATTCATCTCGTATGCTTTGTAACAGTATTAGCAATATAACATTTTTATTGCTTCTCTCGTGTGGAAGATTCTTTGGTGTTGCAAAAGATTCTTGCTCGGATGCTCCTATGAGTCCTTGAGGCAACTTCAACACGGTGTTAGAGCTTTGAATTTGCAAGCACCTTCTCTCAATTTTTGGGAGATCTTGCCAAGCCTTTTTGTTGGGCCACATCTTGGCCTAGGTTTGACTTCATGATTGAGTCTAGAAGGTGCAAATTTTTATGGATTGATTGTAAAATTGATAAGATCTTATTAGAGTCCCTTGGAGGCGTTTGTTTGGGCCCCTATCATTGTATGTTTTGTACCATCCTGGTGTAGATACTGGTGTTATCAGAATATTCTTGTGACATTCTCTACTCAGATTTGTAGGCATTGTTGGTATATTCGCTAGTGTAATTATTTGCAAGATAATTTTACAACTTTCTAAATTTTAAATCTAAAATCCTTGTTTGCTATGCGTTTGCAAACACCTATACCACAGATCTCTATAGCATACTGTGGGGTATTCATTGGGCAAGTGTTCTTAATTGGTCACATCAGTTGCATCTTTTGGTAGGTTGGTCGCAATTTTGAAAGGTTTGAGGTTTGTTGGTCGATTTGTGTTTGTACATTGAGGTACATTCTTAGTGTCAAGTTTGTTGGAGGCTTGGTGGTCAAGTGACAAGGGCACTTGCTAGGTTGCTTAGGTTTTACAACTAGCTCCTATCAGTATGCACTAGCAACCAATTGCTTAGACCCTTAAGCACTTAGTGATAAGTGGTTTCCTTTTGGTACCACTTAGCTCTAACTCCCTCACATGGCGGTTTCTGATCCCTCTTAGCTACTGTAGTGTTTGATGGTTCTGTTCATGCTTGCCACTTGCATGTTACTTTTTTAGATTCTACAAGTGAGAATTGTAGCCAAGGTGTGATATCGGTCATGGATAACACACTCCAATCAACAAATGATCAAAGATCAAAATAGTGGAATGGAGAGTGAATCCTGAAAAGAAAGGTCTTTAGAGACAAAATGCAGCAGAGTATAAGCAAAGCTCACATTACTCTTTTTGATTAACAGAGAAAGGTGAGTGTTGTATATGTAGCACAAATAGGGGCATATACATCCAAGAGGTGTAATAACTCCAATTTTCCAAAATAGGCCCATAGTTTAACTACCCATGTGTGGGAGAGAATGATGCATGTAATTGACGGAATATGCCATGTGCCCTCATAATAACTAAGTCTAAATAACCTAGGCATAACTTTCATCTAAGGAGTCAAATTTCCAACTTCTTATAGGCACTGGAAAGCTCTCTTTGCCCTCTTAATAGCGGTTCATGTGGATTCTTTAAATTTTGTTGCAGGTATAAGAAATTACCATTTGAAAAGCTCCTTTTTGGTTTTTTAAAATTTTTAATAGGGCATAACTTCTGCTCATGAAGTCAAATTTGTGCACACTTTTTTTAAAAATTGATCAATAAATTGCAAGTAGTCTAATTGTGGCCTTCATTTTTCTATTTGGCAAGTCAAATTTTTTTTTTTTTTGTAAAAATCACCGTGTCTTGCAAACAATTGATTTAGGCTTTGTTGTTTGCCAAAAAATGCACATTAGTGCTTTTTGTACTTTGCTAAGGTGGTTATAATTTCTGTTAAGGGTATCATTTCTATGTCTTAAGGTGGGGGTTTTTCAATTCATTCTTTTGTAATTGTCTTGAAAATGAATAACTCTAAGGGTGGGGTCCCATTGAGGGGCTTAAGCTTCTATTTTCAAGGAAGAAGAGGTCCCACGAAGAAGAAAACAAATTGCTACAGGATCATTTGGAATCTTCCCCAGGAAATAGGACCCCCTACAGTTTAGGGCTGCATATTCGAGCAGAAAAAAAAATGGCAGGGCTAGAATTTGCTCAACCAGCTTAGGAAAATTATTTCTAAAAATTTAGATTCCTGCCAAAATAAAATTTTAAAGGGAAAATCAATTTTGCCTATTTCTTCTCCATGCAAAAATCAAATACAAAAATCTATTTTGAATACCTATTTCTTTATTTGAAGGTATTAGAAGAAAAATCCATAAGGCCCAACTTCCTTATATTTTGAAGCTTAAACTTTTAAGCTGAGATGCATTAGAAATTCATGGGACCACAGGTTTAAAATATTCCCAAAAACTCTCCGCAGCACCCACTGAAATGTTTTAGGAAGCACCCCTCCATGGGACCCCACCCTAAGTAATGGAGAGCTGGTATCTTGAAGCACTTGTTTTGACTTCATCTTTTGCCCCATATTTATATGCTTGTTCTTAAACCAAGTGCTTCTAAAATACATCTTGTTTGGGCTATGAAGAATGATCATGTCTTAGGTTTGACTGGTTGTCATGTTGATGATAACACTTTGTTGACCATTCAACAAATCAAGTGCTCTTGAGCTCTTGGATCAAAAACTGGGAAATGCATTGAGATTCTAATATTTATTCATTCTTAGATCATCTTGCTTTGGATTGCCTTGTATTTCTTGATGACTTATACACCATATGATTATGATATACACTTATGGAGTTCGATTATTTGGAATGTTATGATGACACTTGGGGCTTCTTGTGATACTTCTCCTACAGAGACTCTTGTTAATCCTTTAACTTCATTGATTCTGTAATGTCCCCATTTAATGAAATAGTTTAATAAAATGGCTAAGGAGCGACCCAGCAAGGAGAAAATTAAGGATGGAAAAACAACTTTGGGCATTTTATAATCCCAAGGAAAAAATAAAATAAATTCAAATAATTTTCCTTGGTGGAGGTGGACCTAGGAGAGGTCCTAAACACGAATTATAAAGCCCTAAAAAGGTGGTCGACCCAAGTTCAGAAGAACAGTAAAAATAAAATTAATATTATTTTATATTCTTGGCTCCTAGATGGAGGTCGGCCCTTTAAGAAAGTAAGAATAAAATAAAATAAAAAGGAATTTGCCAAGAGGATGTCGGCCTTGTGGAGTGGAGATGGTTAAAAACATTTTCAATTTATATTCCATCGATAGAAACTTATTATCAAGTGCATGCTTACATTATAAGCCTTGGTTTGAGTTTATTTAAACTCTATATTTACAGTTTGTAGTGAAAACTGGCTCTATTAAATTACTTTTGTCAGACTTCTAGAATAGATGCCTTATGCTTATCATGGGTTTTTGACAAACAAAAGAAGAACACTAGCAAGAGAAGGCTCCTAGCAGGCATCCCACGCTCATTGTGAGAAACTAGCAAACAAAAGCTGGATTCTTTAGGGAAGGAAAGGCTAGGGAAGCTTGTTTCCCAAAACACACTTGTTTTTAAAAAAGAAGATACCTGGAGGGACAATCTTTTTCGGCCATGTTCTATAGTAAATAATTACTTGGCTAAGGGTAATGAGTAGGAGTGTTTAGCATTTTGAAGTTTCAACTAAAGTGGGTATAGAACATTCATCGCTGTAATTTAAGTGGGGGAAGAGGATAATATTTTCTGTCAAAGGTACATCAGAAGGACTAGGTTAACTGGTCTCTTTTGGTAAGGTCGACAACTGGCCAGAATAATACTTAGGAAGTTCTCCAAAAAAGAACTAATCTGTTTGTCAACAACAAATTATTTGTATTTTCAGAATTGTGAATTCCAGATAAAGCCTTATTAACACTAGTATTTGTTTTGTGCTTGTATAACAGGCAGTTTTAGCACTCATTAAATAAATAAGATGTTATGCATACTTTTGTTAGATGCCACCATTAGTGTTTCAGTTGTAGAAAAATTTCGTGGTCTTGGCATTTTGGTAATACTAATTATAAAAAATCTGTCTGATACTATAATTTTTGTTTTAGCTTGTGTATTTCTGTTAATACAAAACGGTGTTGGTCATATGATAAGATTGACTTGGGAGATACAGAAGTTTTAATACATGCACTGATGTTCTTGTTGCCTTGATGAATATGCATGCAGTTGGGCTTTATGCTTTTGGCTTTAATCTGGAAGTTTGACTTTCCGCCATTTATGGTTCTTATAATTGCTATATTGAATGATGGTAAGTGTTAAGGCTGAATCTTTTTGTACATATACTGTCTGAAAGTTTTTGTTTTTAAATGGGGGTAATGTACTGAGCTAATTTGCAGGTACTATAATGACAATTGCCAAAGATAGGGTTAAACCATCACCTCTACCAGACAGCTGGAAGCTTTCAGAGATTTTTGCAACTGGGGTTATCATTGGCAGTTACCTTGCATTGATGACTGTAATATTTTTCTGGGCTGCTTACAAGACAGATTTCTTCCCGGTATAGGTTTTTTGAGTTCCTTTTATTATTGTGCTTCTTTAAGAGGGTTGGTAAACATGTTACACTTCTAAAAATTTGTTTCATAAAATGGTTTTCCATGGCAAGTTTACTTGTATACTAATATTTTGATAAAATTTCAAGATTTTTTTCCCTCTTATTCACTGAGATTATTACTGATGACAGTGTTACTTAAAAGCTGAGAGCATTAAATTTTTCTCATAAAATGGTTTTCCATGGCAAGTTTACTTGTATACTAATATTTTGATAAAATTTCAAGATTTTTTTCCCTCTTATTCACTGAGATTATTACTGATGACAGTGTTACTTAAAAGCTGAGAGTATTAAAATTTTCTCATTTTGCAGCGAACATTTGGTGTTGAAAGTCTTCGTGCCAAAGATCAAGAAGACACAAGAAAACTGAGTGCAGCAGTTTACCTGCAAGTTAGTACCATCAGTCAGGCGCTTATATTTGTGACTCGTTCCCGAAGCTGGTCTTTTGTAGAGCGGCCTGGTCTCTTGCTTGTATTTGCATTTTGTGTTGCCCAATTGGTATTCCTTTTAATCTTTTTTTTTTTGTGATTTACTCAGATTGAAGGATTTTTGCCCAGTTGTAGGTAATCTGGTAATCTAATATTTTTATCTTGCAATGCTTTTTACAGATTGCAACCATAATTGCAGTTTATGCAAACTGGGGATTTGCTGCAATAAAAGGCATGGGCTGGGGTTGGGCTGGGGTTGTGTGGCTTTACAATATAATCTTTTACTTTCCCCTCGATATTATAAAATTCTTTATACGATATGCATTGAGTGGGAAGGCCTGGGATCTTGTCATTGAGCAACGGGTATGCCATCAAATTCACGATTGCTTGAGATTGCTCTTGATTTGATGCATCTGGTCGGAAATATTATATGATAAATAAGAGAAATGCTAGTCTGTGAAAAAATGTTGGATTTGATGTGAATAACTGTCATGTGGGTAATTTTCTGTATGATATCAAGAGTAGGATAAGAACATTTTCATGGAATCAAAGTGTGTTCATACACCAGATTCTTGTTTATTTCAGACTGCATTTACGAGGCAAAAGGACTTTGGAAAAGAGGCACGAGAGCTTAAATGGGCGCATGCTCAGAGGACCTTGCATGGTTTGCATCCTCCAGATACAAAAATGTTCAATGAGAGAAGCAACTTCACTGATCTTAATCAAATGGCTGAGGAGGCTAAAAGACGTGCTGAGATTGCAAGGTTTGTCTCAACTTTCTTGTGTTCCAAATATTTTCACCAGAGTTCATGTTTGATGATTTATAATCCGCTAGGTGTTTTCAGTAAATTTACATTCACTTTTCTAGATAGCATTTGTTTTCACGAATGGATTAAATCCTGCTCCTCTTATTTGCATAATCTCATGCAGGCTGAGAGAGCTACATACTTTGAAAGGGCATGTAGAATCGGTTGTAAGGCTTAAGGGCTTGGATATAGATACAATTCAGCAGGCATATACTGTTTGAATAGATGCATCTTCTTACTATCAGCTTGCTATGGCAATTCAGACAGATTTTCTTTTTCTTTCAACACTTTCTGTAATTTGATTAAAATATCGGTGTTATACACCAGTTAGTGATGTTTCTTGTTAAGGGTTGAATGGCTGTTAATTTAACAGTTGGCAAAATACCGTAAGGTTTTACCATTTCTAGAGACATCAAATAGCCATTTGACTGAACTGTCAAATTTTTGGAATTCAGATAGGTTTTGTAGAGGTAGAAAATCGAATTTCTTGTATAGTTGGTTTTTAGTGTGGTTATAGCTGTTTTATTTAAACAAAGTTGGTTCAAGGATATTCACGTTAGAAAATTGAATTTCTAGTATAGTTGTTTCTAGTGTGGTTATAGCTGTTTTATTTAAACAAAGTTGGTTCAAGGATATTCATGTTCTTTATCTCGATTTACCTTGAAATATTGGTCTAAGGTGTTACGTATCTCCTCGTTCACAGCTCAGGTTATATTGTGATGTTTTCAATAGTCCACTTTTTGTAGCTTTGGCCTTGGTCCAAAATTTATTGATATTCTTATTCAAAGGGAAATATCCTATCTCTCCTAAACTTATATCCTATTTATATTTCAACTTTGCTGCATATGAGAGTTTGTGCAGTTCAATTTGTTACATCTGTTCATCCAAAAACATTTGATGCACCTATGCTTCTTCAGATAAGTTTGTGTCTGGTGTACAATTCTTTTATATGATTCCTTGATATAAGTACTCAAGGAGAGGAATTTGAAGGGGATCATTGATACTGCATTTTATATAACAAATGATTTACTTCATTTTAAAATTTATTTCCTTTATTAGGGATACATAGTGTAGAATATATGGACTCTCATCAGCTTCTTGAATCAGAGCTGGTTTGGTTTAAAATCTGGAGGAATGTTAATGAAAGTCTAGTATGTATTGAGCGAGCCTCTTAATTTTATGTATTTACCACTTTCTTCTGGAATCTTAAAGTTGCCCTTCGAGTTGACCATAAATATTTATCTCATTCATGTTCTTACTTGTCCATCTACAACATTTGCTAATGTAAAGCTTCGTGTCTATGACTTCTAAAGTGCATGTCTGTTAATATTTCTAGGCATATGTTTGACTTATTTTTTCAGGCATTATTTACTGTCATACTAAATATATAGCATGCAATTACCTTGCACAATTGAGCCAGAAATATGTGCTTTTAATGGATTTAAGCAGACCCAGAATATTTTTGAACGATTAGTTGCAAGTTGAGAAAGGGATTGACCTCCTTGGATTTTGGTCTTAATAAGCTTAAAGAATATTGATAAAATACTATTTTTGAGGTTTTGAGTAATGATGTTAAGCCAGCTTTCCATTGAGCTCCAAGTCTGGCAAAATGTTGCTGGACTCAATGTGTCTGTGCACTACGCATTACTCCCACTCTTCATGAAGATACATCAAATCTGCAGCAACATCTCTGAGTACTTGATGTCTCTGTACCTCTGATCCCAGTTGAGTGTCTTTTCCGGTTTTCCAAATATCATCTTGTCCAGGCTTCATGTGGCATGTAGTCATAAACTATGAATAGCTGCTTCGGTTTCCTGCAGAAGCCTCCTATCTGCACAAGATTTCAATGTTGAAGGTGACCAAGACTAGAGATATCTGTTTGAAATTTGTTTGGGTGAACTCAAATATAGCTAAATTCTGCTTTGCTTAAGCCAACTACTATAGACCTTATGCGACTTTTGAATTCTAGTTTCCCATATAGGAAAAGGTACACTAATTAATGTTATATATTCGAAGCTGGGGAAATTTAAAAAATATATACTTGACTGAAAGTATGGAAAAAGCAACAAGAATAGTGTAAATGCAAACACAACTGAAGTCAGCTCAAGAAAGTTGATCGATCCAAGAACTTAGATGAGGACAGTACATTGAAGATCCAATCATTGGTGTCAAAGGATCCCTCTATACGAAGCATAATGAGTGGTGACATTGAGGGAGAAACATCAAATCAGAAGGGGTACAACACCACACTAAAAGAACTATGCTCAAGTCTACGTGAAATACGAGTGATTTTGGAGATCGAGTGATGTGAGACTCCATGGAATTTGTAGGCTGAAATGCTAGTAGCTTGAATGCCTTCCCTTTGGCCAATATGTTTCAAAATAGAATAAATCTATACGTTCTTTCTAAATCCAATTTTTTTTTACATGGTTTGGAAAAAGAGTCGGTTGCAATGGACTTACTTAGTTCTTTAGGAGTGATGGATTCAATGTGGAATCCTAGAGTTTCTCTAGGTGTGCTTTTATCTCCATACCAGTAGCATCCTCTACATGATAATATTTGATAGGAGTTTAATAAATGATGAAATGTTCATAAAGGGTTATGAATAGAAATTATTGATATCTATTTTATTTCAAGGGGGGTTTTAATACCAGTGCTATGAAGCATGTAAAAAAAGATGACAGGGGTAGTTAGCGTTCTCCATTGTGTCGCTTTAGTAGATTTTGTTTAAAGCTTGTGGAATTTGGAAATAGGACATTGTCTAGGTTCTTTGGTGAATTACTTTAGCCTGCTGGACGGAATCTGTATTTATTTGAGACCTAATATTTCCAAAATATATCTACAATTTGAATTTTGAGATACAAAGTTGTGGAAATTACAAAGATTAATGCAGAAAGAAAAGATACAACATGAATGAAGAACCAAAAGAAACCGCTAATGATGTATTGGTGGCCATAAGGTTCCACGAAACATTATTGTGTATAGATTAGGAAAAAAAAGATTGAGTCTCCCATTGGAGGAGATTTAAGGCAAAATTATGCTCTTCGCCCCCACCGTTGGCCATTGATTTATTGATACTACCTTAGTGCCCCTCTAAAAGGGAGATTAGAGACAATAAAAAATAAAAAAATCCTTATAAATGCCCCTACCGGTGGCCATTGATTTATTGATACTACCTTAGTGTCCCTCTAAAAGGGAGATCCTAAGGACACAAAATATCCTTATAAATCCTTTGAGAAGATGTTAGCAAGTTGTTAAAAATAAAAACATGGCAAAAATTCATGTAATCATCCTAAAATAGTTTATCATCATATGCAAATGTTTTTTTCCAATTAGTGAAGAAAGAGATCACAAATAATCTATATGGAACTCAAACTATCATTATTGATGATTTTGGGGAATTTCTAAAGAAAACATGATATGCAACTTTGTCTTCAAAGTGGAGGTATTAGGTGAGGCCATAATTGAGGACCTCATTCCTGATATGAATGTATAGAACCTTTCAAATCTGAGTATAGTAGTCCAACTAGGGCATAGAGCCCTTGAGCACGCCATTCGAGCAAGAAAACAGACCACATGCATGATTGCATGTTGAGTCAATTGGCATGAATGCCAACAACATCAATGCTAAGGTTCAAACCCACAAGCACACTGGATTAGTAAAGACGTAAGCCTACAACTGCAATGACCCAATGTGGGGTTTAAACCTTGGTGGCAACATCAACAATGCCACAACTTAATCATCACACTATGGGCTAAACCCCCTAATATTTCATATATTAAATTTGTTTGTAATACTCAAATAACTCGAAGAAAAGTAATATTACAAAACCAATTCATAAAAGAAAAGTTTGAAGCTACATGAGATTAAGTGTTTACTCCTTTACACCATGGTATTTATCTTAAGTACTAGGTAATGATGTAGAAGCTCACTTCTTCATCTTCCAACAAAGAGGGCCAAACCAAAGAGAATTACAATCAGAGATGCCCTTTCAACCATCAAGATACCTTTACTATTCAACATCACGTGAGAACTAAAACACACATTTAATGTATTGAGGATATGCATGCTTAGCTATCTAAAAATAAAAATCATAAGATGTCCAAATGAACCTCAAAACTATATTGACAACAAAGATAATAATTATGTATTCATATGCAGACGCCGTTCCAAATCAAATAATAAGATTTGCAATAAAAAACTAGTAGATAGTGGTATCAACAAATTATTAATTTTTTTTTAGGTTTATGTTTAATCTTCTTTGCGTTATGTTATTCAAAATTTTATTCAATAAAATAGTTTAGGTTTTACATGAGATCATGATTATAATATAAACAACGTTTCTAATTAATTAAAAATGGAAACCATGGTCCTAGGCCATTTACAACATAGAAAAAATATTAGCATGCTACGACAGAAGCCAACAAAGACATAACACATACACAACACAAGTGTAGACACATTGCCATAATAGTATAATAACCAAAGGTCCACATCCTACATGACATCGAACCCCATCCTAGCAATTTGCACACCCTTAGCTCAAGGATGTAAATTCAAAATTGATATAAGAAAACTTGTCTTCCTTCTTCGGACGATCATCCAACATACACTATTAATAAAGTCATTAGATTAAAGAGAAAGAAAGGGACTCCTTTGTTGATGCTACCACTTGGGTCATCTCTCTTTGTGAGGAAGAAAGTTTAATTGAAGATGTCTAGATTTGCACTGAATTTCTACGTAGAGAATGATCAAGCCCCTTCCCTACAATTTATCGAGAGGGCAAAGGGATTTGATGAGGAAGTTGACTGAACTTGATTAAAGGAGTGCTCGTGAATTGAGTATAAAACAATGTACTGGCCCCACGGGGGACCACCACAAGAGGAACCGCATAGACCTCTTGAGGATCCACCACCAAAGGAGTAGAAGGCTCAACATCCTCATAAACAACTATCAAATATTTATGGAGGGTCTTTTGCCACCACATTCTTAAGCTGATATTCCTATTATGAGTATGAGAATATTTAGATGTAAGATGTCTAGTAGCGAAGCATCATGTCAAACAAAATGTGGTATCCTCATTATCCATCAAATAGATCCATGACCTATCTGGAACCATAAGGACAATATCCTTAGGAAGAGACTTGGAGGTGTCAATGTCCATTGAAAGACCAAACAAAGATATAATGGCTAATGTAGGTAGTTTCAATATAATCTACCCTTTGAAATTGGCTAATGCCTTAGCCAATACAATCAAATCACAAGTCTTCCCATAATTGGAGCTGAGGGAAGTGGGGTTAGGAATTTTGACCCAAACATGGATAGTATTTTAACAAATTTTAATGAGGGTATTCCAAGGCCTTATCGTGTCATTAATGACATCTTGGATCATGTAGGGAGGTAGGTGGGAGTGAACAATGCAAAATGTGGGGGTTTAAAAATTTTGGAGCTCAAGGTTAAAGGATACTTCATAACCCATACCACTCATTGGGGTTCGTGGATTGGGAGTATGGGATACTTGATGGTAAAACAAACAAGAAAATTTAATTTTGCATTATCAACTCTAAAAGGATGCATGAAGGAAATTGTCAGGAGTTGAGGATCAAGTGAACTACATAATTCATCCCTAAGTATATGTAAAAAGAATAAATCCAAACTCATGATATTAATGAGAAAATACAATGAGAAGTGTTAGGGATAGAGGGTTTAGAGATATCAACGAAAAGGTACTCAGGTAGCCAAAATTCTATCTTGAAAAGGTAACTTGTGTAAATAATTGGGGAGTTGAGGTTTTAGTCTAATGTCCCCTTTTTAGCCAGCGACAATTAATTAGAGTTACTCTATAACTAGGTCCTTACATACTAACAAAATGGATAGAGGATCCATTAATTAGTTGGTTCCCTCTTGCTTCATACAACTTGCCAAAATAGGATGGGAGGTATTAGTTACTACTTTGAAATATTTTAAGTTGCCAAGTTGAAACAATTTAAGCCTAAGTAATTATCTCAAAAAATGCATTTATAATTTGAGTGAGGTGAGAGAAAGAGGTGATATGAGTTGACACCTTCCTTGGAGACAAAATAAGGTGCTATGAGTTGGTGCCTTTCTTGGAGAGGGAAAGAGGAGCTATGAGTTGGGTGCCCTTTAAGGAGAAGGGGAAAAAATGCTGACTTTATAATAAAAAAAAGGAAAGTTACTTTACTTGGGGGCTACTCCACCTAAGCTGGAAACAATAAAAAAATATAATTAAATCATATTTAATTGGGGAACCCTAAGAAAACCTTAATTAGGGCGTATAGTTTTGGGGTATGAGAAAAAGGCAACTTTCAGATCATTTTGATCATGTTATATTATATGTTTTGATTAATATTTCTATTTGCCTCTTGAGAGGAGCTTGGTTAAACCTAAGCGTTTTGGAGCATCTTGTGGAGACAAAAACCTCCCTAGGTGATCACATTTGCAGTGGTGAAAGATCCACCAATGTTTTAAAAGGATACTCTAATCAAAGGTTTCATTTAAGCATAAAAATCAGTTTAAATTTTTTTTTTTTTTCAATTTTTTTTGAGTGAGCTACTTCCTTGCTAGGTTGACCCAACTACGCATTATTTGGGAGCTTAAAAGAATCCATTCTCAATGTTTGTTGGTGTATTTTACAAGTTTTTTGCCTTTGATAGTGAAGGACATAGTCTTTTTGATAGTTTTCAGGGCTGTGAGAACTTTACCAACAAATAGTAGCCCACAAGGCGCCATACAACTCACTTCTTGGGTGTGTGTTTCCAAGGAGAAAATGCTTGGCTCTTGAAGCATTATTTGTGCCCTTCCTTGGCGCCTAGGACAACAAAGATGATTGGAACAATTTTAGGTTGAAGAGGGTAGTTTTGAAGAACCACCAAATAAATTTCAAAGTGACCTAAGTGGTTGTTAGCTTAGTGTTTCAAACCTACGGGACTGTTATTTGGGAGCCTTTCTTCATCATGATTTAGAAGATATTTTCTTGGTATGTTAGAAATTGATATGTAAAGTGTTTTTTTTATTATCTAGGTTTCTCTTATTCAAATCAAAATTTGTGATTCCAGATCTAAAATTAAATCTGGAAAATATTGTTGAAGGTGGTTGATTGGTATTTCCACTCATAAATGACATTTGAAGTTGATAGAAATTCTTGGGTATTTGTTAGATCAATTTGTGAAGTTTATAGCTGATATAAATTTGAAGCTACATGCGATTAAATGTTTCCTCCTTTACACCATGGTATTTATCTTAAGTTCTAGATGACGAGGTAGAAGCTTACTTCATCTATCAACAAAGAGAGCCAAACCAAAGAGAATTGTTGTCAAAGATGCCCTTTCAACCATCAAGATACCTTTACTAATCAACATCACGTGAAAACTAAAACACACATTTGATGTATTGAAGGATACACTTAGCTATCTAAAAATGAAAATAACAAGATGTTTAAAGAACCTCAAAACTATATTGACAACCAAAAAACATAATAATTATGTATGATGTAGACGCAATTCCAAATCAAATAAGATTTGCAATAAAAACATGTAGATAATAGGATCAACAAATTATTAATTTATGATTTATTTTGTTTAAGTTTTCTATTCAAATCTATATTCAATAAAATAGTTTAGGGTTTGCACAAGATCATGATTAGAATATAAATAATGTTTTTAATTAATTAAAAGTGGAAACATGGTCCTAGGTCCTTTACAACATAGAAACATATCAGAATGCTACAATAGAAGCCAACAAAGACATAACACATACACATTGTCATAATAGTATAACAACCAAAGGTCCACATCCTCAATGACATAGAATCCCATCCTAGAAATTTGCACACCCTTAACTCAAGGATGTAAATTCAAAATTGATTTAAGAAATCGAGTCTTCCTTATTTGGATAATCATCCACATGTACTGTTGCTAAAGTCATTAGATTAAGGAGAAAGAAAAGTTGACTTGCCACTTGGTTCATCTCTCTTTGTGAGGAAGAAAATTTGATTGAAGATGTTTAGATTTTCATTGAATTTTTGTATAGAGAATGATCAAGCCCTTCCTCATAATTTATTGAGAGGACAAAAGGATTTGATGAGGAAGTTGTGAATGAACACGATTAAAGGAGTGCTCGTGAGCCGAGGATAAAACAATGTACCACCCCCAAGGGGGACTAAAACAAGAGGAACCACATGGACCTCATGAAGATCCACCACAAAAGGAGTAGAAGGCTCAACATCCTCATAAACAACTATAACAAATTTATGGAGGGTCTTTTTCCACCACATTCTTGAGTTGACAATCCTATAATGAATATGGCAATAATTAGATGTAAGATATCTAGTAGCAAAGCATAATATCAAATAAAATGAGGTACCCTCGTAATCCATTAAATAGGTCCATAACCTATCCTGAACCATAAGGACAATATCCTTATGAAGAGACTTGGAGGTGTCAATGTCCACTAAAAGATAAAACAAAGATATAATGACTAATGTTGGTAGTTTTAATATAATCCACCCTTTTAAATTGGCTAATATCTTAGCCAATGCCATCAAATCACGAGTCTTCCCATAGTTGGAGCTAAGGGAAGCAAGGTTAGGAATTTTGACCTAAACATGCATAGTATTTTAACAATTTATTGAGGGCATTGCAAGACCTTATTGTGTTATCAATGACATCTTGGATCATGTAGGGAGGTAGGTAGGTGTGAATGATGCAAAATATGGGAGTTTCAAAAATTTGGAGCTTAGGGCTCAAGGATACTTCATAATCCATATCACTTATTGGGGATCGTGGATTGGGAGTATGATATACTTGATGGTAAAACAAACAAATAACTTGATCTTTGCATTATCAACTCTACAAGGATGCATGAAGGAAATTGTTAGGAGTTCAGGATCAAGTGCACTAAAGAATTCATCCCTAAATGTATGTAAATGAGCATAAATCCAAACTCATGATATTAATGAGATAATACAATGAGAAGCATCAGGGATAGAGGTTTTGAGATACCAACAAAAAGGTACTCAGGTAAGAGATGACCAAAATTCTATATTTGAAAGGTTACTTAGTGTAATAAATTGGGGATTTGGGGTTTCAATCTAATGTTCCCTTTTTAGCCAGTGATAATTAATTAGGGCTAGTCTAGAACTAGGTCCTTGTAGACTAACAAAATGGATAGAGGATCCACGAATTGGTTGGTTCCCTCTTGCTTCAGACAACTTGCTAGAACAGAATGAGAGGTATCAATTACTACCTTGAAATATTTTAAGTTTCAAGTTTAAAACAATTTAAGCTTGAGTAATATTCTCTCAAAAAATGCACTTATAATATGAGCAAGGTGAGAGAAAGAGCTGCTATGAGTTCACCCCTTGGAAAGAGAATGAGTTGGCGCCTTTCTTAGAGAGAGAAAGATGAACTATGAGTTGGGTGCCCTTTAAGGACAAATGGAAAAAAGTGACTATAGTAAAAATGAAAAGAAAAGTTACTTTACTTGGGGGCTACTCCACTTAAAGTTGGAAACAACAAAAAAATAGAATTAAATCTGATTTAAGTGGGAAACATTAAGAAAACCCTAATTAGGGCATATATTTTTGGAGTTTGATAAAAAGACAACTTTGAGATCATTTTGATCATGTTATGTTATATGTTTTATTATTATTTCTCTTTTCCTCTTGAGAGGAGCTTGGTTAAACCTAAGGAATTTGGAGCAACTTATGGAGTTGAAAACCTCCATAGGTGATCACATCTACAGTGGTGAATGATACACCAAGGGTGTAGAAGGAAACTTTGACCAGCGGTTTCATTTAAGCATAAAAATTTATTTTAAAGTGTTTTTTTTTCAGAAATTTTTGTGTGAGCTACTTCCTTGTTATGCCGACCCAACTAAGCATCATTTGGGAGCTTGGAATAACCCATTCTCAACATTGGTTTGTGTATTTTGCAAGTTTTATTTTTCCTTTGATAGTGAAAGATATAGTCTTTTTTGTAGTTTTTAGGGGTGTGATTGATCTTTACTAGCAAATAACTTCCCTCAAGGAGCTATACAACTTGCTTCTTGGGCATGGGTTTCCAAGGAAAAAAATGTTAGGTTTTTGAAGCATTTCTTCTGCCTTCCTTGGTGCCTGTGACAAAAAAGGTGATAGGAATAGTTTCAAGTTGAAGACGGTAGTTTTGAAGAAATTTTTGAGTAACCTAAGTGGTTGTTAGCTTAGTGTTTTAGACCTATGAGACAACTATTTGGGAGCCTTTCTTCATCAGTATTTAGAAGATAATTTCTTGGTATTTTTAGAAATTGATATGTAAACTTATTTTTCTGATCCGGGACTCTCTTATTCACATCAAAACTTGTAATTCTAGATCTGAAATTTAATTTGGAAAGTATTGTTGAAGGTGGTTGCTTGGTATTTCCATTCATAAATGACATTTATAGATGATAAAACTTTCTGGGTATTTGTTAAATCAATATATATGAAATTACTTTTGGTGTATTTGTTACAAGCTCATCTACAAATCAGAATAGAAAGGAAAATAACAATGCAATTTGTGTTTTATAGTGTTCCAAATTAGGGTGGGATATTATGTTCAATGACAGACATGCTAGTGGAGAAAAGTCTAAAACTTTGATAAAGACAAGGAAAAGAGTGTGTTTAGAGGAAAGTGATGTTAGGAAGGAAAGCTATGAAATTTATAATAAGAAAAGGGATTGAAGATGGAGATTGGATGAAAAGCACGTCTAGATGGGAAAGTCTAATGTATCAATAGGGACAAAAGAAAAGCCAAAAGTTGGGAGGAAAGACATGCCAAGAAGAGGAACCCTGAAACTTTGAGATAAGCAAATCCTTATAATTTTGAAGAAAAGAAACCTTTAGACCTAGTACTTTTTGGGACATTTACAACTTCCAGTACATGATAGACACATGGGAAAGGATGAAGAACAACACTTATGCAAACTTTGACTTAAGGGAACCCATCATACAAGTATTTTAGTTTGATTATAAATGATGGAATGAATAAAGCCAAAATGCATAAAAGAGTGATGACTTCAAGTTAAAATGAACAAGGTGTCCAACATAATGTATATATATCTTGTTGAAAATAATAGGTATTGAGAGGGGGGGAGTGAATCAAAGACTAATAAAACTTTCAGACTTTTCCTTAAACCCTTAAGCAACAGTAAAAGAAATTTCCAAACTAATAAGCATATAATTGTAAGTGTAATGTAAAAGTGCAATGAGTGAATATACAATACATCCAAACACATAACACTCAGATTTGCATCGTGGAGACCCTTGGTTAGAGGGAAAAACCACGGTGGGGATGACACCCACAATCTTCTCACTGCAGTAGAAAAGAGTGTTATGTTAGGAGCTTACAATATGTCACTTTCTAGGTGACTCACCCTATTAGGAGTGACTGATACCTTGTTAGAAGTATCTAAATTTCCATTACAGACTACCTTGTTAAAGGATTTAATCCCACTATTACAGTGTTCACCTTGTTAAGGGATTTACACAGAAAGTCTTGTTAGAGACTACTCGGTTAAGGGATTTAACTTTGTTGAAACTATTAGGAATACAATAATGAAATTAACCTGTAATATGCACTCTTGAATGCTAATTAGATCCTTTGATGCTTTGTTCTTTCTTTGAACCCGATCCTGAATCTTCTCTAAAATCTACTCTACAATTGTTGTTCAAGATCAACAATACTTCAATTGTTCTTCACTAACTTCATCACTCTCATTACATACACAATAACAACAACTATCATCCTATATCCTTTCACCTTCGATTGTAAACCTAATTAGGGTTTTTGTTTCCCTCCAAAATAACTTTATCAATCATAAACAACTCATCGAAACATCAAATTCTTAACCCGTCGTCCATAACAACTTCAAGTTGATTTCTCCAATGTGTAATATTCCTTCAATATTATTGGTTAGAAAATGTCTTGAATTCATAATAAGATTTGTACAAAACTACCAAGAAATTGACTTATTCAACTCTTGAAGCAGTGTACTACATTTTTCATTTTGTCCAGATTCATTGAATCTTGCATCGTCATAACTGCTTTGACCAATTGAACAAAATTGTTCATTAACCTTTGCTTTTACCTGTTCACTGAATTGACCAGTTGGTGTTATCTTCATTTAGGCTGGTACCAGTGCGACCTAAGTGGCCCGGTCACAAAACTTAGTATACTTGCTATCTTTGAACCTTCCAATGTACATATAGTAAACTTGTCTTCCTTAACCGATTTGACCTTCACCTGTTCTCCTGTTCACGTGTCTGTCTTGACTTCTAGTTATCGATCGGTTAAACTATCTACCGATTGGTATAAGTTCATGTACTCACACAAAAATTGCTTGCCTATGTAATAGTTTCCCAACAACGACAACTATACTCTATGAGATCATCATCAATGTTATCTATCAACATTCTAATATCATCATATATAGTAAAGAATAAATTGAAGTTTGATGACCCCCCAATAACAATTCTCTAATTAATAAGGTTATATTTCATGGGTAGCCAATAGAGGAGATGACTCTATTGTATACCATAGGCTCACTAAGAGAGGAGGGAGGGCTATAATATCCCATAGAGTTGTTAAGAGAGGAGAAGACACTCCACTAATGCCCCACGAGCCCACCAAAGATGTGAAGACTCTGAAAAAAGTTCCATATAGTTTATTTTAAATAAGTGCCCATATACCTTATGGATGGACACAATAAAGTGCTAACCACTGCTAAAGTGTGCACTTGTTTGAGATTTAAAGTGTCAAATTACAAGGATTCTTTAGTTATAATAACAATTCCAAGACTCATTTTTAGGTATATCAAACTTGAAAGGAAAGATATTAAAAAATAATAATTAATGAAAGATATCTTAATATTCTTTAGCTAGAGAGTTAAAAAGGATATGCAAAACAAACAAACGTAGCCATCCACAACCAATTAATCTAAGTAGCTAAATACTAAACTAAAAAAACAAGCTTGAAATTTCTTCTCCTAAACATTAAAGAAAACAAAAAAAAACACACATTATCAAACTTGAAAAAATATCCATTATTGATCCAAATTAAATATCATAATTGAAATGTTCCAAAATATGACAATATCTATCCATCTATAAAAAAAAATGGATGCACTTCTTACTAAATTAGTTATTAATTGTAATTTTAAAAAATAAAGTCCATAATCAACCTTGTTTGTCTTTATAACTACAACTTGTATTTTTTACCTATTTAATATTTTTTCTAGTTTCTATGATACACTTTTCTTACAATTTTATTTCCACCCTCCTTATCTCTTTATAATTAAAATTGGTTGTATTTTTTAAATTTTAATTAATTTTCTATTTTCTATGTTACAGTCTTTTTACAATTTTAAATTTTCAACTTTATTTATCTCTTTATAATTAGAACTCATTTTTAACTATATCATCATGGCACTTCATTATGGAATGCACTATTTATGATGATATTACGAAAAAAGCTTGGAGGTTGACAACACGCACCAAGATTAATTAGGACTTCCTAGTCAAAATAAGTATTAGCAGGCCCTTTATAGAAAAGAGCATGAAGATAAATTAAAGGTATTTTTCTTTCTTAATTGATGCTATTAAAATTTGAGCAAATAATTTTACCCCACTGAAGACCATGATGAAAAAGTACATATAAAAGCAAATATTAAATGGAGAACAAAAATACTTATTGCTCAACTTAGGACTAGCTCTCACCATTTGAAGTATGGGAGACAAATGATACTTAAAGAGTGGGAAAAGAGAATATGCCTATTTTGCAACATGGGAGTGGTAGAGATAAAGTGACATTTATTTGAAGACACACAACTAGACAGAACAACAAACCTAGTGATCAAAATTCATTGTCGAAGAACATGTTTAAAGAGGAGGTTACAAATTATTTAAGATTCATGTGTGCTACTTAAGAGGTCCCATAGACTGCTTCAACCTCACATAAATTATTAAAAATTTTCAGAACGACTTAATTCTGGGATTGGAAAACCAGGAAGACTCTTTTCGATTTGCTGGTCACGCCGGTGGTTCTTTATGACTGCGAGGTTTGGGGTGACAGCCTGTCAAACTGCGGTTGGAGGCAGCTAGAGAGAATTCAAAAGTACCTAATTACAAGCAATCTCAAAGTTAAGACCTCCGTACCTTATGATATCCTTTTAACAGAAGCTGAAACTTTTCCGTTGGAAGCTATAGAGATAACTCAGTTATTTAGCCACTTAAAGAAGGTTGAAAACATGCAAGACCAACGATGACTGAAAATTTTGAAGAATGAGGATTTTATTCGTAAAATTAAAACATGGATGAAGCAAAATAATAAGTGGTTGGATAAATGGAATATTAAGCTACATGAGTGTCCTAATACAAATGTGGACATAAAAAAGTTTGTCATATAGAAATTTCAGTGTCATGTGGACTAATAAGATCAGTTGAAAAAATGCTAACTACATGCAAGTGTTCAACCCAACCGGGGAACATGGGGAGAAAACATACTTAGGGCCTGCTATTAAAGGGAAAGCAAGGCTATTAATGACACAATTGAGGATGAGATTGCACCATCTCAGGTGCGAGACAGACAGATGGAAGAGGCCCAAAGAGGCTTGGGAGGAGAGAACTTGCATGTTTTGTAGGATGTGCGCAATTTAAACCGAATGACACTTTCTCACAGAATGCGCAACCTATGACGATATTCAAGCTAGATATGAACCATCTTTAAAAGTGGACAACATGATCGATTTATTTGAAGAGGATATGGTCAACCAAACTGCTGGTTTGCTGGTCAAGATTCATAAAAGAAACTCGAAGATGAAAAAGAATATGGAAATTATTTAAGGTTGAGAGTTTCATTAGTCCTTAGAGTGTTTAGTCTAGTAAAGATCATTAAAATCATTCATTCTTTCATTCATTCAATAAATTTTCTATGATACAATCTTACTTTAATTTTTTTACACAAAATATGTCATTACAACAATACAGCCATCAAATTTATGCCCGGCTAACGACTTACCCACAGGAACAGTAGCGTTGTACTCCTATGGATTTCTCTTCCCATTGAATTTGGGTTAAAAATGCATCCAGCGTGCTCGATTTAACAGCTGTGTGATTAACCTGGTACTAACACAGCTTCTAAACACCTTGTACATTCAACCAACTAGTGGTTATGGCAGTCACGCTTCCAGCCTTTTCATTTTAACGACTCAAACAAACACCAACAAAAACAGAGTCTGGAGCAGCAGAGGCCAAAGTCATCCACAGCAGGATCCAGCCTTATAGAGCCTGTAGCGCTGTGTTTCAGGCAGAGATAGGGCAAGGGATTCGAAAGATCCACAAAATGGTGAAGATCTGCTGCATTGGGGCAGGCTACGTGGGTGGGCCGACAATGGCCATGATAGCGCTGAAATGCCCAGAGATTGAAGTTGTGGTGGTGGATATATCTGTGGCGCGCATAACGGCGTGGAACAGTGACCGCCTCCCGATATTCGAACCCGGATTGGACGACGTGGTGAAGGCCTGCCGCGGCCGCAACCTCTTCTTCAGCTCGCAGGTCGAAAAGCACGTCGCCGAAGCCGAGATCGTCTTTGTTTCCGTCAATACGCCCACCAAAACGCGCGGCTTGGGCGCCGGTAAGGCCGCGGATTTGACCTATTGGGAGTCGGCCGCGCGCATGATTGCGGATGTGTCCAAGTCTGATAAGATCGTTGTCGAGAAATCCACCGTTCCGGTTAAAACAGCGGAGGCGATTGAAAAGATTTTGACGCACAACAACAAGGGGATTCACTTTCAGGTACCGGATCGGTATTCCCAGGCCCCTTTATGTTTTTTGACAAAATTTGTAACCAGCAGATGTGAAAATTGGTATGAAAATTAACACTTCTAGTAAACGCTTGCCAGAGCCATGCTTTCACTTGTTAGCAGTTTGTTTATGCTAGTAGATCAAGCATCAGGATATTTGTAATCCCTTTTGCGATGAAATAATGGTATCTTTAATGAGATCCATGGTGTGTGAGAGTAAATGTAGCAGTTTCCTTTTAGGAGGGTAGTAAGCCTGGAACAGATCAAGGGTCAAGATATTCATTTACCCATTTGGTATGGAATATCGTTATCTTTAATGAGATCCATGGTGAGTGGGAGTAAGTGTAGCAGCTCTCTTTAAGGTCTAGGCTTAAACAGGTAGTACGCTGATTGTTTTTTGTAGTTTGGGAAATCTTAAGTCCCAAATAACAAATAATGTTGATACTGTTTACTTTGGGCCTTATTCGAGCTTGTGTCTACGCCAGTCTTAAGTTTAGGCTGTACTTAATGTTATGTTTTAGGTAGCATATAATGGAGGGATATTACCTTTATTCTTTGGGCCTGATAGTTCCGGTATTTAGTTTGTTATTTCATATTTGTTGCCTCAAATAAGAAATAATGTATTGGGCCTTTGGAAGTCGTCTCTACAGCCAGCCTAAGTTCGGACTCAGGCTAATTTTATAATTTAGTTAATATGTAATAGAAGGATGCTACCTTAATTCTCTGGGCCATAATAATTCAAGTATAGTGTCTGCTATTAGGGACAGCCGAAGCCCCGAATAATAAATACTGCCCATACTGTTTACTTAACTTTTGGGCCTTTATGTGAACTCATCTCTACAGCAGTCTAAGTTTTTGACTGCACCTAATTTCATGTTTTAGGCAACATATAATGAAGAGTAAGACTACCCTAAATTCTCTCAGCTGCAATAATTCTGGTACTTTCTTTGTTTGGGATATCTGAAGCTCTAAATAATAAGTAATGTGCATACTGTTTACTTTTGGGCCTTAACAAGAACTCATGCTTAAAGCAGTCTACGTTTCAACTGCAACTATTTTATGTTTTTGCTCATATATAATGGAGGGAGTCTACCCTTAATACTCTCAGCCATAATAATTTTGGTTCTGTTTACTTTTGGGCCTTCTTAAAGCTTGTCTCTACACCAGTCTAAGGTTTTAACATCACTCAATTTTATGTTTCAGGTGACGTAGTGGAGGGAGACTACCCTTAAGTCTCTTGAATGTAATAATTATTAATTCCATTTCGTTATTTAGGACACCCAAAGCCTCAAATAACAATTTTTGTGCATATGGTGTACTTTTGGGCCTTCATGGGAACTTCTGTCTACGTCAGTCTATGTTTTACTGCATCTAATTTTGTGTTTTAGGCGACAAATAAAGGAGGGACACTACCTTAATTCCCTTGGCCATAGTAATTTCAGCACTTAGCATATGAGCCAGCTTATATGTCTCTGTATTTAAAATTATATACGAAAATAATTCTCAGAGGTAATTCACCAGCTGAAAACTGCCTTCCATTTGGTAAAACGTCTTCATTCAATCCCCCCTTCTCTTCAGTCGCACTATCCTTCGGGGTTATTTGTGGATATTATTAATATTTTCTTTTCACTTCTACTAGCTGCTCAAACTATCCTTCTTTAACAAAGCAAAGTTGTCATTTTCAAGATAAAGATTCCATCCATTCCTATAAATTTATTGCAATGAACCTGTGAGATCACCCATGCATTGCAAATAGGGATTGAATGCCTCTCTATGTGACCACCACCTACCCAAATGTAGTGTACCTGTTATTCTAGTAGAGAGTGTTGCCTCTCCACGAGATCCCTGCCTATCCTGAGATCTTGGCCTAATCTGAATCTGGTGCAATTAATATTTTAGATGATGTCGCCCCTCCATGAGACCCCTGGCTAACCTAGATGTGGTGCACTTGTTTTAGTCTTTAGGTGATATTGTTGTCTTTCCATGAGACCCTTCTTAATCCGGAAAGTAGTGATGTATTGTTTTAGGCGACATTGATGCCCCCCCATTAGGATCTCTGCCTAATAGAAATGCAGTGTAGTTTTTGTTTTAGGTGATATTGTTGCCCCTCCATTGCTTTTCTATGATTTTGTTTCTCTACAGTTTCCTATTGTATTTCTTTACTTTGTCATAGGATTACTATGCCTATTAGCTCTTTTTCGTCTTTCCGATCAACTTTCTTTAATTTCTTTAAGATGCACCAGTTGTTCCTATTAAAAGATGCAATAAACATTCATATTGTATACTGTTAATCTCCTTTTCATGTTGGCTGCATTTTCCTTAGGCACCTCTATTATATATTTTGCAGTCCCTTCTAATCCTCCACATCATTTGCTTTACTTTGTTGGCACTTCTATTATACAATTCTTAGTTGTTTTCAATTTCAACTTCATTTTATTTAGACATTCCTATTGTATACTTTTTAGGTCCTTTTAATTCTCTGCAGCATTTTCTTTATGCAATCCTATTGTATACTTCTCAGATCTTTGCTTGAGATGCTCTAAACAATATCAGTATAGTTGCATTACTATAGTCTATAAATATATATTTACATAGTTGACTTAGGCATTGGCGTTAAAAAATTACTGTACACTTGTTGCTTAAAATTTTAGTTATTCTTTAGTTTTTAGAGATGCACCGGACACATCTGTTGTACATGATTCAAAACTGCATTTTTTAAGTTTTTCAGAGAAGTGCTCGATTTATATTCTTGCCATAATTTTCAGCTTTATATTCTTTACTTTGTTAGAGATGCCCAAGGCACTCGTATTATATATTTTTCAACTGCAGTCGTTCAGTTTATTAGAGATGCACTTGCTGCATCTGTTGTACATTTCCAACTGCATTTTGTTCAGTTTATTAGATGCGCCCGGCATTCCAGTTGTATATTTTTCAGCTGCAGTGTATTTGGTTTATTAGTGATGCACTTTGCACTCGTAAAGCATATTCTCAGCTGCATAATATTTACTTTATTAGACGAGCTAGGTACTTTTGTAGAGTTTTTAACTGCATTTTCTTAATTGTGTAAGAGATGCACTAGGCTTGTCTATTATGTATTTTTTGGCACATTTTCTTTACCCTGTTACAAATTACACTAAGCGTTCTCAATTATTATTTTTTGGTTCTTTTAAGTTGCTCACTATTTTTGGGCCACTTAAGGACGTCAATACCTAAATAACAGTAAATTTAATTTTCAGATCCTGTCGAATCCGGAGTTTCTTGCAGAGGGGACTGCCATAGAGGACCTGATGCGGCCAGATAGAGTTCTTATTGGGGGCCGTGAAACTGCTGAGGGACAGAAGGCTGTTTCGGCTCTTGCAGCAGTTTATGCTCACTGGGTTCCACAAGACCGCATCATTACCATGAATCTTTGGTCTGCTGAGCTGTCAAAGCTGGCAGCTAATGCCTTCCTGGCTCAGCGGATCTCATCTGTTAATGCTATGTCAGCGCTCTGTGAGACCACTGGTGCTGATGTGGCAGAGGTTGCATATGCCGTGGGCAAAGACTCACGCATAGGCCCCAGATTCTTGAATGCCAGTGTGGGTTTTGGTGGGTCCTGCTTTCAGAAAGATATTTTGAACCTGGTATACATCTGTGAGTGCAATGGCCTGGCAGAGGTTGCAAATTACTGGAAACAGGTAAGGGCATTTTTATATGCAATTTTTTGACAGTAGGTCAAAAGCTTTAGAAGTTTTTGAAATTCAGAGATCTCCAAATTTTTCTTTAATAACATTTACATATTTTAAATCTATGTGAAGGTATATCGGTCATGTTTTCATGAGTAAAGTATACCTTAATAATGAAAATTGCATTTTTATATATGAAAATCAAGTTTATGATACTATGATGTATCCATAGATTATCTTTAACTTCTAGAGGTTTTAGATCCTTGTTTGTTGGATCAGGACTTTGACCATAACCACATTCATGGTTGGGCTGTTATCAATGCTAATAGATAAAATATAGATAAATTTGAATTTGGTGGAGGTACTAGTTTTTCTTTGGAATCAAGCATAACCCTATTAGTGATTGGGGTGCCATCAATGCTAATAGGTAAAAATACAGATAAATTAGTTGTATTTCCTATGCTTTTCTTTGGAATTATGCAGAATCCATTCAAGGTTGGGGTGTCATCCGTGCTAATAAAAAAATAACATAAATTAGTTGTAGGAATTAATGTTTTTCTTTGGAATTATAGAGAGCTTTTTACAAAATCAGATTTGTTAATTGGTATTTGTTTTTCCATTCATGGTTGCGATTTCATCCATGCCAATAGTTAAAATGCACACATATTATATTAGTTGTAGGTCCTATGCTCTTTGGAATTATGCAGAGCTACACACTATTTGAAATAGGTTTGGGTATAATTATAGGCTTTTTTTTCCAGTTGGCTAAATACGTACTAAATCTTTAAGTATCAGATTTGTCGATTGATTATATTTTCGGATTTAATTTTTTTTCCTCTGTCGTTAGATCAGTGAAAGTGATATTGTATAATATTTTCTTTTGAAACTTTAATGTTTCTTTAGAATTAGACCAAATATGCTTGCATTAAATATAAATCTTTTGTCTTTCTATTTCCTTACTATTTGACAATGGACATGACTTAAATTGAAAATTACTGGAAACAGGTTGTGCACATCAATGACTACCAGAAATCTAGATTTGTGAACAGGGTGGTTTCGTCCATGTTCAATACTGTTTCTGGCAAGAAGATAGCAATTTTGGGATTTGCCTTCAAGAAGGACACAGGGGACACAAGAGAAACTGCTGCCATTGATGTGTGCCATGGCTTATTGGGTGACAAGGCACAATTGAGCATCTATGATCCACAAGTGACAGAAGACCAGATTAGGAGGGACTTAGCCATGAATAAGTTTGATTGGGATCACCCACAGCATCTGGTCCCCAGCAGCCCCACGGCCTCTAAGCAGGTGAATGTGGTTTGGGATGCATATGAGGCTACTAAGAATGCCCATGGGATCTGCATCTTGACTGAGTGGGATGAATTCAAGAGTCTGGATTATATTAAGATCTATGAGAACATGGAGAAACCTGCTTTTGTGTTTGATGGGCGAAATGTGGTTAATGCTGAGGAGTTGAGGAAGATTGGGTTTATTGTGTACTCTGTTGGGAAGCCCCTGGATCCATGGATCAAGGATCTCCCAGCTGCTGCACCCTCAATTTAGAGAGATTCAGAGGAGGACTAGTTGTTGGTTAACCTAGTTTAGATTCCTACAAATTGTGCCGAATCTCCTATTTATTTCAATTCTTGCTTCTTGGGTGGATATTGTATTCCATGGCATATGGTTAACTTTTCATCTGCTTCATCTATTACTTAAGGAACATGTACACCTAATAAGTATGGGGTGACGTTAGCCACAAGTCATACCAGTACAAAATTAAAACTAAATTTTTGTCCATGAAGTATCTGCTGAGAGGCATTTGTCATACAATGGCAAGAGGCAATGTTCATCAAGAACCAGAGCATTTTCTCTGGCTTAAAGTATTTGCTGAAGAATGAGGAAATTCTAAATTGGAAACTACTGGACTACTAGTTGTGACATGGGCGACTTTGGACATACAATCCTTGTATGTATAAAACAGTGGTTTTCTCAAAGTCAAGGAAAAGTTATGATTTTTCCCTTTTGATCAAGGGGAGAGGCAATACTAATGAAGAGTTGGAGCAGTTTCATTTGTATTGAGTTGCTATTTTGTAACTTTCATGGGCCTTATTGCTCCAGATGATTGAATATGAGGCGTGTCAGTTGAAATCTTTCTATCTTCTCGTTAACAGATGAATTGTAATTTGTGACACTATCTAACCATTTTGAAAAATTGGTTGCTTTTTGAGTTTTTATGACAAAATAATCTATATAGCAACATCTTTTTCTTATTTATGGTTTTAAGGCTATCGGTTCACGTTTGACAGATTTTGGTTTGACCTTTCTCGTGCTAAGTGCTGCCAAATCTTTTATATGAGACTGTATGATCTAAAAGAACATTGGTGCATCAATACATGATTATTGCTTTTTGCAATTTAGTTAAATTCTTCCCATTCAGAACCATAGAATATTCACTTCTATGTCTGGAGACTGGAACACATGCACGGAAGAAGTGTGCAGCAATATTTGAAGCGTGTCTCACAATAGCTTAAAAATCAGAACTATTTCCTTAGTACTAAAATATGATGGTTGAATATGAGGTGTGTCAGTTGAAATCTTATCTATCTTCTCGTTAACAGATGAATTGTGACACAATCTAACCATTTTGAAAAATTGGTTGCTTTTTGAGTTTTTATGACAAAATAATCTATATAGCAACATCTTTTTCTTATTTATGGTTTTAAGGCTATCGGTTCACGTTTGACAGATTTTGGCTTGACCTTTCTCGTGCTAAGTGCTGCCAAATCTTTTATATGAGACTGTATGATCTAAAAGAACATTGGTGCACCAATACATGATTATTGCTTTTTGCAATTTAGTTAAATTCTTCCCATTCAGAACCATAGAATATTCACTTCTATGTCTGGAGACTGGAACACATGCACTTAAGAAGTGTGCAGTAATATTTGAAGCGTGTCTCACAATAGCTTAAAAATCAGAACTATTTCCTTAGTACTAAAATATGATGATTGCTTTCTGCAATGAAGTTTTTTGAGCTTATTCTTTGTGTAAAGTTTTTCTTGCTTATCTAGCAGAAACATAGAGAGTTCCCTTATTCTTTTTGGAGAGGATTTATATATTTCAGTTCTATGTCGAGAACAAAGGCAAGTATAAGTAGCAAATGAAAGTAGCATCTTTGGATCTCAAGTATTTTATCAAGAGCTTTTGCAAATTCATATTGGAAAAAGCAGCAGTAGTGCTACTAGTCCTTTTTTATAGTTCTCTGCGTACCAAGGGAAGTGACTTCTAGATGAACTTCTTTGTCTTTGGAAAGCACCGCTGTGTCATTTCCTGTTATTGACATAGGCCCCTAATAAATTTGTTGTAGGATTTAACCCACAAGTCTTAACAGCTCCAAATAAAAACCAATCTTTTGGAATTCAAATATGTCATTCCCAAAAGTTTGCCTGCCAAATTGATTCGGGGCAGCGTTGGGGAGTATGCCCCTCCAGGAAGCTACCTTTTATTCAAGACCTGCGAAAAATTTACAAATGTTAGAGAATATATATATATATATATATATATATATATACATTCAAAGGTTAACTAATAGTTATATCATTCAACATGTAATTATAAGAACTAACACTTTGAAGAGAAATAAGGATAGGGTTTCCCCTTATAGTGCTATGCTTTAGAATGCCGAATATTTGCTTGGAATAATGCAAAGTACCTGAGTGGAAGTGGAACTGTTTCATCAGCTAAGACGCAATTCTTTCAAAAGATAAAGACATCTGTCATAACCCTTGCGAGACATCTTCACTCTACTGCCAGAAGATAGTTATTTCTTTATTAACTTGGAAACTTTCAATATGTCCTCTTTTTCTTTGATTGAAAAAATCAGCAGTTATGTTTACGATGATTAGGGTCTCTTGTTTATTATCCTCAGTCATTATTAACAACCAAGTTATTACTACAACTACTTAGACAAGCAAACTTGCATAGAAACCCTTAAGCTGTCATGCAAGTCACTTTGAAATTACAATTGGGACCTAGTGACTTAAGAAATGACCTAAAGTCACTTATAATATAAGAACCTTGTTGCATGGGCCATAAACTCAATGCAAAAATGTAACACTGTGCATATTTAATTTCTTTTTCAGCTAGCAATGGCTTATTCTTGCTCGAATGTTATGGCCAACTTGCAAAAGGCTTCTACTTGTCAATGATTTTACCCGAAAATGAGCGAGATCAAGTGGTTTGATTTCTCTGTAATTAAGACATTGTCGAAGGATGAGACAATTAATTTGCACCCTCTTTGTTTTTAGTTCTTCCATGTAATGTTCTTTATTAGTGATGTTTGGAGAGAGATCCCATGCCTCCTTTATGAATGCTTTGGTAATGGTTGCAGTGATGTTTGGAGAGAGATCCCATGCTTCTTTATGAATGCGTTGGTAATGGTTGCAATTAGGTAGAAAAGAAGTGAATTTGTTTGTATTGTTGTGAATTTGAAGGAAAATATATTCTATTCTTCGAAGTGAAATAAATCTCCAAATTATCTTAAAATGTTGCACTATAGAGTTGGAACATCAAGACAACTTCACTCGACCTCGATGAATTTATCTGATGAGCAGCAAATAGTGGACATGATCTTTCATGAACACTACAACAATGCTGAAACATAAAGAACCATTCTAATGTTGCCACCCATCTTGATTTCATAAAAATGAGATTGGGGAATCCATTATCTTTTGAGAGTAATTTTCATCTAACTACATTTTCCAAGGGTTTGAAGGAAGTTGGCGAGCTTTCCAATAAAACTTGAGTTACATCTCACAAGGACAATTTATCTTTGTGTAAGTTAGAAGGTTTTAAAAATATTCCCTTATATCTTGCATCCGATCTAAACTTCTATAGAAAATATGTAAAAACATATGTAAAAGCGTAAACATACACCTCATAATATTAGGATTACATGAGAAAATCCTTTTGTTATTACAACTCTGAACCTAATTTATAGGCAATGGAAACCATAAATGGTTTTTAACATAGTGTTGAAACTACAATAGGTATGGTGCCCAAGTTTGGTCCAATTTCCAATGCCACGTATGAAGATTCCAACAAAGATACTAGTAAATAGATTGTCTCTTACAACTATCATAATTTGCCATAATATTCTACCTAACTTGTTGCCCAATTTTTTTTATTTCAATTCACTAAAAATGATAATGTCTGATGTGTAAATTTTTGTTATTATGCTTGTCAAGATTTCAAAGTAACCTTCTTATATGCTTTGACATATCATGAACATATGTCATGGTATCTCAAAAAAATAAGGCTTTCCAAATATGCTATGAATAACATCTTTTATGACAACTTACAACACTCCTTGCCAAACACCATTAATTAGTGAAATATATCACCACAAATCCTAGTGCCTCATTAGGTAGAGCACAATTTAAATAGTGATTAATATAATAATTTGTAGAAAAAATGCTAAAGAATTATTAAATTGAAATTGGATTTTGCAAGGTCGAAACACCTTATTTTCCAATATTTTCCCACTTGTTAAATACCTTGCAAGAGCCAAAGAGAAACATATGTCATTGAATCTAATTGCTAGTGGCCAAAAGGCCCACAAGTTTTTAACACCAACTAAATTTCTTTGTGCTCATGAGCTTGGTTAAAGCATATCTAACATTAGTCAAAGCTTGTTTATTATTTAATTTCACTGTTTCATCTTTTGACCATATCTCTAACAAAACGAAATTACACATCTATGCACTTGGTCCTTGCATCAAATGTTAGTCTATTTGATAAATAAGTTGCACTCTAATTATTACAACAAAGACTATATACAACTTAATTTAACCCCACATCTAGACACAATCTTTTCAATCAAATGCCTTTTTTACAACATGAGTAACTTTTGTATACTTAGCCTCAATAATGAACAAAGAAACCATAGCCTATTGCTTCCTTATCTAACTAATTGTGCCATTGAATAAGGTAAACATCTAGCACTCATGAGTCTTTTGTTGTCAACATCTACAATCCAATTTGAATCCACATAACCATGAATATCAAGTGAATGTTTGTCTCTTGTCAAACTACCATGATAGTGCATGGAATACTTTGAGGTATCCCATAAATATCTCAAGACTCCCTTAATTGAATTCTAATGAATCTTTCTAAGATAAAAATCTATTGAGAACTCTAATTGCTTGGATAATGTTTGGTTTACTAGAAACCATAGTGTTGGGCAATGTGTCTCTTTTACTTGTGTTTTGCTCTCATTTTTGAATTTGACCATATTCAACAAAAAATGAGAACTAATTTGAGAGATCTTCAAGAAGGTCCCATTATATAAAAAATCCCAAGTATTCTTCCTCTTTATCCTCTATGGTGTATTAGTGCATTGGAGGTTGCAAAGATCCCAAAATTTCCAAGTGCGAGTTGTTTTCTTGTAATTTCTCTAAGGTTTGGCACGATGTTTGAGTTTGAGAGTTTCCCAACCCAACATCTTAGCATGCCTTTCCACCAAACTTCCCATTTCCTTCAATTTTGGAATTTTAGGCTTGCTTAGGCATTCTAACATGCATTTCCTGCAAACCCCTCTTTTCCCTTCCATTTCAGAATTTCAAACTTGCTTATCTTGGCATGTTAACATGTCTTTCCATCAAATTGCCGTTTTCCATTCCATTTGTGGATTTATGATGCAAAAGGTCATCCCTCCTGCTTCTCAAAAATCATAAACAAACATTACGAATTGCAACTAAAACGAAAAACAATCTCGTTCATTCAACAATTGATCTTGTTGTCTTTGTTTTCTACCATTCACTATGCACTCTTCTTTATCCACACAATTCTTATTCCCTTTCTGCATATTCTTATTCACCATTACTCAAGTTTCTTCCCCCGCTTGAAGAGCTTGACACCCCTTCTCCAAGCGTTTCAAGTAATTGCCCTGTTTTGGCAAAGGTTACAGAATTGAACTTCATGCATACCAATTTTTGTTTTCTTGAAAGTGTCTAAAGCCTTTTCCACAAATCTATTGTGTGTATGTCTTGCTATCTACGTGCCAGTGTTTCTTTGAGACATTCTATTAATAAGTTTACTTGTCTTGTATATGCTACACGCACACGCACACGCACATGCACACGCGCGCGCGCGCACACACACACACACATGCATATTTGCACACATATACACACATATGTTGCCCTACTCTTCGCTAGGGAGAAACATACTGATTAATTAAGAATTCTGCTAGTATTCACCCTCTATAATAGTATGTAGATGGATGCTTGTACTATGATCTTCTTCCTTGATGGTGGACTTATTTGCTTAGCCTTCAATAGAGAAAAGAAGCTTGATCCATGGAAAAGATTGCCTTTAAAATGCCTTTGAATGGTTGAGATCTTGCTTGAGAACGCTTCGATGCAAAATTGTAGAAGAGCTCTTGAATTCTTATGTTTTGATTGTATATCTCAAAATTTGGAGAGATAGGTTGGTTTTATACCTCTCACAATATTTCAAGGCTCAAAACTTGTTGGAAGCCAATGGAAATCTTGAAATCCCGCTTAATCAATGAGACAAGCTCCTGATTTGAATTTCGGGAAAAATCCAGGAAAGAGGCCGGCCTAGGCAACCCCTTCTTGCCAAAAAGCGATGAAACTTGTTTTGGGAGTTAGGAGTGTGGAGAGAAAGCTGAAAATGTAGGTGGTGTGGGACTAGAGTGCCTAGAATCAATGCAAGAGCCCATACATGCTAAAATGGGGCCTAATTGAGCATCTAATTATAGGTACTTACAATTTAGGATAATACATTTAGCACCCACTTTAGCGAGAGTATGAGTCCACCTCATGCTCATAGTAAAGAAAAAGAGAGGAAGAGAGAAAGGGAGAGAAATGATCACAGGAAAAACTTCAAAGAGCTAAGACATCACTATGTTTAAGGACACAAGCCCCCAAATAAAGGATCTCAACTCAGCCAACAACGTGCAAGGGCACAAAAACAAAAACAAAAAGATAAAATAAAAAAGATAAAAAAGACAAGAAAAAGGGTTAGTATTTGAAAACAAACTCCAAATCAACTAGTTGAAGAGACTTCGATCAAGAAAATGTCTCAACCACTAGCATCACGTTCGAAAAGCTATTTCAAAAGCATGAGTGGTCGCATTGAAAGGGAAAGAGCACTGGTAAAGACAAGACACAAATCCATGATCTAACCCACTAGAAAAGCTATGAGAGCTTGGAGAGAAAGAGAGAGACCATGAATCCAACACTACAGCAAGTCGTGTTATGCTAGGTGATCCATGAGAGAGAAGATGAGGACAGAGTAGAAAGACTAGCAAAGCTATGAGAGCTTGGAGAGAAAGAGAGAGACCATGAATCCAACAATCTAGCAAATCATGTTATGCTAGATGATCCATGAGAGAGAAGATGAGGAAAGAGTAGAAATGCTAGCAAGTTGTATTATGCTAGTTCCACTCATCCAAGAGGAGAGCGAAGGTGGAATTGATGGTCTAGCAAGCTATGTTATACTAGTCAACTCTAATTTGAAAAATACAAAGGAATAGGTTAAATAGTCTAGCAAGTTGTACGATGCTAGTTCAACCAATCCCACAAGATGACCAAGAAAACATTATATCCAAGAAAATATGAAAAAACACATAGGACGACGTAGCCAAAAGAAAACATTCTCCTTAGGGAATTAGCAAAAGGGAGATTAGTCCTACGGAAAACATAATCTCCACAGGGATCCATGAGAGGGATTAGTCCTCAGGAAAATATAGTCTCCTTAGGGATCCATGTGGGGGATCAGTCCCAAGGAAAGCATAGTCTCCTTAGGGATCCATGAGGGGGATCAATCCTAGGGAAAGCATAGTCTCATTAGGGACTCATGATGAATAGGGCTACATAATGTACAAGGAGGTTGCATGTATGCCCCCTCCTTATGATGGCGACATAGGACTATTGTGGCATCATAAGGAAAAGAGAACAATGATACCTACTTCCAACAACAAGAAGATATCCTTAAAACAATAATATATACCATAACCTTAGCGAATAGGGAAGGCCCTTGTTAGCTAAGGAATAGATAATTGTGAAAGAATATCAACAAGTGGGAAGAGACCCTTGAAAGGAAGAGATCTTGGCTACAAGACATCTTATACCTTCAAGATGAGTTCATGAACAAAGATAAAATATTCAAGATAAAGAGGGGGAAGAGAACAAGAATGCATCCTTTTAGCCCCCTATTGCTAGGTGAAAAAGGGAATCTTGATCAAGGATGACACACTTTAAGCCTCCAAGTAAGGGTATTTGTTTAGGATGAAAATACTTTTACAAATAAGGAAAAGGTTATGATCAAAGATACACACCTCTTGCATAAGAGAGAATCCTGAATCAAAATAAACAATTCTATAGAAGAAAAGAATATCACATGATAAACAAACACCATTCCACCAAGGAAAGTGAATCCTTAGAGAGAGACATGAAAGACAGAAAAAATTCTTGCACCCCAATCACTATGCATACTAAGCTAGTAATCAATTATAATAGATAGACACTTCTAAGCAAGGAAGGGATCGTAAACAAGGATATCAATCCCCTAAAGAGAAAGATCCTAGGACAAAACAAGTCTAACAAGGAAGGATATCACATTAGAATAGATACACATAACAAAGAGATAATAGATCTTTTGAAAAAGGAAAAAGGAACACCATAGAGTCCCTAAGTGAAATATCTTTGAAGCATGAAAAAGATTGTAAACAAAGATGAAAGTTCTTGCATAAAGAAAATATTTTAATACTATAAAAAATATGCCATTATTAAAGATACAAACCTACAAAGGGAAAATGGATCCTATGCAAGGAGGAGAAATTGAAAGGTAAAATGATGTCACATCATGCATTCTTAGTGGAAAATCAATTACAAGAGATATACACTTCCAAAATAGGAAGAGATTGTAAACAAGGTTATCAATCCTGTAAAGAGAAAGATCCTCCACAAACAAGTCCATGCATGCAGGGACATTGCAATATAAGAGGTTCAACCAACAAAGAGATAAGGGGTCTTATAGAAGGAGATGAGTAAGATAGCTGAGAGACCTTTCCCCCCAATGGAAAGAACCTATTACGCTACTCACAATGAACATCATGCAAAACAAAGAATCCCCAATGAAGTAAGCTACAAAGATTACATGATGGAGAATAACATAATAGGAAAAAGGAATGTTAAGGTATGTTTGGGACATCAAGAAAAAGTATAAGATGTGATGGTAAGCAAAAGAGATCTATCTACTAAATCTTGAACAAATTTTCTAAATTCAACACGATCAACAAGAGAATGTTTATCACTTTATGAAAACGACAATAAAAAACACGATTCTTCAGAAATTGTCTAAAAGTAAAATGAATATTAGTATCATCTTTAAAATTCCAAAAGATTCTCCCAACAAAATCCAGACAGTCATCAATAGGAGGTGTAAACAATAGAAGGTGTTGGTAAAAGAATTTTTAGAGGAGGTTTTCGTTGTGATGAAGAAGAATTAATAGGATACAAAGAAAAAGGCAAAATGGTGTCTTGAGATATAAATCGTAGACCACATCTAGTGACTTCTTTAGGAGGATCTATAGGGATGTTTATACCTTGTTGATTAATACAAAGACCTTGTCCATTATAACCTTATTGAGTACTAATTTCATAACCCACATTGTAATTATCTTTTAATGTAGATAGAGAAGGAAATTCATCTTGAGGTTTATGGAAATGTGTTGTATACGAATGAATAGGAAGAGAATTGTTATCTTTAGGGAGATTAGGATTCCTATCATTTTTCTCATCTTCGTTTGGTGGGGAAGAAGGTTATCAAGATCTTCATTTTTACTCAATGTTATTTTTGAATATAAATCATCAAGAAAATGCTTAACATTAGGATTATGAAAAATACTTTAATAAAAATAGGAACGTTTTAAATCATCTAAAGAAGTGCATAAACTAGCTTCCTAAAGTTCATCCATTAAGGTGGGTTTAGGAGGAAAGGATCTAGGTCTCACCAATATGGGATTGCTACGGGCATGATCTCTATATTCATGATTAATAGACACCCTAGGATAAGGATTAAGGCGATTTATTTCAATTTTATCTTTAGGTTCATTATTTTCAACATAATCCATGCACTTTGTTAAAAATCTTATGAGAAAAGTACGTGAAATATGGATAAAAGTCTTCAAATATACTTTGTAAGTTGGAAGAATATTTGAAATTCTCGTTGTGCTATATGGAAGAGCACCATAAAGGAATACAAACACCATGAAATACAAGGTAGTAGTATCCACTCCATATGATTGATAAATAGAAGTAAGGAGAAATGTAACAACATGAGATATCACACACCAATCTAACTTAGTAAACTACGTGATGAAAATGAAAACTACCAAAATCAGATCTAAGAATGCAATATATGGGATCAAGATAACAAATCAAAATGGAAATGTCATGTGTTAGTTTCACCAAAATGTAAAATAAGAAAAAATGGGGTTAAGGGGGATTGATCCTATTTCCTACCATACATTAGAAAGGAGAGACAACCCAATAGTCTTAGAAGGGTCCAATTGTTGAATGGATATTAACTTTCCTTCACTAATATGGAAAAATGACAGGGAGATATGAGAACTGGGATAAAATGGAGGAAATGATTGACTTTTTGTGCACACAGACTGACAATAAACAAACAACTTTGCATGGACACTGGAAACATCAACCAAAAGATGAAACTAACCTATGATTTCAGTTTGATGCAACTTTGGAAGGAGGAAGTCCCCTGGTTCGACTTGTTCACTGCACTTTTGACTAAATTCAGTTGTATACTATTCGTGAGGTCCTAAACTTCCCAGATTAGAGATAGTATGAATGCCACCTATACCTGCACACATAAAAAGAGGACATTGCTGTGTAGAGAGAGATTTGCCTGAGTCAAATCCTAATATAAAATCAACCTTGAAATGAAATGAAATAAAAGAGAGCATGCTATCATAAAACAAAGGCTAGATCTGTAACATGAAGTGTATTACACCTTGGCAAAATGCAAATGCCTCTTTGAATGTGATCAAGTGTGTTGATGCAATAATTTTGATTCCACACAAAAACCCAAAAGAAAATCATGGAAGACAAAAACCTTACATAATAGATGTAGTTTTCCACAATGCTTGATGGAGAGAAAAATGGAAAACTTGAAGAGTTGAAGAGTTGAATGCTTGAATGAATGTGAATGCTTAAATGTATGTAGATGGATGCTTGTACTATGATTTTATTCCTTGTTGTTGAACTCCTTTGCTTAGCCTGCATTAGGGGAAAGAGACATGATCCATGGAAAAGATTGCCTTGAAAATGCCTTAGAATGCTTGAGATCTTATTTGAGAATGCCTGGATGCAAAATTGTAGAAGACCTCTAGAATTCTTATGATGCTATATGCTTGAAATCTTGATAGTATATGTCAAAATAAGGAGAGATAGGTTGCTTTTATATCTATCACAACATTTTGCGGCTCAAAATTGAAAGGAGGTCGACGAGAATCTAGAAATCCCGCTTAACCAATGAGACAGGCCCCCGATTTGAATTTCAGGAAAGAACTAGGGAAGAGGTCCACCAGGTAACCTCCTCTAGAGAAGAGGTCGTCTTGGGCGACTTCTTCCTGCCAAAAATGGTGAAACTTGTTTTGGGAGTTGGAAATGCAGAGAGAGCCAAAAATATAGGAGGTGCGGGGCTGGAGTATCAGAAATTATGTGGGAGCCCATGCATGCTAAAATGGAGCCTAATTGAGCATCTAATCATATGTACTTACAATTTAGGATAGTATACATAGCTTTGTATTATTATATCATTATTAGGGATAATGTTAGAGTTAGTGTTACGTTTAGTTTTATGGTCAGGGTTTGCATCATAGTTAGTATTATGGTTAGGCTTTAGTGTTAGGATTAACATTATGGTTTAGTTTTGGGCTGTCGTGAGGTTTAAGATTAAGATTAGGAGTATGGACATGAATAAAGTTTAGGGTCATTTTTAAGGTCAGGATTTACATTATAGGTAGGGTTAGGATTATGAGTATGATTAGAATTATTAATTTATATTATAGTCAATTATCAAATTGTTTTTATATTTTATAATGAGAGACTTAAAGCAATATTGATGCCATTTTCTTAATGCACAAGTCGATTGCTAACATGTCTAGAGTTTTGTACATAGAACAATTACTTAATGAACTCCTTTGTATGAAAGTAGTTGATTTGAATTAGACAATGAAACTATGGTCTATATATTGATCAAGATATTCCTTCTAATTGTTGGGCTTCAATTTTCTGACACGAATTTATGATAGTTTTTCTCTAATATTATGATTCATTTATACCCTTTAATGCATTCTTCAAGCCTTAAAATGAAGAAAAAGGCAAGGGTTTGCATACTCTTATATAGATTAAAATTCAGCCCTGAAGCATGATTACCAAAAGAATCTAAAAGAATTCGGTGAGTAGCGTGTACTTGCAAAATGACTTTAGGAAAGGTGTAAAGAAATCAACCAATGATGGAGAGGGAAGTCAAAAGGGGTAATTTTGAGTATTGCTTGCAAAATAGAATGTTTTTATTTAACTAAATAGATTGTGACAATTGATACAAGTTTTCAAAAATACAAAACAATAAATGTTACAAACAAAACAACATTCAACAAGTTTTCAGAAAATGCAAAATATCAAACCTAAGGTAGAATTGGCTTTAACATATTTTTTCGTTGTGAATTATAAACCTCACTAATTTGTAAAGCGCATAGATTTGCAAGTGCCTAGAAACAACGTACATGAAGACATACACATACTGGCTAGATTGTGTACTAACACTAGAAAGTAAAAGGAATTTGAACAACTTGAGATTAAATTGAAATGTGGACGCTTGAAGAAGATAAATAAAACCATAATGCATCTACCATTGGTTTCTAACTAAAGAATATAAATAATTTGGAGTGCATGGGGTGCAATCATGTGTAATTGAAGACTCTTGACTTCTAAAAATTTCACATTTTCCAATTCCTCAGATACGTTTGTAATTGTCACACCATCTTATAAGTGCTTTAAATTTCATTTATTGTGTAACTGTAGGCAGTGCAAATGTCTCAATTCTTAAATCTTATTTCTATTGTAATTGTAGATAGTTCAAATGTCAATATTTTAAATTTTATTTTATAATTGGTGGTAGTGCAAATGTTAATATTTTAAATTTTATTTATTTTATAGTTGTTGATAGTGCAAGCTTTCAAATTGAATGGGAGATCTATTTATTGATAGATGTTTTTACATCCATATGTGACTGTAGAACGCCTCTCGAAATAACTAGGGAAGTTGTTATTACAACATTTGACAAATTTTTTTTATGATTTGAGGGATGTCCATGCTCCATTCCAAAGCTTCCACTTTAACGTAGGTTGTGATGTTGCATGCATAAGGTTGTGGCAACTAACTTGCGCTAACATATTGCATTTTCTTGAAAGATGTAGGATTCACCAGGGTACTCCTGAAATAGACATGTCGGGTAGGAATATTTTTTGAGTAGAACTCACAAAATAGAGTTAGATAATAGGATTACCCTTTTAGGTTGTCAACAACCTGCAACAAACTCCATTGTTGTGTTAGGTACACAAAATGACTTCTTTTTTTCTTCTCTTCTAGCATCTCCCAAGAACAACCATCATCCTCCTCTTGCAATTTTACTCTCTACTCTTCTCTCCTCTTGTGGATTTGTCTCCATCATTTATCATCCACCTTTTCCAAAGTTTTTCTCTTCTATTCTTCTCCTTTGTGGGATCCAACCCACCATTATCAAGCCTCTTGCACCAAATAACCATTGCACTCTCCTCTTTAGTGGATTCAATCTAACACAAATCGAGCACCTCCACCAAGTTTCACCTACAAAATCATCTACCGCTTCCACACACAAACATACTATATATCCATACAAATATGCAACTACACATACTTTGCACTTCTCTCAACAATATGTATATCAAATTTACACTATATAGAAAAATAAGAATTTACCTCTAGTTTTGCAATGCCCTCTTCTCTTACCGCAAATACAACTTATTTAGTTAGCTAATCTTCTTTCTCATTTTCTTCACTCAAAACAATCTCTTTTGCAAACAATATACCGCCTTCATCAGGCTCTTGATCAACCTCTACTAAACCCTCTAAATCCATGTTAGGAAATTCTTCTGCTACCTCACTCTGTGGGGTACTTTATCCTCCACCACACTCTCTACTTTCACTCATCAACTGATGGTCCACCATGACCATTTCTCTTTCCTTCTCTTTTAATTCTTCACCTCATTTCTTTTCTTCTTTTTACTTTTGTGGGCTACTACCAAGTCTTTCTCCTTCTAGTTGCAACTGTCCTTTTTCAATGGAATTTCCACATCTAATAACTCTTCCCAATATCTTATGGGTCTCCTCATGATCCACCCCATCTTCTTCTTCAAACTCATCCTTTCCTTATCTGTTGCAATCTTTCACTCACAATTCACTTTTCTTTTAGGAATTTACACACTTGCACAATGATTTTTCTTGAGCTCTCCATAATCACTTCACACTTTCAACTCTCATGAATTGTCCCTCTCAATACTCAATTGTTCAGGTTTCCTTGCATTCCTGCAACAATTCTCCTGAGCTTCTCAGACAACTCTACCGCTTCAAATTTTAATCACAAGTCTTGGTGAAGAAACTACATGCTCAAGAACTTAGGATCTGATGCCAATTGATGTAAGAGGTTCCCTCTCCTTCAACAAATTTCTCAAAACTCACAAAAAACATTAATGCTTGCAAAAAAATAAAAACAATCCAATTCATTCAACAATTGCATTTACATCTACAAATATAGCCTTCAATGACTTATCTCATTCTCATTGATCTTTCTCTCTTTGTTTTCTTCCTTCCCTATTCACTCTTCTTTATCCTCAAGAATCCTTATTCCCTTTTTTCATATCCTTATGTAGTTTCCTCTTTCTTCTTTTATGCAATTATTTCAAGCTACACACCCCTCCTCTGCTTTTCTACTCTCCCTAACTTAACTTTTCTTATGGTTTGTCATCCACTCCCTTCCACACTCTCCTTTCTGTTGTTTCCTATGTGCTACTTCTTTTCTATCTTACTCTTCCATGAACCCTCCTCTTTCTTCCATCATCCTCCTATCTCATTATCCTATAGGATTCTATATCTGTTACTGGCAAAGGTTGTAGAATTTGGCTTTACACCGACTAATTTTGGTTTTCTTGAAAGTGTCTAAAGCCTATTCAACAAATCCATTGTGTGCATCTACTGCAACCAAAGTAATCTATAGGCCAGTGTTTCTTTTAGATATTCAGTCAATAATTTCACATGTCTTGTTTATGAACACACACACACACACACACGCACACACACACACACACACGCACGCACGCGCGCGCGCGCACACACACGCACACGCACACGCACACGCGCGCACACACACACACACACACACACACACAGACAAAGGGGAAATTGTGAGTACAACATCTGAAAATTATTTTTATGATTCGAGGGATGTCCATGCCCACTCCAAAGATTCCATTTCAACATAGGTCACGACGTTGGAAGCATAAGTTTGTGGCGATTGGATTATACCAACCAATTGAATTTTCTTTAAAGATGTACAACTTTCCTAGGTGCTCTTGCACCAGACATGTCGGGCAGGGAATATTTTGTATTAAACTTACATAATGAAGTTAGATAATAGGATTACCCTTTTAGTTTATAAACAATCTATAAAAAACTTCATCACTGCGTCTGGTACACAAAATCATGTTGTTTTCCTTCTCTTCCAATATATCGCTAGAACAACCATCATCCTTCTCCTACAATTCCGCTCACTACTTTTCTCTCCTCTTGTAGATTTGCATCCACAATTTATCATCCCCTTTGCCAAAACCTTTCTCTTCCACTCTTCTCCTTTTTAGGATCCAACCCACCATCATTTGATCTCCAAAAACTAACGTTTACACTCTCCTCTTTGATCCACCACAAACTGACCACCTCCACCAAGTTTCACTTTCAACATCCTCTATTTCTTCCACATGCAAACACACCATATTTCAGTACAAATTTGCAGATAAAAAATTCTTTGTACTTGTCTCAACAATATGTACATCAACATTCCAAAATGTAGCAAAATCATAATTTATGCATACGTCTACACTGTCCTCTTCTCTTACTGAACCAAGAACTTCTTCAAGGAGCTCATCTTCTTTCTTATTTTCTTCACTTGAAACAATCTCTTTTGCAAACAACATAGGCGATCTTTCAATTAGGTTCTCTATCAAACTCTACTATGACCTATAAATCCATGTTCTAAAATTATTCTCCCACCTTGCTCTATGAGGTATTATTTCCTCCATCACACTTTCTACTTTCACTCAACTTATGGTCTATGATGATAATTTTCTCCTCTCTTCTATCTGTTAGAAAGTGGCCAAGGATGTATAGCATATATGTTGTCATTTATGGCAACACTAATTATTGGTATGGTCACTTGGAGTACAATTCAGTTTTGGGTATCCAGTCTTGAAAAAATGACTAAGTCCACAACCAGTCTTCTGGATACAGTTGCACAATTTTACCTGGCAATTATAGTATATAGCGAGTTAAGTCATGCACACTTAGATGAAGGTAGTATGAAGTTTTGTATAGCTTCAGTTATGGTCACTTGTATTTTGAAGTTGTATGGAGCGAGTTACAACATGTTCTTGGCATGCGAAGACAATATAGAAGTAAAGGAGGGAAGATGAAAGGTCGCGATGATTGAGGGAGTAATGTGTGGATTCTAACAATGCTATTTTGGATTTTGGTCGGGTCCTATCATATCTTGATGGATGTGTAATCACCTATTTTGTGTTTACTCTTTGGTTATGTGTTGAACACGTTTTGTGATGCACTTGTGAGCCAATTGGACATATTATGTGATCGGGTATATAAGTAGATATGTTTTTGAGATGCGAGTATTAAGAAGTTGTGTGTGAATGCATTGTGATGTCAGAATAATGCAGAGGATATTACGAGATATAACTAGAACTATGTAAGCATAGAAGATGCTTGTATAGTTCATATTTTGTGATACTAAATTGTGAAAAGACAGTTTTGTATTGTAAAAGTAGTGACCTCCTTGTATTACTCCTAATAGGGTCTGCATCCTTTAACAAGGATATTATACTAAATGTAATATTGAGGTCCTAACAGGGACATTATAATCTTAGTGCATAATTTGTGGGTACCATCCCCACTGGGGTTTTCCCTTAACATGGTTTCCTCGTGAACAAATGATGGTGTTATGAGTTATTTAATTTATGCATGTGTTCTCTTTATTTCAGTCATTGCATGGTTAAGTTTGAATTGGTTAAAGTTAATTAAAAGTTCTACAACACTGATTCAACCCCCTCCTAGTGTTTCTTGATCCTAACAATTGGTATCAGAGCTTGAGGCCCTTGTAGATAAAGCTTAACAACTTGAGGGGGATCTTGATGGATTCAAATAGTTTAGAAGAAAATCTAGAAGCAGTACTTGAAGACCTGGATACGACTAATGCTAATAATGTGGAATTAAAGTTCAAACTAAGAAGAGATGAAGATTACATCAAGACACTTAAAGAAAAGCTTGAAATCTCAAGGAACAAAAGGCAAGAACTTGTGGAGAAGATATGGGAACCTAAAAAATGACTCATCGGATCTGATTGAACAACTTAAGCAGGAAAAGGAAGCATTGAGACATGAATGTGAAGTTACTACTTCACAGATGTCCAAGGAAATTCAACAAGAAAAAGATGAAAAGTACAAACTTGAAGAGACCTTGAAGAGTACAAATGTACAGATGGGAAAAATGCAACTTGAACTTGATGATGTTATAATCAAGTATCATGAGTTAGAAAAGTACAACTACATCATTAAAGGAAAACTTGTGTAGGCAAAGAATCATATTGAAAAACTTCATGCGAGCAGTGAAAAATTTGATAAATTGATGGAGAGACAAAAATCTAAAGGTGATATGATAGGAGTTGGCTTCAATGAAGCTGAATGTTCTAAATATCAAGAAACACAATCTGAAGGCAATACAGATAAGGACCCTAATCAACAAGAGGAACCCGATATAAAAACTAGACATTTCAAAGGAAGATGCTTTGGATGCAAAAAAATTGGTCACATGAAGAGGGATTGTAGAGGTAAGACTCCTTATAAGTCCTTTACTGGTTATTGTTTCAATTACTATGAATATGGGCACAAGAAGCCATAATGTAGAAAACTTGATCAATCATCGAAGAAGCAAGATTACATCAGTGAGGAAAGAACAACTAAGATCACATGTTACAAGTGAAACAACTTTGGGCACATTGAAAGAAATTGCAGATTGCAGGTTAATCAGAACAGAACACCACCTACATGTAATAAATGCAATAATCAAGGGAACATAGTGAAGTTTTGAAGATATAATGGACCAACGAGAAACAAGAAACCACCTACAATGATAAAGAAGAACATTGGTGACATTGGTAAGAGTATGGATGAGTATATAGATGAGTTCAATAAAAAGTTTGTAAAGGAAAGAAACAAGGACAATGATAAGGTATGGAAAGCAAAGAATCAAAGTGAGCCACAAGCTCAGGGAGAGTCAGTAGATGCTACTGGTTCTTAGCCTGATGTTACCATTGCCACACCAGCATAAATGGCCAAGCATGGTCTTAAGGGGAGCTTTGGAGAAGCATAACAGTAAACTATCTAGCCCCTTGTATACAAAATAAGTAGATGTGAGGTTATGGGATGACATAGTAATGTATTTGGAGTCCATATCTCTGATCGCATGGTTATAAATGTCTCATTGGATGATCGCCTGGACGTTGATGGTAGACTAGAGTATAGAAGCTTTTATGATATTGTGTTGGGAACTATGTTAGGTTCAAATACTGTGAGTTATAAGTGAAATATCTTAGTCATTTTGATCACCATTTGTGTAGAGTAGATCATGAAGTGAAGGAGCTAGGGAATTCCAATGATTGCGAGTTGTGCTTACCCTAATTCTGCGTGAAAGGTATTTGATTGTATCTACGAGCTTTGCATATCATGGATACTCCACAAATTTTTGATGTATTAGAGGCCAAGATATAAATTCAAGAAACATCCATACAAATCGATGGAAAATGACCCTGAGGGTGCATTCTCTCAGACTCCACATGATGTTTTACACGTTGAAGACATTAGGGCATACATCCACTGCAAGTATGAGACAATTAGAGATTTTGAGATTCTCGAGGAGATGAAAGATATGTTGAATGAATATAAAAATATGAAAACCTAAGTTCGCACATTTACAAAATCTAAACATCGCGCAGATGACAAAATTTTATGAGTTCAATGAAGAAGAATAGATCAAAATTGTGTTGAGCAGAATTCACGATCAATTTCTTTGAATTAGGGAGCAACCTATCAAGATCACAAGTGAACTTATTCATGAAGTTACTGGATTGAACAATTCTGGCATTGTTCTGACTACGGATAAAAATATGAAGAAGCAAGTTGAAACCCTAACGCACTCAAAGTGGGATAAGAGAGCAATGGCGAGTGCAGACATCTTTCAACATGATGTAAGGTTAGTTTCAATGATTTTGGGAAACAAATTTTATTATGGCAGCCTACTAAACTCTATTTCTGCTGGAGTTATAATGATGACATATAAGATGGTGAAAGAAAATGTTCAATATGATCTATGCGAAGTTCTAAAACTACAATTGATGGAGAATGTAAGGTAGATAAAGAAAGATAAGTTGAAAGCATTCAGGTTTGGATCAATCATCTTACACATTTTCCTCCACATAATGCATAGGTTCCCTGGTATGCATCATAGGGCATGGAATGAAAATGAACCTAGTGCTATTCAAGTAAGCAAAAGTTATAGAAGTCAAAATAGTAAATGGCTAGATGGAGATATCTTTGGTATGTTTAAGATATTTCAAAGAGAAATGAAGGAGATAAAAATAATTCCTGAAGAAATAGTTGAAAAATACAAGGACATAGTTTGTTTTATGATTGAAACTGATTATGTGTGCTTTGAAGTTGTTGAACCTAGAATGAGGTGGTGCCCTCCTATGGGGTATGGAGTTAGTGCTGAAGTTCTTACACTGCAAGTTGATCATGTGTTATCTGCTGATATTTATCCTAGTGAGGAGAGATGGGGCACTTATGAAGAGAAGTCAAGTCAGGGAAGAACTGACTAGAGGTGATAGGAAGAGGAAGATAGAAAAACTTAATTATTGACAACATAGTAGAGAAACAAGGAATTAACAAGAGTGAGATGTCTGAGAGGAGAAATAAGGCAACAGATAAGTCTTCTGGCCTGACGAACTTAAATATTGCACCTTTACCTACTACTAAGACTATTGAGGTGTCAGACTCACCTCTGGCAGTGGTCGTTGTACCTAAAAATGCTCCTACACCAATGAGAAGATCATCACAGAGAACAAATGTGGTTGTAGAGACTTCTGCGAGGACAACTAGACAAAAATCATCTCCCAAGAAGCAGAAGAAAGATGAGAAGAAGATTGAAGAGGAGAATACTGAGAACAACGTTGAAGAGATTGTGCAAGAAAAGCCCGTAGAGAGACAACAATGGAAGCCTAACTTAAAGATGCCGAGCAAAAGAATTGTTGAACAAGGTAAGATCAATTAGCTACCTAGATATTATGATAGATACAAGAATGAAGACAAACTTCTGATTGAGGATATGGTTATAAATCAAATGCAACTATTTAAGAAAAATTTGCTAGAGCTAGAAGGTAGCATTTCAAAAGAATTGTATGATAGATTGGAAGTGAGAAAGCAGTTAACCCTTGAGGAAGATGATAAAATAAGGGTAAAGGCTATAGAAAAAAAAGTTTCCTATGATATCACGAAAAGAACATGATAGAATTCTAAAGGCAATTAAGCCCCTATTGAGATCAAAGACAAGACTAATAAAGATAATGGGGAGAAACTATGAGGAAGTGTTAGAGGAAACATACAAGGCTATAGATAAAGTACTGTTAGAGACTAAACCTGAGAAATCCAAGCTTACTAAGATTCCTAAGCCCAAAACTATTCAGATTGGTGAATCCTCTAAGTCTGCACAAGTACATAAAAAATCATCTAAGAATGCATATAGTAACAATCAATTCTAGACCACGGTGAAGCAACTAGATTTCTTTGTGTCAGGTGTGCCTGTGTCTTTGGACACTTGGCAAGATACTATTGACCCTTTTCAAGGAAATATTGATACTGGTTTTGAAGAAGGTAGTAATACTACACATGATTTAGTAAATGTGATAGATCTTGGCACTATAACAAAAGAATAAATGAAACAGATTATTGAACAAAGGAAGAGCGAAGAAGAAAAATAGAATGTTGCTAATATAAGTACAGAGGAAAAGCTAAAGAATATTGTGGATGAAGGAAAGAAGGAAGATGAAACTATAGATAAACATGAGAAAGAGGTCAAACCTTCCCTTATTCCTGTTTCTATTTCTATAACTCAATTGTTGGCAAGTGAGTGAAAGCCCATGAGTACTAATGTGGATGAAATGGACGAGGATGAGATAATAAAGTTATCTCTTGTGGCCTTTGCTAAAGCCAAAGAAAAATCTAAGTAGAAAACTAAGAAGAAGGTCAGGGTATTGGATGTGGCAATGGACTAAATCAATAAACTTTTACCTATACCTTTCACCTTCCAAGGTAATGATGCAACTAGCAATTTGGGAAAATTCCTTGATGACTTTGATATGCACTTCACCTCATTGGAGAAGGCCACAACTGTGAAGGTTGAGAAGGAATACATGTCGAAGAAGTTAGAAGAGGTATGCAAGTCAATTAGGTGGGATATAGGTATATTAGATACTACTATCTCTAGAATTAAGACTTGCATTGAGCATGGGAAGAAGATATACAACTATTGCATAAATCCTTCTAGGCATGTGTAGAATGTGGTAGACATAATTCACAATAATGAGAAGATTTTGGACGACTTGGCGAAGAATTGTGGGTCCTCCTCACAATAAATTACTGAGTTGGATAAGGAAGTGTCCAAATTGTTGGACAAAATCAATGTGCTACAAACTAAGAAATCAAGAGTGTTGGGAAGATATGGTGAGTGAGAAGTTTGATTATTCCTAAACTGTCAATTTTGGAGAAGCACCTTGAGGACATGGAGACAACGAATAAATCTCTTGATGGATCTATGCTTATAGTACTGAAGGATCTTGAGATCTCATCCTTTTCTTTGAATGGTCTAATCCAGGTTGGTCAGATCTTGAAGACGACATGGGAAGCAGATGCAAAGGTCTTGGAAACCTCCTTCCAAGACATACTTTGCATGGTGTAATATTTTTTTATGAGCAGTCCTAAATTTTTGCCTTGTATATATATACATTTTCTTTGAAATTGATGTCAGAGGGCGAGTAATAGTGTGAAAAATGTATAGCAAAATGTTTAAGGGGTGTACAAACAATAGTTTGGCATTGGGCACTTAGTCATTTTTCACCAAGTGTTGCCATCAATGCCAAAGGGGGAGATTGTTGGAAAGTGGACAAGGATGTATATCATATATGTTATCATTTATGGTGACACTACTTATTGGTATGGTTTCTTGGAGTACAATTCATTTTTGGGTGTCCAGTCTTGAAAAAATGACTAAGTCCACAGGCAATCTTCTGGATACAGTTGCACAGTTTGCCTGGTGAAAATAGTATATGGAGATTTAAGTCATGCATGCTTAGACGAAGGTAGTATGGAATGTTGTATAGCTTCATTTACGGTCGCTTGTATTTTGAATTTGTATGGAGAGAGTTACAACATGTTCTTTGCATTGCAAGACAATATAGCAGTAAAGCAAGGCAGATGAAAGGTCGCGATGATTGAGGGAGTAATGTGTGGATTCCAACATTTCTATTTTAGATTTAGGTAAGGTCTTATCCTATCTTAATAGATGTGTGATCACTTATTTTGTATTTACTCTTTGGTTATGTGTTTGACACATTTGGTGATGCACTTGTGAGCCAACTGGACATATTATGAGATCGGTTATATAAGTAGATATGCTTTGGAGATGCGAGTATTGAGAAGTTGTGTGTGAATACATTGTGATGTCAGAATAATGTAGAGGATATTGTGAGCTATAATTGGAACTACTTAAGCATAGGAGATGCTTGTATAGTTCATCTTTTGTGATACTATATTATAAAAAGATAGTTCTGTATTGTAAGAGCAGTGAGCTCCTTGTATTACTCCTAACACGGTCTGCATCCTTTAACATGGATATAGTGTACACTAAATGTAATATGTAGCTCCTAACAGGGACATGTATCCTAACATGGACATTATACTCTTAGTGCATAATTTGTGGGTACCATCCCCACTGGGGTTTTCCCTTAATAGGGTTTCCTTGTGAACAAATCTCGGTGTTATGAGTTATTTACTTTATGCACGTGTTCTCTTTATTTTAGTCATTGCATGATTAAGTTTGAATTGCTTAAAGCTAATTAAAAGTGCTACAACACTGATTAATCCCCCCTCTCAGTGTTGCTTGATCCTAACACTATCTTTTATCTTCATTCTTTACCTTATTTATTTTCTTCATTTCACTTGTGTGGGCTGCCACCAAGTCTTTCTCCTTCTAGTTATAACTGTCTGTTTTCAACGAGATTTTCCATATTCAGTAATCTCTTCCTAATATTGTTCAAAAAATGGAATAATTATGGGTGTCCTCATGACGCACATCATCTTCTTCTTCGAATTCATCCTCTACTTATCCATTGCAATCTTTCACTTGCAATTCACTTTTCTTCACAACTTCAAGCTCTCAATTGCTCAGGACCTCTCACACTTGCAACAATGTTTTTGAGCTCTCCACAACCGCTTCACACTTTCAGCTCTCTTTGCACGGCTTGCCTCTCTTAACACTTAATTGTTTAAGACTCCTTACACACCTGCAACAATTGTCTTGAGCTTCTTAGACAACTCTACCGCTTCAAACTTCAATTGCAAATCTTGGTGTAGACGCTACATGCTAAAAAAATTTGGCTTTGATACTAATTGATGCAAGAAATTATCCCCCCGCTATAAATTCTCAAAACTCACAAGCAAATATTATAAAATTGAACAAAAATGAAAATAACCATTGCATTTACATCTACAAACACATCTACAAATAAAGATTTGTAGATGACTTAATTCATTCTCATTGATCTTTCTCGTTCTTTGTTTTCTACCTTCCAATACACACTCTTCTTTATCCTACACAATCCTTACTCCCTTTCTACATATTCTTACACAATTTCCTCTTTCTTCTACTACACAAGTGTCTCAAGCTACACACCCCTTTCCTCTTTCTTCCACCATCCTATCTCCTCCTTCCCATGTAGACACCAATCTTAATGAAAGTCTTCTTTTTCTTGTCCCTTTGACTGACTCCGTACTATGGCCAATTCTAAAGCGCAAGCTTTTTGTCCTCCCATTGCTGCGGAACCAAGAAGAATAAGATGAAACATGAATTGGAAAATGGGAAATCGTCTAATACAAAACTATTCAACTTCCTTCCCTTGGTCACTGTTACTCAGTTCTCTTTCCCTACTTGAAGATCTCAACACCCCTCCTCCACGCATTTCAAGTAGCTTCTTGGTATTTTCTGCAGGAAAAGTTGCAGAATTTGGCATTACGCCTGCCAATTTTGGTTTGCTTGAAAGTGTCTGAAGTCTATTCAACAAATCCAATGTGTACATATCCTACAATCATTGCAATCCATGGGGAAATGTTTCATTGAGATATTCTATTGATCAGTTCACGAGCCCTATACATGCATGTACACATATACATTAGGGTAGTTGTGATTACAAACTCTCACAAATTTCTATTTGATTTGAGGGATGTCTATGCTTTGTTCTAAAGCTCCCACTTCAGCACATGCCTCAAAGATGCAGGCATCATAAGGTTACGGTGAATAACTTACACCAATCAATTGCATTTTCTTGAAAGACGTACAATTTGTCCAAGTGCTCTTACACCAATTTTAGACTTGTTTATTCTAATATCTTGAGATGTCTTTCCTCTAAATCCCCAATTCTCTTTAATTTTAGAATTTCAAACTTTGTCATCTTGGCATCCCAACATAACTTTCCTCCAAATCACCTATTTCCCTTCCATTTCAAGATTTTAGAATCGGGGATATCAACATGCCTTTCCAAACTTTCCCCTTTTACTTCAATTCTAGGATTTCATACTTGCTCATCCCCATATACCATTTCAATATTTCATGATAAATTTTAACTTCCTCATTTAGTATGCGAAGTATGCAAAGTCTTGAAACTCTATTGTTTAAACAAAAAGAATTGCTTATCTTTTGTGGCATGATATACAACGACATTGGTGGTCTTTAATTAGATAGATTTTGACATATGAAGACTCTCAAATGCCTCTTAGATACCTATGGGCCCCTTTGAGGCATGATTGGTGTACAAAAGCATATGGTTGCTAGTGTAAAGAGCATGGTTTGAACTGTATAGCCATGTGAAGATGATGCAGATAGATACAAGTGATGTGCAAAATTGTAGGCTGTACCAACCACCCTCAATTGCTACTAATTTTTTTTAAACACCATTCATTAACTTTTTCCATCAATCATTCTCCATTAATTTAGAAGTGGTGATTATATAACTCCTCCGTTCACCATGGCACAACAAAAACTCATATTCACACTTCATACTTACTTAGGATAGTGTTTAGCTTCCATAACTAGGGTCATCGATAGACCCAAACCTAAGCCTCCAGGGATCACTCCTGATGACCTTGCCTGCGTATGCTCTTGTGGGAAATCAGAGGCTTCGTAGCTCGCACTTAGAGGGAGCTCAGTCTCTCCTCTTGATGAGATCTCTAATCTCTTTGATCCTATCTATTAATTAAGGGATTCTATGAACTTGGTCTAATCCCATAAAAGATATCGATAGCCATTAGGTGATAGTTCCATACCCATCATTATCAATAATCAGTTTACCAACTTCATGCATATGTGTGAGGGTCATATCAAAAGTCACTCACATGTAGTGATCATATTGACCATATGTCTCATATACAATGGGCTGACTCATACACATCATAAGTACACAAGTTGACTAGCTTGCCATACATTGCATACATAGAAAGTAACTCCAACATACATCACAATAACAGTAATGACTGACTCATAAATGAATCACAACACAATAATTATTGGCTCATATACGCATCGTGAGTAGCATAGTGACGGACTCTTGTAGGCATCACATAGAATATGATAATTGACTCATAATTAATGGCTAACATCCCTTGTCCATAGTGCACCCCAGAGAAAATGAATATTAGTATATTGCCCGCTACACCGTGGGTCCCATTGCTTTCCTTGGTCTATTGCACTAGAGGATACTTGGGAAGAGGATTTGGTGCATCCCATACTACACCAAGGGTCCGTCCTCAATCCAATAGGATCAAGTATAAAATTTCCACATTTAAACTATGCCCAAAATTATACTACGAGGCTTATCAAATTATCACCTACCTATTCCTTGTTAGTAATTATCTTTCTTGCAGTCCATCACATGGCTAAGCAAAAAAAGGGACATCCATTGCTAGGATGCCATTGGCCCAATGCTCCTAGTGGAATATGTCATGTTGTCTATGTAGTACAACTAGCAGTCATGCATCATCATATGCTCCTTGACTACTGTCAATCTCGAGCATGGATAAGTTTATCTCTAGACTGGCCATAGGATTTCCATCAGTGATCACCTTAGATGGAGAAGGGAAGCCTACACAATAAGGTATACAACCTCTACTTATGACCTCTTAGGGCCCTTACCCCATATATAGTTGTAAACGCCATCTCTTGTACTATGCTTAACATTATAATAGGAAGAGAGGACCCTAATTCAGAATAAATAGATCACATTTGATCAGTCTGGGAGTACATACTTAAATTATTATAAGGATAGTTTTAAATTTCTCAAACACATACCAATTACATAAATCTAACACATTATGGCATCGACTCAATATATACCTTATGTAGATACTGACTATAAGGTAATCAACCCAAATCATTTCCTTTATTTTTCTATTCAAACACATTATGTATTAAATATAACTTATTATGTTCTCTTTGTTAACCTTATGGAAAGCCATGTTGTCAATTAGTTCCAAAACACTTAGTCATTTATATGATTATAGTGTTGACCGAGCCAACAACTTGAAGTGTTACCCAAGCTAAGAAGTTGCAGTGTCGACCAAGCAGGTAGTTCAAAATAGTATCACCCGAGTCACCAGTGTTACCAGAGTTAACATCTTCGAGTGATCAATGTGACCCAAGCACCCAGTGTCAACCGAGTGCCAGAGTTGCCAATTCACTGTGTCGCCCGAGTGTCAGTATATCACCCGAGTGGATTAGTGGACCTGAGTATCAACATTGGGCCAACTTAGTACATATTGTTGATACTATTTTATATGATAGTTGTGTGTGTGATATTTGGTACCTGTTAGATGGACACAAACACTTCAATAGATCATTGTTTTAGTAACTTAGGGTTAGTAAAAGCATGAAAAACACACAAAACCCTCTAAAGGCGACCTATTGCCTTCTAATCTAGGAAGAGTATGAACACCACTATATCAGCCCTCAGAATATAGTGATGAAACAGTGACCAATACA